>JAUMJM010000092.1:3322500-3797500 GCA_033558235.1 Neomorphus geoffroyi | reverse complement strand
AGTGCCAGTTGTACAGTGTAGTGGTGACGTCACATATGGCCTTTAAAATGTAGTACATGAATGGTAGTTTTGGAAGGTTCCTATGTGAGTATTACATTTAATTGTGTCCTGTAAAGGTTACTGGAGTCTTAACTCATAAGGTGTGTATGTTACATACTGTGAAGTTTTAGGTGTAAGTGTGTGTAAATCATAAATTGTAGTGCATAAAGATGAATTGTGTCATGTAATGTGTATGTATTAAGTGTATCTGTGTATGTCTAAGATGTTAAGTCTAATAGTGTTACTGTGTCTGTGTTGTGGTGTAACTGTTCTGGTAAGAAGACATTGTAAGCTGTTATGGTGTGTTACTGTAAGTGTCATTGTAAGGCATAGGTGTGTTTTTTAGGTGTTTGTTGGATGTGATCATTTTAGTGTGTATTTTGTGAGCTATTATTGTGGTTTGTAAGGTAGAGATGTAAGTGTAGTTATGAATTTTTAAGTGCAAGGTTTTGAGTATCAATAGGAGTAAATGAATACTACTTTTTATTTTGTTATTTTTACTGTAATTTTTATGTAATGTGCTGTCAATTACTGTAAATTTTAATTTGTATGTCATGCATGGTAAGTGTGATATGTAGTTTTTAGTAGTAGTTGTAGTTCTAGTTTTGTAAGTTATACAGTTATAGTCATTGAGGAGTTTAAAGTTATGGAATTAATGTTTGTGTGTGTTTTGGTGAATTGTGACATTTGTAGATGTAATGTTAAGGTGTAAGTGAGGTGATAAATAGTCATGTGGTAAGTTGTGAAGATGTATATGTTAAAGTGGTGAATTTTAAACATGTAAATATAGTTGATGTTTGAGTGTGTAATTTGTAGTGAATGTATCTGTAAGTATGTGTTTGTTTACTTTGTGTTTGTTGATTAGTTTTTTGGGTTTGTATTGTTTTTTATTTTTGTATTTTTAGTCATTTTGTTAAGTTTGTGTTTAATATGTTTGGTATCAGTGTTAGGAGTTTTTTTGAGAATATTGGTTGGGTTTTTAGTCCTTGTAGGTGATGTTTTTGTTATTAATGGTTGCTGTTGTTCTCTTGTTATGATGTGTTTTATATTGTTTTGTTGTTACAATTTTTTGGTTTTATATTTTGTTTTAATTTTGTTTGTTATTATAGTTGTTGGTTTTTTTATTTTGGTTGTGGTGGTGTTTAATTTTATTAATTTGTATGTGGCAATTTTTATTTGTGTGATGAGTTGGGGTTCTGTGTTTAGTTTATGCTGTGTGTGGTTGTAATGTTTGTTTTGTAGTGTGGTGTGGTAATCTTGTGTTGTCATGAATTGGTTTTGATTGTTGTCTAATTTTTGTAATGAAGTAGTGGTTTAAGTTGATGGTATATGTGTTCTTTTCTGTGGTCAGTGTGTTGTTGTTAGTGGGTGGTGTTTTGGTGTAGTTGGTTTTGGTGTTAAATTAGTTGTAGTTGTGACTTTTTGTTTTGTTCTTGTATCTGTATTGTATAGTCTTTTCCTTTTTTGTTGTCAGTTTCTGTGTTTTATTTTCTGTTTGTGTGTGGTGATTGTTTTGATTTGTGTATTTATTGTGGTTTTTTTGTTTTTGCTTATTTTTTGTTGGTTTTTTGGAGTAGTTTTTTGTTGTTGTAGTAGTTATTTGTTTTTGGTATGTGGTAGTGGTTTCAATTTTGTTGTGGTGGAAAAAAATTTTTGACTAATTTACATAATTTATTGATTAATTATTATTCATTAATTGGTTAATGAGGTAATTAATGTGTTGAGGTGGTAGGAGGCATTTGTATATTTATTTAGAATTCTAGTTTATAGTCTATAAATAAAATAATAAAAATAATAAGTTTTTAGGGGAAATTGGTAGGAAATTTTTTTTTCCTTCCCCTTTTCCCCTAATGGGGGAGAGACGAAAATATTAACACCACACCAAAGACACAAAATAAAAGACCACACAACAACAGCACAAAGTAAAGACTACACAACAATGGTGCAAAATTAAGAAAGAGCACCCCAGAGAAAAAAACATCTTTATTCAAACCCTATGCAAATTCTATTTTATTGCTGAGATTTTATTATTTCTTTTTTGAGTCACCTTATCACAGGAACCAACATTGCTCTCATAATGCTTACATTGAACACAATGCAAGAAAAGGTACAATTAGACAGTCTAACTGTACTGATACCAACTTTGACAGACAGTGCTAAACACCACTGGCCAATATTTCATTTACTCTGACTTGGGCAGGTGGAGTCACAGTCTGTGATTTGATAACAAGCTCCGCAGCGCCCCCGCCGGCCGTCCCGAAGCGCAGCTCCGCAGCGCCCCCGCCGGCCGTCCCGAAGCGCAGCTCCGCAGCGCCCCCGCCGGCCGTCCCGAAGCGCAGCTCCGCAGCGCCCCCGCCGGCCGTCCCGAAGCGCAGCTCCGCAGCGCCCCCGCCGGCCGTCCCGAAGCGCAGCTCCGCAGCGCCCCCGCCGGCCGTCCCGAAGCGCAGCTCCGCAGCGCCCCCGCCGGCCGTCCCGAAGCGCAGCTCCGCAGCGCCCCCGCCGGCCGTCCCGAAGGGCAACAAATCAAAGCCTGTGCAAAGTAAAGACACTGAACCAAAACCAATAAGTTAGTATCAACCACTACCTACAGATGTGAATAAATATGGGCATACTATCAAAGTAATGATGGCATCCTCCTCTAACATGTTAAAACTTCCCTATATCTAAAAAAAAAAAAAAATATTTACAACTAACACATTGTTCCAGCACCCTTTTTCTTATCTCTGTTCCACACTGCAATAGGAGTTCCCCAGGAACACCATTCCTGTGACCCCCAATAACTAGCTCTGCCTGCAAAAACCCCAGTCCCTGCTCAGTCTGCACCCAAACCTTCGCAATGAACATCACCTCACAGACCAGCCAGGACCAGGAAAAAAAACCCAAACAAACACACACCAAGTCGGGGAAAACAAAACAAAACAACCAAACAAACCCTGACTGGGTTTTTGTGGTTTTTGGGGGGGTTTTGTTTGGTTTTTTTTTTTCCTATTTTAATTTTTACAAATGACCAGAAAAGCAAAACCATTAGTACAACACCAAAGCTAAGCACACCCCCCACACCGCCAACCCTCACACTGAGCCCAGCCTTTACCATCCAAACCCCTCATCAGGCTCCCCAGGAACAGCGTTCCCAGGACACACAAAAATTGGCCCTGCCTGCGAAAACCCCAGTCCCTGCTCAGTTTGCATCCAAACCTTGGCGATGAACATCGCCTCGCAGACCGGCCGGGACCAGGGAAAAAAAACCCAGTCGGGGGAGAAAAAAAAATCCCAACTGGGGTTTTTTTATTCTATTTTAACTTTTTTAAAATGACCTGAAAAGCAAAACCATTAGTGCATCAACGCCCCCACTCACAGCCCTCCCCCCCCACATCCAACCCTCACGCTGAGTCCAATCCATACCATCCAAACCCCACACTGGGCTCACCAGGAACGGCATTCCCAGGACCCGCAAAAATTGGCCCTGCCTGCAAAAACCCCAGTCCTGGATCGGTCTGCACCCAAACCTTGGCGATGAACATCGCCTCGCAGACCAGCCGGGACCAGGGAAAAAAAACCCAGTCGGGGGAAAAAAAAAAATTCCCCCGACTGGGGTTTTTTTATTCTATTTTAATTTTTAAAAATGACCTGAAAAGCAAAACCATTAGTGCATCAACGCCTCCACTCACAGCCCTCCCCCCACACCCAACCCTCACGCTGAGTCCAATCCATACCGTCCAAACCCCACACTGGGCTCACCAGGAACGGCATTCCCAGGACCCGCAAAAATTGGCCCTGCCTGCAAAAACCCCGGTCCTGGATCGGTCTGCACCCAAACCTTGGCGATGAACATCGCCTCGCAGACCGGCCGGGACCGGGGGAAAAAAAACCCAGTCGGGGGAAAAAAAAAAAAATCCCCCGACTGGGGTTTTTTTTATTCTATTTTAATTTTTAAAAATGACCTAAAAAGCAAAATCGTTAGTACTTCAAACCCCCAACCTCAACCCCCACCGCACACCCAACCCTCACTCTGAGACAATCTACATACAAAGGTAATCACACCCCAAACCTCACCCCCTCAAGCAAAATCCCCACCGCTCAAGAACAATCCTCACTCTAAGCCCACACATTCTGCCACACACACACCCACAGGGTTCCTCCTTAACAGTGACCCCTAGGCCTACAAAAATTGACCCTGCCTGCAACACATCCAGCCTGGCTCAGCCTGCATCCGACCCTTGGTGATGAACATCACCTCACAGACTGGCCCCAATGAGGGGGGAAAGTCCAGCGGGGAAAACACTAATCCCCTACCCCAATTTTCTTATTCTAAATTTTTTTTAATGCTTGAAAAACAGACAACTCCACTGCACCTACAACCTCAAAGGAAACAAAGGGAAGTGAAGACACCTCCCCTTCTCCCAAGACCCATAACATGATTGCTAGCATGGCGTAACATAGCATCAATGTGACCCATAACAAACATGGTCACTGGCATGGCATAACATAGAACATGATCCATAATATAACCCATAACATGCTGACCAGCATGGTGTAACAGAGCAGAACGTGACCCATAACATAACATGCCCACTGGCATCGCATAACATAGAACATAACCAATAACATGCCCGCTGACATGGCATAACAGAGCATGAATGTGACCCATAACATAACCCATAACATGACCCTTAACATGGTCACTGACATGGCATAACAGAGCAGTACATGACCCATAACATGCTCGCTGGCATGGTGTAACAGAGCAGAACGTGACCCATAACATGACCCATAACGTGGTCATTGGCATGGCATAACATAGAACATAACCCATAATATGACCCATAACATGCTCACTGGCATGGTGTAACAGAGCAGAACGTGACCCATAACATGACCCATAACGTGGTCACTGGCATGGCATAACATAGAACATAACCCATAATATGACCCATAACATGCTCACTGGCATGGCATAACAGAGCAGAACATGACCCATAACATGCTCACTGGCATGGTGTAACATAGCAGAACATGACCCATAACATAACACAACATTGTCACTGGCATGGCATGGAAACACACTCACTGCCATGACATCACACAACATCACACACACACTGGTTGGGTGGCACTACATAACATGTTCGCTGGCATGCGGGCAGGACACACCTGCCCGGCTCTGCATCATCACCCTTCTGCACACAGCTGGTCCCTCTGCATCTGAAAAACACAACAGCAAACAAGTCACCCTGACACTCAGAGCTGAACAATTCCAGACACCTTGTTTCCATTGAGGAACATCATCTGTTTCACACTACAGCCGGACAGAACAAGAGGCAAACCCCACTGAAATCAAACCCCGACACCCACACACATCAGATAGAACACCCCAGGAATATCAACTACTCTACTATCCCTCAAGTGGCTTCTCCCAGGCAGCTGCGGTCACCCCCTCTGCAGCTGCATGACCCCAAGGACGTGACACCTCTCTGTCTACTCCATGTACGGCTCCATGTTCTGTAATGGACCCAACAGCCCTGGCCTTCAAACTCTAAATCTATACACATATAAACTGTAGGACCAACACCACCACTCCTGTGCTACAGGCAGAGCAGCTCCAACCACACAGACATGCACAGACCGACACGGCACACAGACCAACAACAACAAGACAACAAGGAAAACAAGACAAAAGGAAACTCTGTAAGAGGAACGACTCCCTCGCCAAAGATGCCATCGGAGAACAAGACCTAGGGGGCTGCAAAGAAGAAGCTACGGCAGCCCTGAAAAAGCACAAGACCGTGGGCCGTTACAAAGAGATGCGGCTGCAACTGGAAGATGCACGCGCAGGAAGCCTCGCTTAAAGACCTAAAGACATTGAGGATGCGCGGAAGCTAGTCCAGAACAGAGATCCAAGACAACAACATACTGATCATCAGGGATGCTGATATGGGCTGCAATGCTATTCCAAAACATGACCGACCAGAAACTTCCAAGAGATGAGACCGATGCACGCTTTAAGATTGACACACAAGAGAAGCGGTGCCCAATTGGTGCTGTACTGAGGAGTACAGGCATTGGAGACCCTACAGATGATGCCTGAGGCACATCCTGCATGCCTTTCAAGTAAAGAAGAGATAGAGACCCGAGGAAGGTCTGAGACACAGCAGACAGACTACATAAACCACGCAACGACACAGACAGATGCTGGAACTGCCCTGCCTGGCACACGCTAGCGTTGGGCTGAAAATCAAGCCTCTCCCTACCTGCCCCAAGGGGACCCTTCCTGCACAGCCCTCTTCCCTACACTACCTTTACAACACCTCCCTTCTATTCACAACCTTCTTCCCTCTTCCCATCCCCGTGCCAGCCCTGCTCCCTCAACTTAGCTTTCAGAGAGCTGGAGGTCTGAAGCCATCCCCGACAGAAAAAGCTTGACGTCAACAGCTGTCTGGCAGGATCCTGCCCTCACCGGGGACCTCTTGACCATCTGCAAGAAAACCAAACGGGAAACTAAGACACTGCCAACTGTCTGCATGGCACTGGCTGATGCCACTGCCTGGCACGACATGCACCTGTGTGTGAAAACACCACAACCTTCCACTCACCTGCTCCAAGCTGAGTCCAACGGCAGATACTGCAGCTGTCATCACCCAGGGAACCTGAAGTGACAGGAGACACAAAACTCAGTGTTGTGCAGGTGAGAAATGAACACCACACTCCCTCGCCCTACTGCCCAGCTCACCTCACACGCTCTTCTAGTTCCAAAGGCGGACTGGACAGAACCTGCAAAATCAAAGGCAAACACTCAACTGAGTTGCCAGATTAGTCTTTGCCCTTACACCCCAAACAAACTTCCAATCTTCTCAAATTGCTCGTAGACACAAAGCTTCTCCTTTTCTGAGCCATGCAGCACCTGCAATTAAAGCCAGAGATACATGCTCAGGCAGCTCTCAAAAGCACAGCCACCCACAGGAAACCCCCAACTCCTCCTCCCTTACCTGTACCGCTCAGTCTCTCAGCCTCTGTCACCTCACACTGCTGGGTGGAGGCTTGTGCATCACCTGTAACACACAAACAGCAAGGGATGCTTGTGACTTGTGAACTATGAGACACCTACACAATAACTGCTGCTTCAGGTAACTCACCATCACTCTTCTTGCTCAACTCAGCTGCGGTCTCCACGTTCTGCTTTGCTCGGGGCTCTGCACCTTCAAAATGGAGAAAAAGGAACCCATTAGCTGGTCCTACAGACACCAATCACATTTTCCCCACCTGCACCGCAGCCAGCACACCTTGCTAGGAAGTTCTTCCCGACTCTCCCATCATCAGCCTCTGGTGTGCAGCTTCTCCCTCTGCATCTGAAGAAACAACAATTGG
The DNA here is from genome assembly GCA_033558235.1 of Neomorphus geoffroyi. NCBI lineage: Eukaryota > Metazoa > Chordata > Aves > Cuculiformes > Neomorphidae > Neomorphus > Neomorphus geoffroyi. The sequence continues at coordinate 3,790,099 of JAUMJM010000092.1, read as the reverse complement.
ACAAATCACCACGAGGCCATGTGATGGCTGAACAATTCCAGACATCTTGTTTCCATTGAGGAACATCATTTGTTTCACACTACAGCCGGACAGAACAAGAGGCAAACCCCACTGAAATCAAACCCCGACACCCACACACATCAGATAGAACACCCCAGGAATATCAACTACTCTACTATCCCTCAAGTGGCTTCTCCCAGGCAGCTGTGGTCACCCCCTCTGCAGCTGCATGACCCCAAGGAGGCGACACCTCTCCGTCTACTCCATGTACGGCTCCGTGTTCTGTAATGGACCCAACAGCCCTGGCCTTCAAACTCTAAATCTATACACATATAAACTGTAGGACCAATGCCACTGCTCCTGTGCTACAGGCAGAGCAGCTCCAACCACAGACACGCACAGACTGACACAGCACACGGACCAACAACACAAGAGACAAAAGGAAACTCTAAGAAGAGCGACTCCCTCGCCAAAGATGCCATCGGAGAACAAGACCTAGGGGGCTGCAAAGAAGAAGCTACGGCAGCCCTGAAAAAGCACAAGACCGTGGGCCGTTACAAAGAGATGCGGCTGCAACTGGAAGATGCACGCGCAGGAAGCCTCGCTTAAAGACCTAAAGACATCGAGGATGCGCGGAAGCAAGTCCAGAACAGAGATCCAAGACAACAACATACTGATCATCAGGGATGCTGATGTGGGCTGAAATGCTATTCCAAAACATGACCGACCAGAAACTTCCAAGAGATGAGACCGATGCACGCTTTAAGATCGACACACAAGAGAAGCGGTGCCCGATTGGTGCTGTACTGAGGAGTACAGGCATTGGAGACCCTACAGATGATGCCTGAGGCACATCCTGCATGCCTTTCAAGTAAAGAAGAGATAGAGACCCGAGGAAGGTCTGAGACACAGCAGACAGACTACATAAACCACGCAACGACACAGACAGATGCTGGAACTGCCCTGCCTGGCACACGCTAGCATTGGGCTGAAAAATCAAGCCTCTCCCTACCTGCCCCAAGGGGACCCTTCCTGCACAGCCCTCTCCCCTACACTACCTTTACAACACCTCCCTTCTATTCACAACCTTCTTCCCTCTTCCCATCCCCATGCCAGCCCTGCTCCCTCAACTTAGCTTTCAGAGAGCTGGAGGTCTGAAGCCATCCCTGATGGAAAAAACTTAACATCAGCGGCTGTCTGGCAGGATCCTGCCCTCACCAGGGACCTCTTGACCATCTGCAAGAAAACCAAACGGGAAACTAAGACGCTGCCAACCATCTGCATGGTGCTGGCTGCTGCCTTGCATGACACACCTGTGTGCAAAAACGCTGCAGCCTTCCACTCACCTGCTCCGAGCTGAGTCCAACGGCAGATACTGCAGCTGTCATCACCCAAGGAACCTGAGGTGACAGGAGACACAAAACTCAGTGTTGTGCAGGTGAGGAATGTACCCCACGCTCCCTCTCCCAACTACCCAGCTCACCTCAAACACCCTTCCCCTTCCAAAGGTGGCACCATTGGCACCTGCAAAATCCAAGGCAAAGTTGTCAGACATTATTTTGCTCTTCAACACCAACCCAGCAACAACCTCCTCAGAACACTTGTAGGCACCAAGCTACACCCCTCAGACCCAGGCAGCACCTGCGATTAAAGCCACAGGTAAATGCTCAGGTAGTGCCCAAAAGCACAGCCACCCACAGGGAACCCCCAACTCCTCCTCCCTTACCTGTACTGCTCAGTCTCTCGGCCTCTGTCACATCACACTGCTGGGTGGAGGCTTGCACATCACCTGTAACACACAAACAGCAAGGGATGCTTGTAACTTGTGGACTATGAGACACCTAAACAACCACCACTACTTCAGGTAACTCACCATCACTCTTCTGACCTGACTCAGCTGCGGTGTCCATGTTCTGCTTTGCTCAGGGCTCTGCACCTTCAAAGTGGAGAGAAAGGAACCTGTTAGCTGGTCCTACACACACACACCCACACCCACACACACCTGTCACAAGTTCCCACCTGCACCGCAGCCAGCAAAACCTTGCCAGGAAGCTCTTCCCGACTCTACCATCGTCAGCCACTGGCGTGCAGCTCCTCCCTCTCCATCTGAAGAAACAAATCAGACAAGTCACCACAATGCCATGTGACAGCTGAACAATTCCAGACATTGTGTTTCCATTTAGGAACATCATCTGTTTCACACTACAGCCATACAGCACAAACCCCACTGAAATCATACCCCAACACCCACACACAGCTGATACAACACCCCAGGAATTTACACTATCTACTGTTGCTCAAGTGGCTTCTCCCAAGCAGCCGAGCTCATTCCCTACAGCTCTGTAACCCCAAGGCAAGGACTCTCTCCATCTCCTGCATAAATGGCTCCCTGTTCTGTAACAGACCCAAACAGCCCTGTACTTCAAACTCTACACCTAAAAAGACATGTAAACCGTAGGACAACACTGTTATTCTTCTGCTGACTACCACTCCTGTGCTACAGGCAGAGCAGCTCCAACCACACATACTGACACTGAACACGAGACCGGTGACACAACCACCAGAGACAAAAGGAGACTCCATAAGAACAACTCCCGTGCCACAGATGCCATCGGGCAACTAGACCTCAGGGGCTGCGAGGAAGATTCTATGGCAGGACTGGAAAAGCAGAAGACCGTGGACCATTAGAGATGCAGCCACAATGGGGAGGATGCACGTGCAAGAAGCCTCGCTTAAAGGCCTGAAGACATTGAGGATGAATGGAAGCGAGTCCCAGAACGGGGATCCAAGGAAGCAGAGGACTAATCAGAGATGCGGATGAGGAATACGAGGCCTCTGCAAAGGCAGACTGATCAGAAGCTTCCAAGAGATGAGAGCGATTCACACTTTAATACTGTCATACCAGAACAGCACTAATGGCAATAAGAATGGGCATTTGAGACCCAAGAGGTGGCACATGGAGCACACGAGACGTGGCTTCCACAGCACAATCAGTACATCAAGATATGCAAGAGATCCAATACACAGACAGACTACGTAAACCACACAAGAACACAGACACAGGCTGGAACTGCCCTGCCACCACGTGGTAGCCTTGGGCTGAGGAGTAATCCCCTCTGCCTGAACCTGCCCAAATGGAACAGCTCCTGCACAGCCCTCTCCTCCGTACCTTTAAAACTCCTCCCTGCCCTTCCCATCCGCTCCTTTCTCCCCAACCCAGCCCATCCCTGTCCCTCAACTTAGCTTTCAGAGGGCCGAGGGCCTGAAACCATCCCTGGCAGGAGAAGCTCAAATGGCATCGGCTGTCTGGGACGAATCTGCTGTCACCACCCTCCTCTTCACCACCTGCAAGAGGACCAAATACAAAACAAAAGCGGGGCTTACAGACAGCATCACACTGCTCAGTGCCAACATCTTGTACGAGGCACAGCCCTGCTACAAACCTGCCGTGGGCTTCTGCTCACCTGGTCCGTGCCAATTCAAACAGACATTGCAGCCATGGTCACCTGGGGCACCTAAAGTAACTGAGAGACCAAGTTACAGTTGGGATTATGAGAAAATCAGTCCCACGCTCGTTCTCACTGCGACCCGGCTCAACTCAAGTGTTCTTCCCGTTCCAAAGGTGGCCCAAATGGTACCTGCAAAACCAAAAGGTAAATCTCAACTGAGTTGCCGTATCATCCTTTTTTCTTCTGGACACCGATTCAGATGACAGCCTGCTCACCTTCTCAGACCACCTGCAGGCATGTGGGGTGGCCCCTCCGAGGCTCCATGCAGCACCTGCAAAAATCAAAGCAAATGACACGGTCACATTCTACCCAAAAGCACCAGCTGCCCTCAGTGATTCCTATTTCACACCCTGCTATCTTGACTGCTCACCTACTCAGCCACCATCATCTCGTGCTGCCGTGTTGAGTCTTGCACAGCACCTGCAATACAAACAGCAAGGATGCTTTTAGTGTTCACCGATACCACCACCTCAACAATAACCACTGCTTCGGGTAACTCACCCTTGCTCTCCTTGACTGAGTCAGCTCTGGTGCCGGAATTCCACTTCACCCGTTGCTCTGCACCTTCAAAGTAGAAAAAAAACTCAACCTAAACTTCGTTATCCAGTCACATCTTCACACCAACAGCACAGCTGACCCACCTTCCTATGGCACCATACCCGCCTCTCCATCATCAGCGCTTCCTGCACAGCTCCTTCCTCTGCATCTGAAAAACACAGCAACAAACAGCTCTACCCTGATGCTCAGCAATACCTTAACAACTCTGAGCATCTCATTTCCATTTGGGAACACCATCTCTGTTATGCACTATGGCAAGGCAGAATAAGACCCAACTCAACCCAAACGCTATGCCCCATGCGTACCAGCAGTAACAGCCTTGAATTTCAACTGTTCCCCTTCCCTCACTCAAGCACTTTATCACACACACCTTTGCTCATCCTCTCTACATCTAAATAACCCTACATACTCCCACCACCTGCTTCCTGTACAGCTGCTGGTTCTGTAACGGACCCTACAGCCTTTGCCTACAAGGCCTGGGCTTGTCAACTTAGAAGGCATAGAATCTTATTCTTCTAGTCAATTCCATTCCTTCTATGCCTGGGGCAGAGCAGCTCCAACCACACAGACAGACTGACACTGCACGCGAGACCAATGATACAACAACAACCAGAGACAAAACTGTAAGAACGACTCCCACGCCAGAGATGCCATCAGGCAATGAGCTCTAAGGGGCTGTAAGGAAGAATCTACAGCAGCCACAGAAAAGTGGAACACCGGGTCCCGTTACAGAGAGATGTGGCCGCAACTGGGAGGATGCACGTGAAAGAAGCATCACTTAATGGCCTAAAGACGTAGAGGATGCATGGAATAGAGTCCCAGAAGGGGGATCTGAGACAATGATGGAGTAACCAGCAGGGATGCCTACTTGGGCAACAATGCCACCACAGAGGATGACCAACTAGAATCTTCCAAGAGATGACATGGATGCATGCTTTAAGATTGCCATGCAAGAAAAGTGGCACCCGGTGGGCACTCTACTGATGAGTACAGTCATTGAAGACGCTACTGATGGTGGCTGAGGCACATCCTGCGTGCCTTTAAAAGCAAAGCAGATCAAGATCCAAGGAAGGTCCTAGACACAGCAGACAGACTACACAAACCACAGAACAACACAGACGCAGGCTGGGACTGCCCTGCCCGTGCTATCTTTGGGCTGAAAATCAATCTGCTCTCTATCTGCCCCAAGGGGACCCTTCCTGCACAGCCCCCTCCACCATAGACCTTTTAAACCCTTCCTTTCTATTCACAACCTTCTTTCCTCTTCCCAACCGCATTCCAGCCGTGTTCTCTCAACTTAGCTTTCAGAGAGCCAGAGGTCTGAAGCCATCCTTGACAGGAAAACCTCAACACGCTTCAGCTGTCTGAGAGGATTCTGTCCTCACAGGAGAGCTCTTCGCCATCTGCAAGAAAACCAGACAGGACACAAACTCTGCCAGTCTGCATCGCGCTGGCCAATGCCAGTGTCTCGGATGACAACTTGCTCTGCAGAACTGCCACAGCCTTCCGCCCACCTGCTCAGATACTGCAGCTGTCATTGCCCAACCCAGGATGCCTGAGGGAACAATAGACCCAAAATTTACCCTTGTGCAGGTGGGAAATGAATCCCACGCTCCTTCGCTCTACTACCCAGCTCACCTCAAACACTCTTCCCCTTCCAAAGGTGGCCCATATGTCACCTGCAAAATCAAAGGCAAATGCTCAGCAAAAGTTGCAGGACAATATTTTGCTCTTCACCAACCCACCACCAACCTACTCACCTTCTCAGAACACTCATAGGCACGAAGCTGTGCCCCTCGGAGCTGTGCAGCACCTGCAATTAAAGTCACAGATTAATGCTCAGGTAGCACCCAAAAGCACAGGCCACACAGTGATTCCCCAGCTCCTCCTCCCTTACCTTTTCATTCAGCCTCTCGGGCCTCCGTCATCTCACACTGCCAGGTTGAGGCTTCCACATCACCCGTAATACACAAACACCAAGGGATCCTTGTAACTTCGTGGACGTTAAGACTCCTAAACAATAACCGCTACTCCAGGTAATTCTCCATCACTCTTCTTGCCCGAGTCAGATGCCATTTCCACATTCTGCTTTGCTCAGGGCTCTGCAGCCTTCACAGTAAAAAAAAAAACCAAACCAAACAAAACCCACACACCAAAAAAACCACCCATTAGCTTGTATATAAGTGCCAGTCACATATTCCCACCTGCACTGCAGCCAGCCCACCTTGCTAGGAAGCTCTTCTCGCTTCTCCCGTCGTCAGCCTCTGGCTTGCCACTCCTCCCTCTTAATCTGGAGAAACAACATCAGACAAGTCGCCACGATGCTGTGTGATTGTTTAACAATTCTAGACATCTTCCTTCCATTTAGGAACATCACCTCTATTTCACACTACAGCCAGACAGAAAAATAGGCAAACCCCACTTGAAATCAAACAATAACACCCAAGCGTACCAGCTATAAGGCCCCAGGGATATAAACTGCTCTACTATCACTCAAAGTGGCTTCTCCCAGGCAATTGTGGTCAACCCTTCAGCGGCTGCATAACCCCAAGGAAATGACTCTCTCCATCTGCTATGTGTACAGCTACTTGGTCTGTAACGGACCAAACAGCCCTTCAAACTCTAAGTCTGTAGACATATAAACCTTAGGACAACACCATTATTCTTCCACTGACTATTGCTTCTGTGCTACAGGCAGAGCAGCTCCATCCACCCAGACACGCACAGACTGACACTGGGCACAAGACCTACGACAACCAACAGAGACAAAAGGAACAATTCCTGCACGAGAGAAGTCATCGGGCAACAAGAGCTAGGAGGCCTCGAGGAACAATTTACAGCATCCCTGCACAAGTGGAAGACCGTAGGCCAATACAGACAGATGCAGTCGCAAATGGGATGATGCGTTTGTAAGAAGCCTTGCTTAAAGGCCTGAAGACAAAGATTCCCAGAACGGGGATCCGAGGAAGCAGACGACTAGTCAGAGATGCTGACACGGGCTACGAGACCTCTGCAAAGGCAGATTGATCGGAATCTTCCAAGAGATGCGGCTGATCCACACCAAGATTGCCATGCAAGAAAAGCAGTACCCAATTGGCACCTTACTGATGGAGTACAGGCATTCAAGACCCTACAAATGGTGCCCAAGGAATATCCTGCACGCCTTTAAAGCAAAGAGGAGATTGAGACCTGAGGAAGGTCCGAGGCACAGCAGACAGACTATGTAAACCACACAATGACACAGACACAGGCTGGGACTGCTCTGCCCGGCACATGCTATCATCTGGCTGAAAATCAATCCGCTCTCTTCCTGCCCCAAGGGGACCCTTCCTGCACAGCCCTCTCCCCTACGCTACCTTTACAACACCTCCCTTCTATTGTCAACCTTCTTCCTTCTTCCCATCCCCGTGCCAGCCCTGCTCCCTCAACTTAGCTTTCAGAGAGCTGGAGGTCTGAAGCCATCCCCAACGGAAAAAGCTCAACGCAGTCGGCTGTCTGGGAGGATGCTGCCCTCACCAGGGACTTCTTCACCATCTGCAAGGAAATCAGAGAGAACTGAAACACCACCGACCTTCTGCATCGCGCTGGCCAATGCCGGTGCCTTGCACAACACCTTGCTCTGCAAAACTGCCGTGGCATTGTGCTCACCTGCTCAAATGTTCGATGCTGCAGCCATCATTACCTGGGGCACTTTAAGTTGACATGAGGAATTAAACTACTCCTGCACTTGTGAGAAGTCAATACCACGCTCCTCCTGTTCCACAGGCAGCATAAACAGCATCTGCAAAAACAAAAGATAAATGCTCACCTGAGCTGCGAGATAAGACGTCAATCTCGCTGACAACCTCCTCCCCTTCTCATACCATTTGGAGGCACGAAACTTCGTGCCTCTGAGACTGCATGCGGCAACTGCAATTAAAGGAAAAAGGCACATGTTTAGACAGTATCCAAAAACCACCCGCTGCCCACGGTGATTCCCCAGCTCCTGCTCTGTAGCTTTGACTGCTCGTCTGCCAGGACTCCGTCACCTCGTGCTGCCATGGTGAGGTTTGCACGTCACCTGTAATACAGAAAAAGCATAAAATGCTTATAGCTTCACAGGCAACACAACTCCCGAGCAAACCGCTACTTCAGCCCACTCGCCATCACTGTCCTTGCTTGAGTCGGCTCCGGTGTCAATATTCTTCTTTGCACATTGCTTCACTCCTTCAAAATACAAAACCTCAACCTACAAACTCCCACATGGCCACCAATCACATCTTCCCTCCAATACTGTGGGCCGAGTCACCTTCTTATTGCTGCACTCCCCTCTGTCGCCCTTTGGTGCCCGGCTCATCTCTTTGCATCTGCAAACAAAACCAAATACATCGATCAGATGCTGATCAATAACTGAACAATTCCTGTGCTCTCGCTCCCATTTAGGAACTCTATCTAGATTCCAACTACAGCCAGCCATTAAAAAAAGCGCCATACTTCAAGGCTTGTACATATGGGTCTTCACACCTTTGAAAGTCAGTCTGCTTCCTACTGTTCATCAGCCCCTCCCACGTAGCTCCAGACACTCCCATAAAACACTGTTGAAATGACTTCCCGTGCAACCTGCGGATGTACTGGATCTGAGAAGACTGAGCAACTTCACCTAAACGGCCTCGGCATATCATCCTATTAACTACATACTCTTACTGCTCTTCCACCTAGCCCTGATTCTACATTGTCAGGCAGAGCAGCGTCGAGCCACACACACACAGACTGACGCTACACAGAACATTAAACAGTGCAACTCAAATGATGAGAGAAGTCAGCAATAAGAACGACTCCCGGACTGGAGGCATGGTCCAGCAAAAGGATCTACAGGTCCACGAGGATAAGGCAAGCAGGCTGCATAGCAAGGCCAGACAAAGATAAGCATCATGGCTTGTAAAGAAACAGCCAAAACTGAGCTGAGGTATGCACAAGAAGCCCATTTTCAAGATCTAAAACTGAGATAACACAGAGAAGACATCCCGATGCACAAAGATGAATGACTGGAGAGCAGGGGTGCTGGCACTGACAGCAGTACTGCCACAAGAGATGACTGTAAACTAAAACTAAACTAAGACTAAACCATGCAATTCAAGAAAAACAACTGGTACTGTGCCAATAACTACAAGCATCTGAGACCCTGGGGATGTTACCTGAGGAACACACAGCATCCTTTGATCACAAGGACAATAAAGACCCAAGAAAGCTCTAAGACACAGCAGACAGACAAACAGACAAACAACAGACACAGGCTGGAACTGCTCTGTCCCACACCTGATTGCATCGTGCTGAAGAGAACCCCGCTCCCTATACCGACCCAAAAGGGACTCTTCCTACGTTGCACTTTCCCCTACGCTACCTTTAAAACTCCTCTCTGCCGTTCCCAGTCTTCTCTCCTTTACCAAAACCCATCCCAGCCTCATCCCTTAACTCGGCTTTCAGAGGCCAAAGCCATCCTCAAGAAACTGATGAACCCACATCCCTTTCCTAAACTGCATCCTAGTCCCAGAGCGTTAGAAAGTCCTTCTCTAGTCAGGAGTTGTCAGATAAAAATCCCTGCTCCTTCCTAACAGCTCCTGTTCTGTACTTGTGCTTCCCAATCCTTCCATGACCCTTCTCACGAGCTGCACTTCCGAGCCCTTCCCTGCATTTTAACTGCCCTTCTTACCTTCTGTCATCCTAAAGACTCCGGTGCCTGCTACAGTCTGACAGGGTGAGCTGACTTTCTATTCCTGTGATCTGAAGGGTGCCTGTTACAAAGCATAAAGCCTCGGGGAACAACGTGTTGTTCCACGGATGTTGAGAAACAGCAGCAGGTTACCCCATAGCCAAGAAATCCAAGCAAACAAAAAGCACCTAATATAATACCTAAAAAAGGTATGAACTATTAACATATCTTACTGTGGCTGGACACCTAGTATAAAATTACTGACCTAAAAAAAACCATACACCTCCTACATAAAATATTTGTATTTTCTAATACATGTGCTGCTTAGCCTTGACTCAGCACAAAACTTTTACATTTAACAGACACCTCTACTTTTCTAAACTAAAAAAAAAAAAAAAAAAAAAAAACAAAAAAACAAAAACAAACAAACAAAAAAAACCACCAAAAAAAAACCCAAAAGAACTTAGCCTACTTAAAAGGCTACAATGAACTGAAAGAAGAGGAGAACACTGATCTCGAGAGAAACCAGAAGCTGAATGAACCCTGGATGAAAGGCCTGAGGCTTTTAAACCCCTGGGCCTCCCCGCCCGCCACCTGGGAGTGGGGCAGGGAAATCCCCACCAAGGGATAAATAGGACCAGCTGCAGAGTTCTCATTTGCCTTGCATTTACAAGGACAATATCGAGTGGAGAGGTGGACCCTTACCAGAAACAGAGGTATGTACTCATTTATTACAGCTATGTCTGTCATCAAAGATTCTCTCTGACTTGACTAAGTTTAGCAACTAAAGCTACACAGCCAGGTTCCCAAAATCACCATGCTCCACCCTCAGGTGAAGGAGAAATGAAAACAAGAGTAGAAAGACTTGCAAAGTAGAAACTAAAGCTGCAACATTAATGAAATTATGCTACTATAATACTAATTATTAAAATAATTACATGGGCATAAAAGACATACAAATACCTAAGATTACACTCTCCCCCTGCCCTCGATGACCATAAGTCACCACAAATGCTGCAGAACAGATGTGGGGTAACAGGTCCGCGAGAACCAGAAGAGGTGAAACAAGAGACAGGAGTACAAATGGAGATTAATGGACACTGAGTATTAAGAGACACAATGCCAGGAAAAACTAGGTTTGCTATAAACCTAAATGCCTCTCACAAAAAATGATCCGAGGATTCAGAAGTTAAGCTGGTGTTGCAATCCCAAGACATAGGAGGGCAATTATTTGGGACTCTAGTGGGAACAAAGGAACTTTAGACCCAAACCACCTCCTTGAGAAATGGGGAAAAGCTCAACTGCTGATCTCTGATTAAAATGGAAGAAACAAAAAGGCCCTGAAAATACCCATTCTGTAACCACCTGCAGGCTACTTTGCTGTGGAACGAACCAAGATCCGAGAGAAATATCTATGGCAGCCCTCAGAATTGCAAGTAGAATATTTAGGGCGAGTATTGTTGGGAAGGGCCCGAGTTCTGCTGAATTCATCTGAGGCAGAGGGGTACTATAGCCTGGGAGTCCTTTCAGCCCTACTGCCAGATGACTGGAATTGCTCTATAACTGTACAAGTAACACGTTGGTCTTCAGGATTAAACCCATAAGGAAAAACGGAATCTTTGGCAATTATAACTGACGGGCTTTCGGATTTAACAGCCTCTGTACAAAAGGCTGTGTGCACACAGGCCATAGAGAATGCAGGGAGAGTAGCTGAATCTCCTGCTACGGCTCCTGTGCACTTTGACAGATTCACCTCACCGACTTGAGGACTACAAGACAGCCTAAATACGTTTTTAGCCTCCGTTCAGGACAAGTTAAGGACCAGGCGAGCCCAGATGGGTGAACCCTATACCTGGACACAGTCTGAGATACAATCGGTTAAGGGAGACGGGTGGGGTGGACCTTACAAGACCAAAACCCTAGAGAATCTGTTAATCCTAAAGCAGTGAATGGGCAAAAAAGGATCAGAGCATAGGAAGAAGAATCCCAGACAGACCCACCTTTGATTCCAAAGGAAATGAGTTGTGAAAAAGGGCGCTAGAATTAGGAATCCCCCAAAAAGCTATATGGGGTATAGACACCAAATTGGCAACAATTAGTGACATTAGTGAGCCAAAAAGGTTTGGTCCCCATTCCCCGAGCGCTCCAATGCCAGTACCAACCGAATGAGATCTCATCCGGTTAGAAGATGCTATGTCAAAAAACAAGGGACCCCTGGAAAGTTGTTGAAGCAGCCTTGCGCCCAGGTAATGAATATCCAACGGCTACCTGATCCTTTTTGAACCTGCTGTCGTTTTACCGGTGGGCAAGCAACAACTACCTTTTGAATTTTTAATAGACACTGGGACCCAGATGTCAGTCATAACGACCCATGCCGCGGCTTTATTAGAATTAAAATGAGGAAATCTAATTATTAAGTTTTCAGGAACAGAGCATGTAAAAAAAAAAAAAAAAAAAAAAAAGCTGCCCCACCATGGTTACTAAAATAACCCTCCCTGGAGGTGTTTGAGCTCCTGTGGCATGATTTTTAGTCTTGGACTTAATCAAAATGAATATTTTGACGTTCAGTCTATCAAAGGGCCAGTGTTGGAAACTCCCTAGTGGAACCATATGGAGTTTTGCTCATCGGCCTCCATAACTACAGGCACAAAGTAGATAATTAGAAGCATCCATTGTATTACCCTCTTCCACTGTCTGTAACCTGAAACATTAGCCTTTACCCACAGCCAGATTAGCAGGTATCAGTGATGTAATCACATTCGTGGAATCCCAGAAAATAATATCCTGAACACATTCACCCGGTAACTCCTCCGTTTGGCCAGTGGAAAAGCCCAAAGGGACCTCGAGGCTAACGGTAGACGCTAGGAAGCTAAATGCTAACACCGAGCCTCTTACAGCTGCTGTCCTGAATATCACTGAAACGATTACTCAGATTCAAAGTCAAAACTGTAGTCGGATGGCAGTTGTAGATGTAAAAATACATTTATTTTTGTTCACGGTTCCTCTCCAGGTCAAGGAGAAAAGCGGTTTGAATTTACATTTAAGGGCATCCAATATACCTGTAACTGACAACCACGAGGCTATCAACATTCACCTATGATAGCTCATAATGCCCTTACAAAAACATTAGTCCAATCAGGTGTAAATCTGGGAATAACAATTTACCAACATATTGATAACATATTAGTAGTGGGAAATGTGCAAGAATCTGTTTGAGAGCAAATGACAAGGGTAATAGATGAATTACAAAACCTAGGACAGGAAATCCCTCCCTCAAAAATATAAGGGCAGGCACAAGAAGTGACATTTGTAGGAATAGGGCAAATCCAGGGCACTAGATCTCTCCCACCGGATTCATGAAAAGAAATAAAGGATAAAAGAGGCCCTTGCTCTCTAACGGAACTAAAGGAAGTGTTGGGAACCCTCAGGTACCGGAGGAAACATATTCCAGGGTTTTCCAGCGTTACCCGACCACTGTAGAGCCCGCTACAAAACAGAGAGAAACGGGAGTGGGAGAAATTGCCTGAACGAGCTTTGCGATTTTGATTTGCATTAGCCTGCATCGGCAATAGTGTGGCCAGCACATCTAGAGAAATTATCATCCCCTTATACTCGGCACAGGTCAGGCTGCACCTTGAGCATCCGGTTCTGGGCCCCTCGGTTTGAGAAAGATGTCGAGATGCTGCTGTATCCAGAGGAGAGCGACGAGGATGGTGAAGGGGCTGGAGCGCAAGGCCTGTGAAAAGTGACTGAGGGAGCTGGGGTTGTTTAGGCTGGAGAAGAAGAGGCTTGGGGGAGACCTTATTGCCCTCTACAACTGCCTGAAAGGAGGTTGTAGTCAGGTAGGGGTTGGTCTCTTCTCTTGGGTGACCGGTGACATAACAAGAGGACACTGTCTCGAGCTTCGCCAGGGGAGGTTTAGGCTTGACATTAGAAAAGAATTCTTGACTGAAAGGGCGATTGGCCATCGGAATGCACTGCCTGGGGAGGTGGTGGAGTCACCGTCCCCGGAGGTGTTTAAGGAAAGATTGGAGGAGGCACTTAGTGCCATGGTGTAGTTGACAAGTAGGAGTAGGTGTAGGTTGGGTCATAGGTTGGACTCAATCTCAGAGGTCTCTTCCAACCTTATGATACTGTGATATTCGCAAGGGATAAAAATCTCATTACCTGAAAAGCACGCTGAAGTTAGACTACGCCAGAATTGTTGCACTAATGCTTTGTACAAATAGTTGACCTGTCAAAAGCTAACAAATGAGTGTGCTTCCTACACGTATTGAGGGCACATAGAAGTTATCTTTCTTGAGGTACAAAAGACATTGAATTCTTCTTTAAGTTTTCAGAATGAAGAATAAGAGATTTGTTTTACTCCATGGAAAACTGAATTTAAAGGTAATAAAATATCTATGCCTGTTGAACTGACAAGGTAGGAAGTAAAGGTACAGGTGTATTTGAGGAAATATGAATGAACAGTTTTGAAAACACATCCACGCATGCTGAATAAGAGTTTTTGTAGCTAACGCAGGAAGACAGAGAGCACAAATATAAAGAAAAGCTACCAGTGTTCTCTTAAATATAGCAATAACTTTACTCTGAGTTAATAGATTCCTTAAGCTTTCGCACTTGAGTTCATTTAACTCAAGAAAGATGAATTATGTTATTAATGAAAAACATCCAACCGCATTGCAACTTATAATTAGTAAGCTCCAGACACTCCCATAAAACACAGTCCTAACCACACAAACAAGGAACGTGAGCTGCTCTTGCAGTGAACCGCGTTTCCACCTCGGGCACACACTCGCATCGAGATCCCACGAATCACAGGAAAGCCTCATTAACTTCAGTGGAGCTACACAGATGTCTACAGGTGTGGGACTGGCCCAATATCTTAAATACGTGACAATTAAGAAGGACAATGTTAAAGTAAAATTCTGTTATTAGGGGTTTACGTGCTGCTACACTTGCACTTCTGAGCATAACATAGTAGTTTTATTATGTTTTTATGACAGGTACCAGAGCACTTGGCTTGCATACGTATCCCCAAGTGAGCTCATCAGCAATTGGTTAATCCAAGAAACTAAAATTTTGCTGAGAAGTAAATCTTACCCAAATATAATCTCTCATACCTCGTACATCTTACTACACACATAGCACTTCTCACTACTATTTAGCAATTCAGAACTATGGAATTTATAAGACCTGCACCATTTTTAAAAGGAGAAAAAAACCCCTCTAATTTAAGATTTTGTAGTACGTGGTTCCTGCTTACAATTCTTCAGCCTTCCTGGACCCATTTATAAAAGTCATATCGAGATTAAAATATTTAACCAGAAAACAAACAAGTAAGCGTTGCCCAGACAGGCACTGTTTTTCTCAGGTTTATTCTTAGGTTACTTCTTCTTTCAAAACCTAACCCGATATTGGGAATTGCACAGTTTTATGTTGAAAGGTTAGAAATCCATGCACTGGGAGCTATACAAATCCAAACATAGCCATTGCCTGTTTGTTCATATAATTTCTATGACCTCCTCAAAGGACTGGCTGAAAAGGAAAGATTTATTTCAGCTGTCACAGAACTAAAGGAGGAACAGAGGGGAGAGTTACACTTCTACAGCCTTGTCGACTGCTGCAAAGCACAAGGGAAGTTCTCCTGGCACAGTGCAACTACTGCTTCGGTGCACTCACTCACAGGAGCTCAGCGCACAAGTTATACACCAACACCTCCTAGGGACAATGCAGTGATTTTTAAAGCAAGTTTCAACTGTCTTTGAAAGCCCCAAAAACATTAGCTGGGAGTAAGATGTGGGGTAAGGAACTACAGCTCTACCTAGGCCTGCAAGCAGACAGGTTGAACGACTGCTCTGTGCCTTCCCAAGTTCATGTTTATGGGCCAGCTAAGAAATCAGCTGTATGTGCCGCCTCCTTCTACCTAGCACTTTACAGCAGATTACGGATGTGTGCGTTGGAATCTGACATTCATGAATAATTCATTCCTTAGAGAAGTACTGTCACAGATGTTAATATCCACAAATCAAACTCGGAGCGCTCTAAACATTTGGAAGGAAACTAAAAAACTAATCTCTTAGTTTTATCATAGGCAGTTTGTTTACAACAGAAGATGGTTTGAAATCAGAACCAGAATCAAACCCCTAAAAATTTCAGTTTTGTTGATCTACCTAAGAAATTCTAAGCTAGGTGTAAATTTAGATTTTAGTCTTGCCCTGATGCTGGTTATTAATATCTCAGTTGACGTTTCAGTAGCCTCTCTCGAGCTTTCACACTCAGCCCTGTAAGTGCTTGCGCTGGAGAAAAAATTATTCTTGTGAATCAGTCCTAACAGCTTTGTGTTTCATCACAAGGGGTTTTGTGCATGTAATAGCCCCCATTTTCTCTTGAAATTCCCTCCATCATACAACTGCTTGTGTTACTCCCAGCGTGAAATGGATCACAGGAGGCAGAACCAAACTGAGGATGTTTTCAACCTTATTTACAATACGCAGCAACTCCAGCAGAGAGATGTAAAGTGAAACGGGCCTAGCAGTAGCCTCTGTGTTAACTTGCAATAAGCCTCACTGCAGCACAAGGTGAAAAATAGTTCACCCTGCTCCATTAAATGCATTTATGGAATAGATTTTATTAAACTCTGCCAAATCACACATGACAATTTTGGGACAACTTCTAGGGTTGGTAAAGACCAAATTACGACTGAATGGTACTTACTGCAAAATTGCAGCAATTTTGTTCTGCGTCACACTCTGAAATTCCATGTAATGAGATGTATAAAATGGAAATGCTGAAAACGATAAAGGAACTACTCAAATTTTTATCCCAAGAGTACTACCAGAAAACCAGAAAGTATTTGGATACAGGTGCATATTAAATCATCTGTTTCCCTAAAGTGAAAACACATCATTGGAAATGCCATAATGGAAATTATGGAACACATAGCAGCACACAACTTAGAGAGTAAGAGCATTATTCAGCTTTTATTTTGCTTACTTGAACAAAAAGCAGTGTATCTGGACGAGATTAATTCACCCCATCTGAACAACCTTAATTCCTCTGCAACGGCTCACTATTCATTGGTTTTTATACAACATTTTCTACATAAAACTATTTGGAACAGTAACATACAAATTAAAACGCTCTCTAAAAAATAATATAAAAATGTAGTTTCACATAAATAGGCACTAGATTTTACAATCTCTTACATTTTCAGTACTGAAAACATTTTCAAATTCTAAGCAGGAGTTAAAAAAGCCAACAGAAAAGCACAAACCAGGGCAGAAATCCTCCTCTCCTCCCCCAACATCCTCTGGGACTATACAATGTTTAACTGCTTCTCAAACAAAACCAAATTTAAACAAACGAGCTCTGGGAAGTCCATTAACAGCTATTGCTAGAACTACACTGGAAATCTCATTTAAATTGAGCTTAAATCCTTTGTGCCCCTATGGATTAACAAGAATAAAAAACTAAACAAAACCATCCCTACCTCTAATAATAAAACAAGAACAAAGAAAGACAAGACAGTATTGACTGCAAATATTTGTGGTAACACGTCTCAGAAGTTTTTACATTCAAAACCAATTTTGCTTTAAGATTTAAAAGTAAACCCACAAGTAAAATTATTATCTTACACTTACAGAAGAAATGATCACAGTCAGCTCAAATGCACCACGAAGGAGAACACGCAACTCCCCAGAACAGAGCAAAGAAACGAAGACTGCTCTGACCCCCGACTTCACCTAATCCTGCAGCAGCAGGTGAGAACCAGCTTTAAATCAGGCCTTTTAAGGGATAAGCCTCTTCACCTGTACCAAATTGGTTAGCACAAGTGTGGCACAGATTTAGCCAATCCAATTATTACTTTCACATGCTTTTTAACAAGAACTACTCTTTTAATTCCAAGTTTATCATCTACTTACAATGGGTAATGAGAAATTAATCCTAAATATAACACGTTGCTGGTTTTCTGAAAGTTGATATATCAGTAAAATAGCCAAGCTTGATTTAAATTATGTAAGTTAATAGCACATACATTATCAAGCCGATAAATAGCCAATTCTCCTTGTTAAAAACCTGTCCAGATTCATTCAATATTCTAGTCACTGAGATAGAGTGCTCAGAAGTATATCAATAACAGTTAGATATAATGGGCGTTCCATAAGCATATTGTCTTACCATCGCATGCAGATATGGGTTACGTGTAGTCATAGTGCTAAAAAGTCAAGTCTGGAAAGTCCAATAAAACTATCAGAGAAGCTAAAAATAAAAGCAGATCCTAGACCTGAAAGAAAAGGCTACAGACACAATCATTGCTGATGTCAGCAGAGTTGCACCCCTTCCTACGACGGAAGTAACTGATCACTGCTGTAATATCATTAGTCAGGCTCTGATTGCACGGTCCCGCAAATCCCAAGTACATAAAGAAACTCAGCTGGGGTCCTGTGCCTCTGAGTTACAGAGGAGGAAAAAAAAAGTAAACACAATAAAGCTCTGCGACTTGCAACATTCTGAGGAGATCAACATGCATTGATCTTGCCACCAACACTTCTCTGAGCAGAAACTTAGAAAAAAACCCCAAGGACAGAAATCTTATAAAGCTGCGTGTTAAGAAACACCACCTTACTCAATGAACTAATGAGACCAAAACTAGTGGGAGCTGCAGTGGTACCACGCAGCTGTCCTGCGTGTGCAGAATGCTCCCCAGCACTCCTCCATCAGGAAGCAGTTGCTCTCGCTGTAGAAAGCTGTTCTCACCTTTGTGTAGCATGTGAGAAATGACAAAACCCTCTCTCCGGTTCCTTGCTGCTAAAAACAGTCAGGGATTAAATAATACAAACTGCTGGTTTTTTCCCGTTTATCAAGGGAGAGAAGAGTCTTTGATCTTTCCCAAACTAAAGCTGGAATCTGAATATGTTATAAGGCCTCAAGCTTCACAGGCCTATGTTATGTAAACATAAAAGCTCTGCTTGTCAAACACACAAGGCTAAACAACAATTAGTGGGATATATGTGTTTTCCTAGACCGCAGCCTCCTCGGCAATCTTGCGCTATCACAGCATCACAGTATAATAAGGTTGGAAAAGACCTTTGAGATCATTGAGTCCAACCTATGACCCGACATCTACACCTACTCCTACTTGTCAACTACATCATGTCACTATGTGCCTCAGCCAATCTCACTTTAAACACCTCTAGGGACGGTAACTCCACCACCTCCCTGGGCAGCGCAATCCGATGGCCAATCGCCCTTTCAGTAAAGAACTTCTTCCTAATGTCGAGCCTAAACCTCCCCTGGCAAAGCTCGAGACCATGTCCTGTTGTTCTGTCGCCAGTCACCTGAGAGAAGACACCAACCCCTGCCTGACTACAACCTCCTTTCAGGCAGTAGTAGAGAGCTATAAGGTCACCCCTGAGCCTCCTCTTCTCCAAGCTAAACAATGCCAGCTCCCTCAGTCGCTCCTCACAGGGCTTGTGCTCCAGCCCCTTCCCCATCCTCGTCACTCTCCTCTGGACGCACCCCAGCATCTCAACATCTTTCTCAAACCGAGGGGCCCAGAACTGGACACAGTACTTGAGGTGCGGCCTTACCAGTGCCAAGTATAAGGGGATGATAACCTCTCTAGTCCTGCTGGCCACACTATTCCTGATGCACGCCATTATATTCACACATTCCATCCGCTCACTAAGGAGAGGACTTCCACTAGGGCTGGGAAAGCTGAAAGTGTGCATTTAGGCTTGAGAGGTGTAGCGCAAAGTAATTTACCGAGGTATGCAATAAACACATATGGAAAAAGCAATAAACGTATGTACAATAACACTTTGAATCGGGTGTCCCACTCCTCCTGCCAGGGTATTAAACCCCTCAGCCATCCAGGCATGCAGTAAATTGCTTCACATTTGATGCACCAAGTCATGGCTGGCTCATTTATCAGTTGTGTTGCACCAACACATGCCTTTGAAATTGAAGCAGAATATATTGAAAGGACGTCGCACAGAACGTGAGAACTTGCAACATGGAAAGCAGTGACCAAGTTCAAAAAAAGTCCAGAGAGAATGCGATTTATTTTAATGTTTTTTTTTCTGTCACATGTACATAATAAAAGAAAGAGACCCAAACTCAATCTTACCCAATACAAACTCTTTACGCTTAAGATCCTCTAAATTACGTCCGCGTGAAAGTTTCACACGGAAAAGCAGCCCAGGCACAGCGTTACTGTTAAAACGTGCTCCACCAGCAAGATTTACAGGAAAAGGGCAGTGAGAGGACCGCAGGGCACAAAACGCTTCTACAAGCACGGCCGCTGTGAACCAGGCTGAGAACACACGCAACGCTTCCAGGTTTGCAGGCAAGATCCACGTCCACAGTTCAAATGAATGACTCTTTGGGCAGCTCCAGGTTCAGGCTCCAGCTGCACAGGGGACCGGAAGGTGTCATCTGGAAAAGGTGACGCTGCGAGAAGCCGAGGTATTTCTCAATCTGAAAAAGAGAAAGAAAAAAAAAAAAAATCAAATCAGCAACGTTTTCTCCCCAGGCCGCATCCCAACAGTCCCTTCCAGCGAGTCACCAGCTGAACGACTGTACTTAGTTCTGCTGTCAGCTGCAGCTTTTGTCCTCCAGCCCGGCAGAGCCCTCGGTCCACACCGAATTCTGCAGGCCACGCTGGAGCAGCTCAGAGATGATGCGATCCCAGCCAAGAGAAGAAGGCCGAAGAAACCGGCTTGCAGCAAGCCATTTGCCAGGGAAGTGCCTCCCAATCAGAACAGCCCCAGCTATAAACCAGCAGGTTTCACGCTCTAACGCGCACACGCCTGGCAACGCGGCTTCGCCAGCTCGTGTGCCAGCTCTCTCATCGCCCTAGGATGGATCCCACCCGGCCCCATAGATTTATGAGGACGCAAGTGGCTCAGCAGGTCTCTAACTTCTTCCTCCTGGACTGCAGGGGGGCTCTATCGCGCCCTGACCTCATCCACTCCTTCACAAGACCAGCAGTCCAGCAAACAATCTGCCTTACTGATGAAAACAGAGGAAAGAAGGCTTTAAAGCGCCTCAGCCTTTTCCTCATCTT
Source organism: Neomorphus geoffroyi (assembly GCA_033558235.1). NCBI lineage: Eukaryota > Metazoa > Chordata > Aves > Cuculiformes > Neomorphidae > Neomorphus > Neomorphus geoffroyi. Next base: position 3,769,272 of record JAUMJM010000092.1, on the reverse strand, counting down.
CAGCTACTCTACTTCCCTCCACGTGCAATAAGGAGCGGAGGTCGTCGCTGCCCTTCTTTCTGCCATTAACGTCTTTGTAAAAACGCTTCTTATTATCCTTCACAGAAGTGGCCAATTTGAGCTCCAGCTGGGCTTGCGCCTCCCCAATTTTCTTCCTACACGACTTAACGACATCTTGGAACGTTACCTGATTTACCAGACGGGTCCCACGTTAGAGACCGAGATACGCTTCCCTGCTGACTACCACAGCATTAGTCACGTATCGCTCAGGAAAACTTGCAGCTAACTGCCGGCCTGCGCGCACGGTTGCTGTACGCAGGCTTCATTCCCCAAGAAAGAACAAGTTTGCTCCTCACATTAAAACCAACGCTTCCCTTGGCACGGGTTCGGCTGGTGAAGTACAGTTCAGCCCAACACCGTTCTCTTGATCCGGCATTCCCTAAACACGATGCCATCGCGTGCTACGTTGAAGCGGAAAACACTCCAGCCACAGCCACCAGCGACATCAACTGTCATTAGCAGCAACAAGCCACGAGAAAGCCACGTACCCGAACGCCGTGAGCGTGGAGGGCACCCTCACGTTGCTTTTCCGTCTCCCCGGGGAGAGGTCGGGATCCCGCGGGGGCTCTCCTTTGTGGACGCTTCTGTGAACTTCTCTCTGCTGACAGAACAAAGGGAAGAAGTTATTGCGGCAAACACTCCAAGCGACCGTGCTTTAAATGAACGCTCCCCTGCGGCGCTCACCACCACGCGCGACACCCCAACGCCTGCCGAGTTCTAACGCGTGCCAGACAGGCCTGACCTCACCACGGGCCCGGGCAGCCCTCGAGTCCTCCCTGGCGCTCTGAGCCTATCAAAGGGAAGACAAACGGCTGAGTTTTCGGAACGGAGGCTTCACTGGAGGACGGAGCCGTCCTGCAGTTCATCCAGGTACGGCAGCCTCTGAAAGTTGGCACTGCCATTTCTTAACCTCAAGCTCGTCTGGAGACATACTTCAGCTGCTGCTCTTTCCTCGCTTGTGAGTGCCTGGTGACCTCCCGAGGGACAAGTTCGGCCAAATTTAAAGCAGCTGACAGACACCGAGGGTGGAGCAAGTAAGAAGCGCAAGACACTCACGGTTACTTCGTTCACACCCCCACCTCCAAACGGAGCCCTTCCTTCAGGTCCTGCAGACTTTTCTTCCTGTTCATGGAACCAGGACCAGGTTTCGGTCACCTCCCCTGTGAGAACCTTTGCAGCCACGAGGGAATTATTTCCAAAGAAACAGTTCTATCCCCCTTCCCGGACCCAAACAGGAGGACCATGATGACGCAGGTTCTCACTCGATTCAGCACTGGAACCTCACCTCGATTAAGCAGGCAGCAGCATTTCTCTCCGCTGCGACTCCAGCGTCGCTCTGCTCTTCTTTGCCTATTGCAGCCCATCCTCTGCCTGCACTAGAGGGGAAGAGAGAGCGGAGGTTAGCTTTCCCACGGGTCTGAGGAGACACAGTGCCCGTGCGCCACTGCTTACGCCAGCGCATCACCCACCTCCAACGCGCCCTCTGCGCAAAGGGGGAGTGTAACAGAACAATCCAAAGGCAGCAGGGGTTATTGCAGTTGAAGAACCCATACACTTCACACTCCTTCGGATCTAGGAGCGTACAGAGCCCTCTGCATTCACATTAGGAATGAGTTCTGCCCAATTCCGGCAGACAGAAAAACAGAGACCAAGAACCGCATCCACCTGCACGTGTTTGCACAGCTGCAAGGCAAAGCCCACGAGGCTCTGTCATAAAACACTCCCTAAGGAGATCGCCTGGAATTCGCTTCCGGCAGTCCAACCGACTCCAAAGCAGCGCGTTCTCAACCCACAAACTCTCAGACCGCACGCAGTGCAACCCAGACGGGCCGCTCGAAAATAAGGACACGCCCAAGCACGGATCAAGGCAGCGCTTAGGAGGTACCCCTGCCGCTTACAGGCGCCGGCCTTCCCTCCTGGAGGCGGCTGCTCCGAGAAGACTTCGGTCCCTCGGCACAGCCCTGCGACGCCCAAGGGGAAGAGCGTCCAGAGAGAAGCATCAGCTACACCACTGCCAAGGTGTCGAGGTAGGGCCCAAAGGCAGCAAACAGAAGAATCCGAGGCCAAACCGACCGCAGTCGAGCTCGAGACACGGCTGGAACCACGGGCTTTCCTACCGCCCTTCGTCACGACAGGGGTTCTGTCAACACCAGCCCCGTGAAACGCGTCACCTGCGCTCTCCCCTCGCCCTCCCCACTCGGCCCACCGAGCCGGAGCACCGGGCACCACCTTTCACGGCCACTCGCGCCCGCTGCCACGCCGCTGCCCTTCCCAGCCTTCTCCTGTGCAAATCCCATGTGGTCCCCTAGCGCCAGCGCCTCCCCGCCAGCCCCCTTCCTTCCCCCGCTCACCGACGGACGCCGAGAGTCAGTCACGGAAAAAGAAAGGGAGTGCACCGAGGCCACAGGTTCATCCTCCCAGTTCCTCGCAGGACTCCGTGCTGGAGACTGCATTCCCAAAGCGTCCACTTCGGTCAGCGGAACGCAGGGCATCGCTTTTCAAACCCCCTACGCGTCCTCGGAGTCTCACGCAGAACAGGATTCTCTGTGAAGCCAGTCAGGTGCGGGGAGCGGGCCCGGGCCCGCTGCTCGGGGCCCCGGCTGGCACAGCTCCCCGCTCCGGAGCAGCGGCCGCTTGCCCCCGCGCCCCGGGCTCCGCTCGCGGCTCCTCTCCCTTCCCTTCCCGCGGGCCGGAGCAGGTGCGATGGAGCGCCGGGGCCGCTCGGGAGCCCCGCCAGCGGCGGCGGCGGCGAGAGCCACACGAGCGCCGCGGGACGCGGAAGGGGGAGAGCGACCGCGCCGCTGCCGCCTCGCCGCCCATGGTTTCCGGCGCCGCTCCGGCCCCTGCGCCTGCTCTCTCTGGTTTTTCCGGCGGCGCGCCGGCCTCCGCTAGCACGCTCTAGCGGTCGTGACGCCGCAGCCAATGAGAGGCAGGAGGGGGCGGGGACATGCAAAGAAGGCGGCGCGACAGCCAATGGGAGCGGGAGGCACGGGAAGGGGCCAATAAGACGGCGCATGCCGAAGACGCCGGGCTCATGCAAATGAGGCGGGCCGGCAGCCAATGGCGGCTGGCGGGGAGGAGCGATGCAAATAGAGCGCTGCGCGCCAAGGGCGCCGGGAATATGCAAACGAGGCGCCGCGGCAGCCAATGGGATCGGGGCTCTCCAGGAACTGCAAGTACGGCGGCGCGCGAGGGACACGTCGGGCCCAGCAGAGGAGCGTCCGCTCGGCTCCTCTCGGATTCCCTCGGCTCGACTCGGAAACTCTCGGCCGTCCTCGGCTCATCTCGGCCGCTCTGGGCTCGGTTCGGCTCGGAATCGGGATCGAGCCGAACCGAATCGAGGGGAGCCGAACCGAGGCGAGAGGAGCCGAGCGGAGCCGAATGGAGCGCGGGGGGGCTGAAGACGCAAAACAGTGTCAGCCCAATAAGCGTCAGCCTTCTCCAGGCAGCGCGTGAGCTCTCGGCAACAGCGGCAGTGGGGCGATGACGGCTACGCACGGGGGCAGCAGCGGCGCCTCCTCACCGAGCAGCGGCCCGGCGCGCCGTCCTGCGTCCTGCAGCGCCGGGACTGGGTGCGGCGGCGCAGAGCGCAGCAGCCCCCGAGGTGCAGTACCGCGGTGCGGCCACACGGCGGCAGCACAGAGCTGCGGGCGGGGGGGCATCACTCCCCCAAGCGCCACACACGGCTGCAGTACCGCGGTGCGGCCACACGGCGGCAGCACAGGGACCCGGCCCTGCTTGTCCCACCGCCCCCCGTTGCCCACGCCGCCCGACCAAAGGCGCTGAACTGGCCGCGGCCGCAGCAAACTCAGCCTTGCTCACAGAACCCTCACCCCGCTGCTGCGCTTCGGAGACACGGCACTGCAAACCGTGCCTTCGACACACACCCCCGCACCGGGCACCCCGGGCACTGTGCTCCGTTTCCGCGGAACACGGGCGCTCCAGGACATCCCCCCCGTTGCCCCGTCCCCAATGCCCGCCTGGAGCTGCGGGCTCTGCTCGTCAGCCAGGAGCACGCATTGCACACCTCTTTAGAGCCAGCAACCATCACTCACCTGCACCAGGCACCTGCTCTCCAAACAAAAGCTGAGAGGCACAGGTTGCCTTTCCAGAGGAGTCAGCTTCGTCCTTCTCCTGCACAGCTCCCAGAACACAGACGCTGTACGATGGAAGCCGCCCCCACTGGAAGGACTTTGTCTGCTGAAATACATGCCAACTAGCAAGGAAAAACTGACCTGCTTGAGGGAAAGGCATGGAATTCAAATCCCAGAGAAGTGGCTTTGTGAAGCGGCACACCATGTACCAACGGCCAGACTATTTCCCTGCTGAACATCCACACGCCATGGTGACCAACCAAACCCCTCTAGCAGACCGGCGAGCCCATCGAACTCAAGGGACTGCCGGCACGCTGAAGCTGGCTGCCGAATCGGGGGCTGCGTTTCCAAACGCAGCATTCCCAGTGCCCAAGGCTGAGCTAGCGGTGTGTTCACAGCCCATCCTCAACTGCCCGTCTTTGGCTGTTGTCTTTGCTTTTGAAACATCGTAAACCTGAAACGCATGGCACGTGGCGACCGATCTGAAGCTTTAACGCAGACGATACTGGACAACACAGCGCTCCTCCGGCTTCCCAGTGGCTGGGCAGAAGAGGCCAAAGGGTCCCCAGACACCAACACACTGCGCCCTGTCACTCGGGAAAGGTGGCAACAACATGACCTTGAGAGGGTCCTGGCCGAGACCACGCATCACGCTGGGCACAAGCACGTGAAGGAGCCGAAGGGCTTCCCAAGCAGCACCAAGACCCACGGGTGCAGGAGGTGAGGCAGCGCGACAGAAGAGGAAAGAAAAATAAAAAAAGAGAGGTTGCGAAGGCAAAAAGCGGTGAAAAACACATCGTGCCCTGAGGAAAGGACGCAAAAAAGAGAAAGGAATGTTAGCAGGGCAACAAGAGAGAGGAGCCCTTGGCCCCTAGGCAAGAGCGCTTTCCTCCTCTGCCCGCGTCTCCTTCTCTGACAATCCAGAGCGCTCACCCTGCCAGATAACTCATCCAAAGAAAGCCGAAAAGAGCATCTGCTTCAAAGCACTGGCAAAGGTTTTCACTCCTGCCCCTGCAAGGAAGCCACACGGAACGTGAGAACTCGCAACATGGAAAGCAGTGTCTTTGGGCCAAGTTCAAAAAAAGTCCAGAGAGAATGCAATTTATTTTAATGGGTTTTTTTCTGTCACACGTACATAATAAAAGACAGAAAGAGACCCAAACTCAATCTTAACCCAATACAAACTCTTTACGCTTAAGATCCTCTAAATTACGTCCGCGTGAAAGTTTCACATGGAAAAGCAGCCCAGGCACAGCATTACTGTTAAAACATGCTCCACCAGCCAGATTTAGAGGAAAAGGGCAGCGAGAGGACCGCAGGGCACAAAACGCTTCTACAAGCACGGCTGCTGAGAACACGCGCAACGCTTCCAGGTTTGCAGGCAAGATCCACGTCCACAGTTCAAATGAACGACTGTTTAGGCAGCTCCAGGTTCAGGCTCCAGCTGCACAGGGGACCGGAAGGTGTCATCCAGAAAAGGTGACACTGCGAGAAGCCGAGGTATTTCTGAATCTGAAAAAGAGAAAGAAAAAGAGAAAGAAAAAAAAAAAAAAAATCAAATCAGCAACGTTTTCTCCCCAGGCCGCATCCCAACAGTCCCTTCCAGCGAGTCACCAGCTGAACGACTGTACTTAGTTCTGCTGTCAGCTGCAGCTTTTGTCCTCCAGCCCGGCAGAGCTCTGGGTCCACACCGAGTTCCGTGGGCCACGCTGGAGGGGCTCGCAGATGATGCGATCCCAGCCAAGAGAAGAAGGCCGAGGAAACCGGCCTGCAGCAAGCCATTTGCCAGGGAACCGCCTCCCAATCAGAACGGCCCCAGCTATAAACCAGCAGGTTTCACGCTCTAACGCGCACACGCCTGGCAACGCGGCTTCGCCAGCTCGTGTGCCAGCTCTCTCATCGCCCTAGGATGGATCCCATCCGGCCCCACAGATTTATGAGGACGCAAGTGGCTCAGCAGGTCTCTGACTTCTTCCTCCTGGACTGCAGGGGGGCTCTATCGCGCCCTGACCCCATCCACCCCTTCACGAGACCAGCAGTCCAGCGAACAATCTGCCTTACTGTTGAAAACGGAGGAAAGAAGGCGTTAAGTGCCTCAGCCTTTTCCTCACCTTCAGCTCCTCTGCTTCCCTCCACGCCCAATAAGGAGCGGAGGTCGTCGCTGCCCTTCCTTCTGCCATCAACGTATTTATGAAAACACTTCCTATTATCCTTCACAGAAGTGGCCAATTTGAGCTCCAGCTGGGCTTGCGCCTCCCTCATTTTCTTCCTACACGACTTAACGACATCTTGGAACGGAACCTGATTTACTGGACGGGTCCCACGTTAGAGACCGAGATACGCTTCCCTGCTGACTACCACAGCATTAGTCACGTATCGCTCAGGAAAGCTTGCAGCTAACTGCCGGCCTGCGCGCACGGTTGCTGTACGCAGGCTTCATTCCCCAAGGAAGAACAAGTTTGCTACTCACATTAAAAGCAACGCTTCCCTTGGCACGGGTTCGGCTGGTGAAGTACATTTCAGCCCAACGCCGCTCTCTTGATCCGGCATTCCCTAAACACGATGCCATCGCGTGCTACGTTGAAGCGGAAAACACTCCAGCCACAGCCACCAGCGACATCAACTGTCATTAGCAGCAACAAGCCACGAGAAAGCCACGTACCCGAACGCCGCAAGCGCGGAGGGCACCGTCACGTTGCTTTTCCGTCTCCCCGGGGAGAGGTCGGGATCCCGCGGGGGCTCTCCTTTGTGGACACTTCTGTGAACTTCTCTCTGCTGACAGAACAAAGGGAAGAAGTTATTGCGGCAAACACTCCAAGCGACCGTGCTTTAAATGAACGCTCCCCTGCGGCGCTCACCACCACGCACAACACCCCAACGCCTGCCGAGTTCTAACGCGTGCCAGAGAGGCCTGACCTCACCACGGGCCTGGGCAGCGCTCGAGTCCTCCCTGGCGCTCTGAGCCTATCAAAGGGAAGACAAACGGCTGAGTTTTCGGAACGGAGGCTTCGCTGGAGGACGGAGCCGTCCTGCAGTTCATCCAGGTACGGCAGCCTCTGAAAGTTGGCACTGCCATTTCTTAACCTCAAGCTCGTCACCATGAGACATCTTAGCGATCGAGCTAATTGGAGACATACTTCAGCTGCTGCTCTTTCCTCGCTTGTGAGTGCCTGGTGACCTCCCGAGGGACAAGTTTGGCCAAATTTAAAGCAGCTGACAGACACCGAGGGTGGAGCAAGTAAGAAGCGCAAGAAACTCACGGTTACTTCGTTCACACCCCCGCCTCCAAATGGAGCCCTTCCTTCAGGTCCTGCAGACTTTTCTTCCTGTTCATGGAACCAGGACCAGGTTTCGGTCACCTCTCCTGTGAGAACCTTAGCAGCCGCACGGAAATTCTTTCCAGAGAATCAGTTCTATCCCCCTTCCCGGACCCAAACAGGAGGACTGTGATGACGCAGGTTCTCACTCGATGCAGCACTGGAACCTCACCCCGATTAAGCACGCAGCAGCATTTCTCTCCGCTGCGACTCCAGCGTCGCTCTGCTCTTCTTTGCCTATTGCAGCCCATCCTCTGCCTGCACTAGAGGGGAAGAGAGAGCGGAGGTTAGCTTTCCCACGGGTCTGAGGAGACAGAGTGCCCGTGCGCCACTGCTTACGCCAGCGCATCACCCACCTCCCAACGCGCCCTCTGCGCAAAGGGGATGTGTAACAGAACAATCCAAAGGCAGCAGGGGTTATTTCAGTTGAAGAACCCATACACTTCACACTCCTTCGGATCTAGGAGCGCACGAGCGCCGCGGGACGCGGAAGGGGGAGAACGACCGCGCCGCTGCCGCCTCGCCGCCCGTGGTTTCTGGCGCCGCTCCGGCCCCTGCGCCTGCTCTCTCTGGTTTTTCCGGCGGCGCGCCGGCCTCCGCTAGCACGCTCTAGCGGTCGTGACGCCGCAGCCAATGAGAGGCAGGAGGGGGCGGGGACATGCAAAGAAGGCGGCGCGACAGCCAATGGGAGCGGGAGGCACGGGAAGGGGCCAATAAGACGGCGCATGCCGAAGACGCCGGGCTCATGCAAATGAGGCGGGCCGGCAGCCAATGGCGGCTGGTGGGGAGGAGCGATGCAATTAGAGCGCTGCGCGCCAAGGGCGCCGGGAATATGCAAACGAGGCGCCGCGGCAGCCAATGGGATCGGGGTTCTCCAGGAACTGCAAGTACGGCGGCGCGCGAGGGACACGTCGGGCCCAGCAGAGGAGCGTCTGCTCGGCTCATCTCGGCTCGGAATCGAGCCGAACCGAATCGAGGGGAGCCGAACCGAGGCGAGAGGAGCTGAGCGGAGCCGAACGGAGCGCGTGGGGCTGAAGACACAAAACAGTGTCAGCCCAATAAGCGTCAGCCTTCTCCAGGCAGCGCGTGAGCCCTCGGCAACCGCGGCAGTGGGGCGATGACGACTACGCACGGGGGCAGCAGCGGCGCCGCCTCACCGAGCAGCGCCGGGACTGGGTGCGGCGGCGCAGAGCGCAGCAGCCCCCGAGCTGCAGTACCGCGGTGCGGCCACACGGCGGCAGCACAGAGCTGCGGGCGGGGGCGTCACCCCCCTAGGCGCCACTAGGGGACTTAAGAGGGGACTTGGGCACTTCAGAGGGGACGGCGGCACTTAAGAGAGGACTGGGGCACTTACTCAAGAGGGACACTTCAGCCTGGCAGAGCCCTCGGTCCACACCGAGTTCTGCGGGCCACGCTGGAGGGGCTCGGAGATGATGCGAGTGGGCACTTAAGCGGTGTGGGGAGGGGACTTAAGTAGGGTGGGACTGGACTTAAGTGGGGACTGAAGTGGGGTGGGGACTGGGGTGGGGAGGGGACGGGACTTAAGTTGGGACTTAAGCGGGATGGGGACTGAAGTGGGGACAGGACTTAAGTGGGGAGGGGACACTTACAAGGGGAACTTAAGAGGGGATAGGGACACTTTAGAGGGGATTTAAGAGGGACACTTCAGCTGCTCAAGAGGGACTACACAACAACGGCACAAAATAGAGACCACACAGCACTGGCGCAAAATTGAGAAAGAGCACCCCAGAGAGAAAAATAACTATTTTTTTTTCAAACCCTATGGAAATGCTAATTTATTGCTGAGATTTTATTATTTCTTTATTGACTCAACTTTGCACAGGAACCTACATCGCTCTCGTACTGCTTACATTGAACACAATGCAACAAAGGTACAGTTGGACTGTTTAACATTGCTGATACCAACTCCGACAAACAGTGTTAAACACCGCTGGCGGGTACTTCATTACCTCTGACTTGGGCAGGTGGACTCACAGTCTGTGATCCCATCTGAAGCTCCACAGCGCCCCCGCCGGCCGTCCCGAAGCGCAGCAAATCAAAACCTGTACAAAGTAAAGACATTGAAACAAAAACAATACTTTAGTATCAAAAATTTCCTATAGATGTGAATAAACCTGCTCATGGCACTTTCCTCTCTGATTGAGTTAACATCAAAGTAACCATGGCATCCTCCTCTTAACATGTTAAACTTTCCTGTGTCCAAAACAAAATATTTACAGCTAACACATTGTTCCAGCACCCCTTTTATTTCCATTCCACACTGCAACAGGACTCCCCAGGAACGGCGTTCCCGGCCCCCGCAAAAATTGGCCCTGCCTGCACAAACCCTGGTCCCTGCTCGGCCTGCGCCCAAACCTTGGCGATGAACATTGCCTCGCAGACTGGCCGGGACCAGGGAAAAAAAAAACCCAGTGGAGGGGAAAAAAAAAAAATCCCCCGACTGGATTTTTTTTATTCTATTTTTATGTTTAAAAATGACCTGAAAAGCAAAATCCCCCCAACCTCAACCTACACACACAGCCCCACCGCACAGCCAATCCTCACTCTGAGCCAAACTACATACAACAAAGCTATTCACACCCCAAACCTCACCCTCACCATCCCCAGCACACAAGAAAAATTCTCACTCTAAGCCCACACATTCTGCCACACACCCACCCACCAGGCTCCTCCTTAACAGTGACCTCGAGGGCTACAAACATTAGCCCTGCCTGCAAAACACCCAGCCTGGCTCACCCTGCATCCAGCCCTTGGTGATGAACATCACCTCACAGACCGGCCAGGGCTGGGGTGGGGGGGAAGGGGGGAGTCCAGCAGGGCCAACACTAATCCCCTAACCTGTTTTGGTTTTTTTTTTTTCCTAAATTTTTTTTAATGCTTGAAAAACAGACAACTCCACTGCACCTACAACCTCAAAGGAAACCAAGAGAAATGAAGACACTTCCTTGTCCCAAGACCCATAACATGCTCACTTGCATGGCCTAACAGAGCATGAACATGACCCATAACAGAACATAACATGCCCGCTGGCATGTCATAACATAGAACATAACCCATAACATAACTCATAACATGCCCACTGGCATGGCGTAACATAGCATGAATGTGACATATAACATGGTCGCTGGCATGGCATAACAGAGCAGAATGTGACCCATAACATAACCCATAACATGCCCGCTGGCACAGCATAACATAGCAGAACGTGACTCATAGCATGACTCATAACATGCTCGATGACATGGCGTAACATAGAACATAACCCATGACATAACCCATAACATGCCTGCTGGCATGGCGTAACATAGCAGAATGTGGCATGGAAACACGCTCACTGCCATGACGTCACACAACATAACATGCTCGCTGGTTGGATGGCACTACATGACATGCTCACTGGCATGCAGGCAGGACACACCTGCCTGGCTCTGCATCGTCAGCTGGTCCCCCTGCATCTGAAAAACACAACAGGAAAAACTCACCCTGACACTCAAAGAGCTGAACAATTCCAGACACCCTGTTTTCATTTAGGAACATTGTCTGTTTCACACTACAGCCAGACAGCACAAACCCCACTGAAACCAAACCTTAACACCCACGCGCACCAGCTGTAAGGGCCCAGGAATATCAACTGCTCTACTATCACTCAAGTGGCTTCTCTGAGGCAGCTGTGGACACCCCCTCTGCGGCTGTGTGACCCCAAGGACACGACACCTCTTCATCTACTCCATGTACAGCTACTTGTTCTGCAATACACCAAACAACCCTGGCCTTCAAACTCTAAGTCTATAGACATATAAACTGTAGGACAAGACCATCGCTCCTGTGCTACAGGCAGAGCAGCTCCAACTACACAGACACACACACAGACCGACAACACAACAACAAAAGACAAAAGGAAACTCTGTAAGAAGAATGACTCCCTTGCCAAAGATGCCATCAGGCAACAAGACCTAGGGGGATACAAGGAAGACTCTACGGCAGCCCTGGAAAAGCAGAAGACCGTGGGCCATTACAAAGAGATGCAGCCACAATCGGGAAGATCACAGTATCGTAAGGTTGGGAAAGACCTTTGAGATCAAGTCCAACCTATGACCCAACACCTACAGCTACTCCTACTTGTCAACTACACCGTGTCACTAAGTGCCTCATCCAAATTCTCTTTGAACACCTCCAGGGATGGTGACTCGACCACCGCCCTAGGCAGCACATTCCAATGAACAATTACCCTCTCAGTGAAGAATTTCTTCCTAATGTCAATCCTAAACCTCCCCTGGAGAAGCTTGAGGCTGTGTCCTCTTGTTCTGTCACCGGTCGCCTGAGAGAAGAGACCAACCCCTGCCTGACTACAACCTCTTTTAGGTAGTTGTAGAGAGCAATAAGGTCTCCCCTGAGCCGCCTCTTCTCCAGGCTAAACAACCCCAGCTCCCTCAGTCGCTCCTCATAGGGCTTGTGCTCCAGCCCCTTCACCATCCTCGTCGCCCTCCTCTGGACACACTCCAGCATCTCAACATCCTTCTTAAACTGAGGGGCCCAGAACTGGACACAGCACTGCGGCCTGACCAGTGCCGAGTATAAGGGGCTGATAACTTCTCTAGTCCTGCTGGCCACACTGTTCCTGATGCAGGCCAGGATACCATTGGCCTTCTTTGCCGCTTGAGCGCACTGCTGGCTCCTGTTGAGTTTCCTGTCCACCAGCACTCCCAAGTCCCTTTCTGCCTGACTACTCTCCAGCCACTCTGTCCCCAGCCCAGAGCTCTGCATGGGGTTGTTGTGTCCAAAGTGCAGAACCCGGCACTTGGACTTGTTAAACCTCATGCTGTTGGAATCAGCCCATCTCTCCAGCCTGTCAAGGTCCCTCTGTAGGGCCCTCCTACCTTCTAGCAGATCAACACTTCCTCCCAGCTTGGTGTCATCGGCGAACTTGCTGATGAAGGACTCGATCCCCTCATCCAGATCATCAATAAAGATATTAAACAGGACCAGGATAAGCACCAAACCCTGGGGGATGCCACTAGTGACCGGCCACCAGCTGGATGGGACACCATTCACTACCACCCTTTGGGCTCGGCCATCCAACCAATTCCTAACCCAGCACATGCAAGAAGCCTCCCTTAAAGACCTAAAGACATCGAGGATGCACGAAAGTGAGTCCCAGAACGGGGATCCAAGACAATGAGATCAGGGATGCTGACGTGGGCTGCGATGCCACCCCAAAAGATTAGTGAGCAGAAACTTCCAAGAGATGAGACCGATGCATGCTTTAAGATCAACACGCAAGAGAAGCGGTGCCCGACTGGTGCTGTACTGATGAGTACAGGCATTGGAGACCCTACAGATGATGCCTGAGGCACATACTACGTGCCTTTCAAGTAAAGAAGGGATCGAGACCTGAGGAAGGTCTGAGATACAGCAGACAGACTACATAAACCACACGACACAGACTGGAACTGCCCTATCCGGCACACGCTAGCGTTGGGCTGAAAATCAATCCTCTCTTTATCTGCCCCAAGGGGACCCTTCCTGCACAGCCCTCTCCCCTATGCTACCTTTAAAACACCTCCCTTCTATTCACAACCTTCTTCCCTCTTCCCATCCCAGCCCTGCTCCCTCAACTTAGCTTTCAGAGAGCCGGAGGTCTGAAGCCGTCCCTGACGGAAAAAGCCCAACACCGTCGGCTGTCTGGCAGGATCCTGCGATGCCACCCCAAAAGATGACTGACTAGAAACTTCCAAGAGATGAGACCAATGCACACTTTAAGATCGCCACACAAGAAAATCAGTGCCTGGTTGGCAGTGTACCGATGAGTACAGGCATTTGAGACCCTACAGATGATGCCTGAAGGCACATCCTGCGTGCCTTTCAAGTAAAGAGATTGAGGTATGAGGAAGGTCCTAGATACAGCAGACAGACTATGTAAAGCACACAGTGACACAGACTGGGACTGCCCTGCCCAGCACGTGCTATCGGTGGGCTGAAAATCAATCCTCTATCTGCCCCAAGGGAACCCTTCCTGCACAGACCTCTCCCCTACTCTAGCTTTAAAACACCTCCCTTCTATGGCCGACCTTCTGCCCTCTACCCATCACCATCCCAGCCCTGCTTCCTCAACTTAGCTTTCAGAGCGCCCGAGGTCTGAAGCCATCCCTGACAGAAAAAGCTCTACACGTATCAGCTGTCTGGGAGGATCCTGCCCTCGCCAGGGATCTCTTCACCATCTGCAAGAAAACCAAACCGGAAACTAAAACACTGCCAACAGTCTGCATCGCGCTGGCCAATGCCACTGCCTTGCACGACACCTTGCTCTGCAAAACTGCTGCGGCATTCTGCTCACCTGCTCCAAACCCATTCCAGTGTTCGATGCCGCAGCCATCATTGCCTGGGGTGCTTAAGATAACAAGAGGAATAAAATTACTCTTGCACTTGTGAGAAGTCAATCCCACACTCCTTCTCACTACTACTCAGCTCACCTCAAACGCTCTTCTTGTTCCACAGGCAGCCCGAACAGCACCCGCAAAACCAAAAGTAAACACTCACCTGAGTTGCTGGATAAGACCTTGCTCTTAGACATCAATTTCACCAACAACCTCCTCACCTTCTCAGACCACTTGCAGGCACAAAGCTTTATCCCTCTGAGGTCTGAGTGCAGCACCTGCAATTAAAATACACCTCCTCGGGCAGTACCCTAAAGTACAAGCTGCCCACAGTGATTCCCCAGCTCCTGCTCTGTAACTTTGACTGCTCGTCTGCCCAGACTCCATCACCTGGTGCTGCCATGGGAAGGTTTGCATATCACCTGTAATACACAAATAGCAAGAAATACTTACAGCTTCACAGGCAATACAACTCCTGACAAACCGCTGCTTCAGCCCACTCACCATCGCTATCCTCACTTCAGTCAGCTCTAATGTCATTATTTCTCTTTGCACATTGCTTCGCTCCTTCAAAATGAAAACCTCAACCCACAAGCTCCCACATGGCCACTGATCACATCTTCCCTCTGATACTGCAGGCCAAGTCACCTTCTTATTGCTCCGCTCCCCTCTATCGCCCTTTGGTGCCCGTCTCATCTCTTTGCATCTGAAAACAAAACCAAATACATCAACCAGATGCTGATCAATAATTCAACAATTCCTGCAATCTTGCTCCCATTTAGGAACACTGTCTAGATTCCAACTACATCCAGCCATTAAAAACAAAGTTATACTTCAAGGCTTGTACATATGGGTCTTCACACCTTTGAAAGTCAGTCTGCTTCCTACTGTTCATCAGCCCCTCCCACGTAGCTCCAGACACTCCCATAAAACACTGTTGAAATGGCTTCCCACGCAACCCGTGGATAGTACTCAATCCAAGAAGACTGAGCAACTTCATCTAAACAGCCTAGGCATATCAACTTAACTATATACTCTTACCGCTCTTCCACCTAGCCCTGATTCTACATTGTCAGGCAGAGCAGCTCCGAGCCGCACACAAAGAGACTGACGCTAGACAGAACACTACAAACGCTGCAACTCAAATGATGAGAAAAGCTCTCAACAATAATTCCAGACTGGAGACACGATCTGGCAAGAGGATCTACAGGACTGTAAAGGTAAGGTAAGCAAGCTGTGTCGCAAGGCCAGAGATAAGTGTCATGGCTTGTAAACAAGAAGCAGCCAAAACTGAGATGAGGTAGGCACAAGAAGCCTGTTTCCGAGATCTGAGCCTGCTACAAGCTAGCAAAGTAAGCTGATTTTCAATTTCTGTAATCTGTAGGGTACCTGTTACAATCTGCAAAGCCTCTAGGAACAAGATGCTGTTCACAGATAGAGAGAAATAGCAGCAGGCTGCCCCACAACCAGAAATACCAAGCAAAGAAAAAGCAACTAATATAAAACCTAGAAAAAAAAATATTAAAAAATATAAACTACTAAAACATCTTGCCATACCTAGACACCCAATACAAAATTACTGACCTGAAAACAAACTTGCACCCCCTACATACAATAAATGTACTTTCTACTACATGTGCTGTTTAGCCTTAACTCATCACAAAGCTCTTACCTTTAACAGACAGCTCTGCTTTCCTAACCTAAAAAAAAACCCCAACAAAACAACCAAAACAGTTTAAGCCACTCAAAAAGCTGCAACAAAATGAAAGAAGAGCAGAACACTAATCTCAAGAGAGCCCAGAAGATCCTGATGAAAGACCTGGGGCTTATAAATCCCTGGGCCTTCTCGCCCACCACCTGTGAGTGGGGAGGGGGAAAACCCCACAAAGGGATAAATAGGAGAACCTGCAAGTTATCTCATCTGCATTGCATTTACAGCAAAACCAACACTGAGCGGAGAAGTGGACCTTTACCAGAAATAGAGGTATGTCCTTTTTTTTTTTTTTTTTATTATAATTTTGTCTATTGTCAAAGTTTATCTCTGACCTGGCTAATTTTAGCAATTAAAGCTACACAGCCAGGATCCCAAATTCACTATACCCCACCCCCAGGTGAAGGGAAAATGAAAACAAGAGGAAAAAGGCTTGCAAAGTAGAAACTAAAGCTGCATCTCGAATGAAGTTATGATAATCGTAGTACTAATGATTGAAACAAGTAGATGGTAATGAAATACATACAAATATCTGAGATCACACTCCCACCACCATTCTCAATGACCACATGCACAATGTCCACGCATCATAGACACTGGGGAATAGGTATGTGAGAACTGGAAATGGTGAAACAAGAAACAGGAATACAAATTGAGGTTAGTGGACACTAAGGCTCGAGAGGCATGATGCCAGGAAAAACTAGATTTGCTGTAAACCTAAATTCCTCTCACAAGGAATGATATAAGGATTCAGAAACTATGCTGGTGTTGTGATCCTGAGACATGGGACGGTGACTATTTGGGACTCTAGTGTGGACGAAGGACTTTTAGACCCACACTCGCTCCTTGTGAATCAAGGAAAATCTCAGCCTCTGATCTCTGATTAAAATGGAAAAGACAGAAGGGCCCTGAAAATACATGTTCTGTGACCACCCATACCCTGCTCTGTTCAGCTGTGGAACTAGCCAAGATCTGAGAGAAATATCTGTGGCAGCCCTTGGAATCAGAAGTAGAATATTTAGGGTGAGTATCTTCGATGGGAGGGGACTGAGTTCTGCTAAAATCATCTGAGGCAGAGGGGTACTATGGTCCTGGATTCCTTTTAGCCCTAGTGCTAGATGACTGGAATCTATAACCGCACAAGTAGCACCTTGGGCTTCAGGATTAAACCCATAAGAAAGAGGGGAACCTTTGGTAATTAAGACTGCCAAACTTTCTGATTTAACAGCCTCTGTACAAAAGGCTGCATGCACACAGGACATAGAGGATGCAGGGAGAGTAGCTGAATCTCCCACAATGGTTCCTGCGCACCTTGACTGATTCACCTCACCAATTTGAGGATTACAAGACAATCTAAAGACATTTGTAGCCTCCATTAAAGACAGGTTAAGGACTGGGTGAGCCCAGATGGGTAAACCCTATACAATGGGAGACGCTGGCAGTGGACCGCATGAGACCGAGCAACTTCCCAAACCAGGAGCTAGCATCACGTACATCATCACCCTGAATTGCACAGGGGTCATAAGGGCACGGGACATCAAAGGAATAGCAAGATGCTGACTGAGACATCTGCACGCTCTTACCCAGAGTCCTCCAGTGGCACTGCTGCACTCCTTTGGACAATAAACGTTGCCCACCCGTTAGACCAAACCCCAGCACTGATGTCAGCTAAATCATTCTCCCGCTCTCCTTCTCTGCATGGTTTCTAGAGACAGACATGGGGATGGCCTTCGGTACATTTTCCTGTCTTGTCAAGATCAGCCTTTGGGCAGAACACCTCATGAGTGAGGCAGTCTTTTATTCGACTGCTGACTGGCAGAGCTAAGGATGTTTTACCGCTGTTGACACTTACAGGCAGAAAACTACCAAAAAGATGACATTTGGAAGGTTTTCTTTGTATATGTAGGTGCTAGAATACTATATTTTTTAAAAGGAAGTAAAGAATAAAGCTTTTTCAGAGGGCAACTGGTTTGCCCTTCCCTCCCTAGGCACAGCAAAGAAGAGCTGTACACCCCTATCGAGCCCCCTTTGCCTCCCTCCCTCCCCCCCCCCCTCCCCAGTGTAGGCCCCTATAAAGCTGTGTGTTCCCCCTGTGGACAGCACCTGCTGTTCTACTGCAGCTCTGTTGATTTTCATGGGTTTAGCCCTCACTTGGCTGGTTTGGGCAGCTAAATTTGTGCAGATGGGACCCAAATTCACTTCTCCCCACACCCAAAGGAAATGGAAAGGAAAACAAGAGTGGTGGTGTATCTAGAGATGTTTTTTTAAGGAGCTACTCAGGGTGTGATGGAGTAGTTACAGGGGGCTATATAGGGGGACACAGAGCACAATATGGGCTCTATAGGAGGCTCCATGGGGGGACTTAAGGGGTGCAGTAGGGGCTCTATATCCTCCCTAGCAAACAGCCTCACCACCTGTTCGCTAGTATTCCAAACGGTGAACCCCAAGCGCTGCTCGAATGTCGCATTCGCAGCCAGATCCCTTGGCCCACGGGGATAAGAGTTGGGCACCGCCTGGACTTCTTGAGGGCGAAGCCAGGTGTCGACAATCCCTCACTGCCAAACCGGACTTGACCTTAAGTGGGAATCTCGTGATGATTATTTACATGCTGCGATTCCTAATTTGACTTGGCACCGGTGGACGAGCCACCGTCACCTAACTCGGAAAAGGTGCACGCATCGTGTGTGTACGCTCCTACCCTGACTCTGTAGTGGAGACACAGGGCACTAAACATGGCCAGAATGAGACAAAACAAGCCAGCTGAAGCTAAAACAATTCTCCACTCTAGACTCTTGTTTTCCTATTTTAGATTCTTTCCTATCATATTCTCTGCTTTTTTTTTTTTTTTTGGCATTTCAAATTCCTTTATTTCCTAATTTATATATGCATGATTTATTGCTGCATCTTAAAACCATCTATATCTTTTTTAGGTTTTTTATGTTCTAGAATACATTATATAATATAGTAGATAATGGGGATTTATTTTTAAATGCTTTTATATAAATAGATAATTTTTTTATGTGTGTGTATATATATAGAAAATGAGGGGTATTTGTCTTTCACTGCTTCACACCCGTATTTATAGTTTTTCCTTTTTTTTTTTAATCCTCCTCTCATGAATTTCCAGGCAGTTTTGGGGCGGTGACTCCTCCCCCACGCATTCCACTGCATCATTCCACACGGAAGCTGCACTACCGACCCGCGGCCACGGGACGACGGCAGCGGAGCGACGAGGGCTGCAGTACCTCGTTCCGACCCCCCGATGGCAACAGAGAGCAGCGGGACCAAGGTGAGGGACGGGGCTGTTGTGTGACGTTCCCCCTCGCCCCTGCCACGTGACCTGCCCCTCCCTAGTTTTAGACCCTAAAAATCTCTGAAAGAGCTCCTATATGCCCTAATCAGCTTCTATAGATTCTAAATAGTTCCTATAGACCCTAAACAGCCCCAAAAGAGCCCCTATAGATGCTAAACAACCCCTATACAGCCTATAGAGCCCATTTAGAGCCTAAAGAGCCCCTATAGACCCTGAAACTCACTATAGACCCTAAACAGCCTCTGAAGAGTCCCTAAAGAGCAACTATAGACCCTAAAGAGCACCTAGAGGCCCTAAAATGCCCTTATAGACGATAAACAGCATCCAAACAGCCACTATAGCCCGTAAACAGCTGCTATAAACC
This sequence comes from Neomorphus geoffroyi, assembly GCA_033558235.1. NCBI lineage: Eukaryota > Metazoa > Chordata > Aves > Cuculiformes > Neomorphidae > Neomorphus > Neomorphus geoffroyi. The sequence goes on along the minus strand of JAUMJM010000092.1, from coordinate 3,750,018 downwards.
CAAAAAAGCACCTTAAAAAGGCCCTATCCAACTTACAGAACCCCTATAAACCCTAAACAGCCTATATGGACCCTACAGACCCCCAATAAACCCTAAAACAGCCATTAAAGAGCCCCTATCAAGCCAAAAGAGCCCATTCAGACCCTAAACGGTCCTGAAAGAGCACCATAGACTCTAAATAGCCCCTACAGCTCCTACACCCCAATAGAGCCTCTATAGACCCTCAACAGCCCCTATATAACGTATATTTATATGTCATAAAAAACCCCCTACAGAGCCCCCAGAGTCCCTAAACAGCCCCTACAGAGCCCCAACAAATGCTAAACAGCCCCTATAGAGACTCTACGGAGCCTACTGAGCCTCTATAGAACCTCTATAGAATGTAAATGGCCCCTACAGACCCTCTATAGAGCCTAAGGAGCCCCTATAGAATCTCCATGGACCCTGAATAGCCTGTAGAGAGCCCCTATAGAGCCTCTATAGACCCTGAACAGTCTGTATAGAACAGTCTATAGAGCGTGATAAGCCTTTATAGAACCTAATAAGTCCCTATAGACCCTACATAGCCTGTATAGAAACTCTATAGAGCCTAATAAGCCCCTATGGTACCTAAACAGCCTGTATAGAGCCTCTATAGACCCTTAACAGCTTGTATAGAGCCTCTATAAAGCCTAATAAGCCCCTATAGACCCTAAATATCCTCTACAGACCCTAATAAGCCTCTATAGAACCTCCATAGACCCTAAACAGCCTCTATAGAGCCCAATAAGCCCCTGTAGTACCTAAACAGCCTCTATAGAGCCTAATAAGCCCCTACAGAATCATAGAATCATAAGGTTGGAAGAGACCTCCGAGATCATAGTCCAACTGTGCCTGTCTCCCTACTAATCCATGTCCCTAAAACTCATCTACCTTTTTTTTTTTTTTTAACACCTCCAGGGATGATGACTCCACCACCTCCCTGGGCAGCCTGTAAATGCAGAAAACTCAGCAGGGATCAGCAGCAGGAACGGTAGGTTCTGCAGCCAGGTACCTTTTCAAGGTGGGCAATGAATCCCCCTACAGTACCTAAACAGCCTCTATGGAGCCTCTATAGAGTCCAATAAGGACCTGTAGAAGCTCTAAAGAGCCTAAACAGCCTGTAGAGAGTCTCTATAGAGCCTAATAAGCCTCTATACTACCTAAACAGCCTCTATAGAACCTAATAAGGCCCTGTAGAGCCTCTATAGTACCTAAACAGCCCCTATAGAGCCCAATAAGCCCCTGTAGTACCTAAATAGTCTGTATAGAGCCTCTATAGAGCCTAATAAGGCCCTGTAGAGCCTCTATAGAGCTGAATAAGCCCCTATTGTACCTAAACAGCCTCTATCGACCCACTATAGATCCTAATAAGCCCCTATAGTAAATAAACAGCCTCTATAATGCCTAATAATCCCCTATACACCCTCTATAGAGCCTAATAAGCCCTATAGACCCTAAATAGCCTGTACAGAGCTTCCATAGAGCCTAACAAGCTGCTATAGTACCTTAACGGCCTGTATAAAGTCTCCATAGAGCCTAATAATCACTTATAGTACCAAAACAGCCTCTATAGAGCCTTCTCCCATGCAGCTGTGCTCATCCCCTATGCAGCTGCGTAACCCCAAGGAAATTCCTTGTCGTAGTCGAGATGGACAAAGAACAACAATAATTCCTATTTTATGGTTCAAAAGTAAGCAGTACCTTTATTGAAAGCGACAGCTGCCTTTTTATATGCTCTGCGTAATATAAACATGTTATTGACTAATACTCAACCCTGTTTGCTTAACATTCTTCTGTGCTGACTTCCTCCCCCATGCTTTCCCAGTTCCTTAAATCTGCACACCTGCAATCCTCCTTTTCTTTCTCATGGTGGTCTTCTCATGGGAATACTTTGATATTACTGAGGCTGAAGCTAATCATCTCCTTTTCAGGATCCACAATTCCCCCTTTTTGTATTTGTGCTACAAAAATTGCTCCATCAATTCACTGCAGGTCCTCTGCAGCAAAGAGATGAGACCTGGCAATATCAGCAACACAACCACAATAAAACACAAACAAACCCATCTTTACAATAGATAACAACCAACCAGAAGGATCCCAAATTCTAGAAGAATCTTTTCAATCAATCCTAATCATCATCCATTTTTAACTTCTTCCTTCAATAACTGGATGCTTTTCTGTTTGACTTCATGTAACAGATCTGTCAAAGTCTTCACAGCCATGCCTTTGTGCTAAATAAAATCAGTAACAGCTTGAATCTACAATATTTCATACCTAACACTATCCACATCAATTAATAAACCACTTAATATTACCAAAGTGGTGTTGGTTTGTTTTACTTCAACCAGCACCCTAAATTCATTAATTCTTTTTAAGGCTGTCGCAATAGCAGTCCCAGGTATAAAAAAGGGGGGCCAGTACAATTGCTGCTGGTGATTGTCAGATTTGGTATCAACAAAGCAAGCCAACCAAGGCTAACAACATAACTGTACTTATGATGCTATCAATCATTCTTTGTATACATTGTATCACACACAGCATACATATCAAAACACTAATAAATCCAAAAGAGGGGCATCTCACCCAAGACTCTTAAACCATTAAACTATATTCCAAGAATATTCCATCCATTACAACAGGTGTGCTGCTCACTTGCTTCTATGATGGTGATGACAGGTGAAGTTGGACTTAGTGTTAGTATTGGTATTAGTAAAGTTAGTAGGGCCTAAACTGCAGGGCTCTTTCCTTATATTGAATGGAATATTCTCCTTATGCTTTGCCCCCACAAATGAAAATGGGATATCCCTGATAGCAAAGCCAATGGTGCACTGTTTGATTTTGATATGTTTGCTGTTGTACTATTAGACCACTTATTACTATTTCTATATATCCCTAAAGATGAACTTACATTTTGCACAAAAGATTTTTCTGTCCCCTTACAACTAAACACTACACAACCATCCATTTTATTAATCCTAACAACAATATTATTGACATTGGAAGAACACTTTCTGCAGCAATGTCAGCAGGAGCCATTGGTCTGCAGGCAGGTCAATCAGGCAGGTAGAAACAGGTTTTCTGGGGATGCTGTAGCCAGACATGTCAAGTCCTGTCCTGTCATGTTGGCTAGGGTGATCCACACATTTGTTCTCTGTTCTGCAGGCATCCAAAATGCTGCAGCCATGGCCCAAGTCAGTATGAGGATAGTACTGCCTGTACATTGCGTGCCGGTATCAATTGCGTTCCACGATCTGTGGAAACACAAGCATACCCTCTTCCTCAGGTTGGCAAATCACAGGGAGCCGAGCACTGACCTGTCTTTAAGTCTCACATCATCACTTTCACTCCTGGACCCAAAATATTTTAAAATCAGGGGTTCCTGTAGATCATCGGTGATATGCAAGAAATTCAATACATAAGTTACCTTATTCAAACGTGGTCCACCCACCATTCCCCCTTTTTGTTTTTGTAAAAAGCGTTTGAAGGTACCATGGGCACATTCTACAATGGCCTGCCCCGTAGGATAGTGGGAAAGTGCCGTGACATGTGTCACCCCCATAACTGTAAAAAAGATTTCACTTTACCAGAAACATATGCTGGACCATGATCAGTCTTAATCTGCTATGGAACCCCTGCAATTAGAAAAGGCTCGTTGCCAATGCCGATTAGCATCACACGTTGTTTCCCTCGTGTGAGCAGTAGCAATAATAACTGAAGAAAAGGTATCAATAGACAGATGTACATATTTTTGTACCTGACCAAAGTCAGGTATATGTGTGACATTAGTCTGTCAGATCTGAAGAGCTCCAAGTCCATGGGGGCTGGTACCATAAAAGCATGGCACATGCTGGTCTTGACAATCAGGACATGCAGCAACAATGGCACAAGCATCCGTGTTGGATAAGTGAAACTGATGTTTCAAAGCTCGATACCATCATGGCTGTGTAATGTTTAATTATGGTGGGACAAATCAATCTTTTGTAAAAAATGTAAATTCATCTTGGGGGATATATAGAAATAGCAGTAATGTTGTAATTGTAAATAGACAAACATGGAGAATAATCCATTCAATATAAGGGAAGAGCCCTGCAGTTTAGGCCCTACTAACCTTACTAACACTAATACTAACACCAAATATAACTATAATAAATTTGACCTGTCACCACCATCATAGAAGCAAGCAAACAACACATGGTATAATAAATGGAATATTCTTGGAAGACAGTTTAATGTTTGGAATCTTAGATGAAATGCTTCTTAATGTTAGGTTTGTTGTGTTTAATGATTTTTATATGTGTTTTGATGTGTGTGCTGTGTGTGGTGCGATATGTACAGAGAACGATTGATGGCGTCATGAGTGGAGTTGTGTTGGTGCAGACTGAAAACAAAAAAAGGGGGAATTGTTGGAGATATTTTATATTAACGAGCAGCTTACTATTCTTGAAGGGCCTTGAACAGTAAGATATGAAGGATTAAGCGGTGAAGAAACAGAATTGTTTGCAAAGAAGTGTAAGATAAAGTTATCTAGCAAAAGAATGTTAAACTTGCTTCTTGCAGTAGTGCATGATCATATATAAGTAACCAATCACAAGTGTAACTCAGGCGCGTGGACAGCTGTGTGTATTCAAACATGTTAAAACATCCAGCACATGATAAACTCTGAAGAATATAAAAATGCAGCCTTCTGACAATAAAGGGCCTTCGATTCTGCTTTGGAGTCCGTGTGTCAACCTGCACAACATATCTCAAAGAGGCAGCTATAAAACACAAGACACCTGGAGAAGGTCCCCAAGCTGTATAAAGGAAAGCATATCACCGTATCACAAGGCTGGAAAAGACCTTTGAGATCATCAAGTCCAGCCTATGACCCAACACCAAGACCTATTCGTTGTCTAAACCACAGCACTAAGTGCCTCATCCACTCTCCCTTTAAACACCCACAGGGACGGTGACTCCACCACCTCCCTGGGCAGCGCATTCCAATGGCCAATCACCATTTCAGTGAAGAATTTTTTCCTAATATCGAGCCTAAACTTCCCCTGACGAAGCTTGAGACCATGTCCTCTTGTTCTGTCACCGGTCGCCTGAGAGAAGAGACCAACTTCTGCCTGACTACAGCCTCCCTTTAGGTAGTTGTAGAGAGCAATAAGGTCTCCCCTGAGCTACCTCTTCTCCAGGCTAAACAACCCCAGCTCCCTCAGTCGCTCCTCATAGGGCTTGTGCTCCAGCCCCTTCACCATCCTCGTCGCTCTGCTCTGGACGCACTCCAGCATCTCAACATCTTTCTTAAACTGAGGGGCCCAGAACTGGACACAGTACTCAAGGTGCGGCCTGACCAGTGCCAAGTATAAGGGGCTGATAACTTCTCTAGTCCTGCTGGCCACACTGTTCCTGATGCAGGACAGGATGCTGTTGGCCTTCTTTGCCACTTGGGCACACTGCTGGCTCCTGTTGAGTTTCCTGTCCACCAGCACTCCCAAGTCCCTTTCCGCCTGACTGCTCTCCAGCCACTTTGCACCCAGTCTATAGCTCTGCATGGGGTTGTTGTGTCCAAAGTGCAGAACCCGGCACTTGGACTTGTTAAACCTCATGCTGTTGGAATCAGCCCATCTCTCCAGCCTGTCAAGGTCCCTCTGTAGGGCCCTCCTACCCTCCAGCAGATTGACACTTCCTCCCAGCTTGGTGTCGTCTGTGAACTTGCTAATGATGGACTCGATCCCCTCGTCCAGATCATCAATAAAGATATTAAACAGGACCGGGCCCAGCACTGATCCCTTGGGGACACCACTAGTGACCGGCCGCCAACTGGATGTGACACTGTTCACTGTCACTCTCTGTGCTCAGCCATCCAACCAGTTCCTAACCCAGCACAGAACATTCCCATCCAAGCCACAGGCTGCCAGCTTCTCCAGGAGTCTGCTGTGGGAGACAGTGTCAAAGGCCTTGCTGAAGTCCAGGAACACTTCACCTACAGCCTTCCTCTCATCCACCAGGCGAGTCACACGGTCATAAAAGGAGATCAGGTGATGTCTTTAAAGCTCAGGTGCAAGTATTAACCTTAAGGCCCCAAACACCTCGTTCTTTAAGTGCAGTTCAAGGGTCAAGAGAGCAGGGAAAGATATATGGGATTGCCATGCTCAAGACAGCTGTCCTTTGGGCGGATGTTGCAAGCCTGTGCATTTGTCATTGTGCACAGCTATGACCCACTTTGCTGTAACAGTTACATCCTCATGCTTTGGAAACCCGGCTCATCTCCAGGCTAGAGGACAGGGTGTTAATTCTGAGACCAGACGTAAAGTGAATGACTGCGTTTGACCGAGAGGAACAACAGAGTGGCCGGAAGCCTCCAAAACACCCTCAGCACTCAGAGTCCCTGCTCTCATTCCCCTCTTCTAATTGAGACGAGTGTTTATTTCAAACTGAAAAGCTGTCACCTTGACAAGTGCTGCTGTACCTGGAGGACCAATACCTGCCCACTGACATCTCTGGGCCTCTAATTGGGTCCGGTCGCCTCGTCAGCTTCTTACACTCATACTTTAACTGAGTCCACAGGGCTCGCTCCCCAGTTGTTCTGTACTTGGCTCTATAAAGACAATCTCCATCTGAATGGCTTTTGCAAACAAGTGCTCAAGATGGAGGAATTTCCAGAGTGCTGAACACCAAAAGCAATGAAAACCTTAATGTTCTCAGAAAGTCTCAAATATCAGGCAGAAAAAATGGATCTTCATGGAAAAAGTGATTTCAGTTGAAATTTTCTCCAGATTTCCTAAAGAAACTTTCCCACTAGCAAAGGGAAAAAATTTAAACTGGTCAAGATTGTACATCGTTAGCGAAACACAGGCTTCACAGCATAGCCACGACCCTTCCTTACAAATATGGCCACGAACCCAGCATTTAATCTTTGCAACCATGAAGACAATTAGATTGCTGAAATAGCGCTGGGATAAAGAAGGAAGCGCTAAGAGGACAAGACAGTCACAGATATCAAATAAATGAAAAGCAGCTGCATTCCATATTGAAAATAACTTTTGAGGTGTAATTTTATTTATTTTAAATTGACCTGAACCTTTTATTTTACATACTTAAAAAAGACTGTTTTGATAAGGTGAAACAGAGTGCTAAACAAAACATAGGTCTCCTGTGAACTGCCGATCCGAGCCTCAGAATAAGCACACAAAGCTTTTCTGACAGCCCTGCAGCAAAGTGCAGCGATTTGCAACTTCACAGTCACTCAGCACCTCAGTGAAGGCCCTCTGCTCCTTGCAAGTTCAGCACCCTGAGACAAAGGAGAAAATGGACCCTACCTCGTTACACTGTTCTTGAGAAGTCATTGGTTCTAACAGGCAATTCTCCTAGGTCAAGATACCACATCACGGCAGAAGCAACTTTTATTTTGCTGTCTGTATTGTGCATGCTTACCATGACATTACTCAGTTGGCCTCCAACAGTGGGATTTTCAATAGCTTTCTGCAGCAGCCTCCTCACAGTCTGCTCCTCACCAGGGACTCGGCTCTCTCAAAGGCCTATCTGAAGATAAAGCTTGCATACCTCGAGACATTCTGCAGCCCAACTGGTGAGCCAGCCATAACAATAATGAGCGAGCATTGGATACTACATGAACAGATGGAAAGCAGAACCCTTTATCGATGAATAGTATTTTAGAGACTAGAATGGGTGTGAAAAGCAACCCATGCCATTTTGAGAATAAAATGGTGATTACCAACGTAAGTTGGAAATTACATTGAGGTTCAACACAAACATACTAATACAAAGCTATGTACAGATATCATTGGCAGTGAAACAAATAAATTACCAATGCTAGATGTGACTTTACGTACAGAGTTTCATTTACAGATGCCAACACAAAGCGAGCCCTAAATGTCAAAATGTCTCAGTTCTACATGATTAATATTGGCATGAAGGTGCTAGAGGCAGATCACAATGTACTGGGAAGATGGTACCTATTATACAAGATCTAGTTTGTGACAAAGTCTGACTAGATCCCACTGAAAACCAAACACAACATATCCATGCTCATTTTAGGACAATGCTTTTAAGGTCTCTTCCAAGCTGTCTCATCACAGCACCGGAAAGCATTGCCTACACCCTTGAGGTCAGCTTTAGTCCCAAAGAGTGACTTGAAGCACAGCACCACCAAGGCTGCTGTGCTGGGGAAACACCTGTCAGTGACTCTGTTCTGGAGTACCAAATATGGGAAGCTTGCCTGCCAATGCCCTGTTCTGATCTGCATAGCCCCACGTGGGCTGGGGAGCATCTGATCTACACACTTCCCTCTGAGAAGCCCGGTTCCTGGTTCCGCTTGTGCCAGACGCCACACTGGCCTTCTCCCTGGGAGTCATCTCCTCCGATTCATGTCTAACAAGCAGGAGCCAGGATGTTGGCAACTCCTTGCCTTGCGGGGTCCTCATTCCCCCAGCATTTTCCCAGGGGACACACTGCCCTTCTCTGAGGTTGCCGTCTAATTTGCAGCAGAATGACCTCCCACACTTGCTCCTGTGGGGAGCAAGAAAAACATGAGGTACTTCCTCCGCCAAGAGGCATTTGAGAAGGTGTAGTCTGGTGCTATTCTAATGAAGGAATGTGCTGTAACCCTAGGGCAGGATGACATGAGGAGAAATCCAGACCTCTACCACTACTGAGCACCTCCTGCCTTTCTATGTGAGACAAAAGGCGCTTCCCTCAAGAGCCTCAAAAATAGCATGAGGGAATTTATTTAGGTGGTAAGAGGGTTACTCACCACCCAGTTCACCTCAAAGAAATAAATGGGATGTACATTTACTGTTTGAGCTTGAGGTTTTTTTACTGGTAGCCATTGTCACGCCAAATTCTATAAACAACGGTCTTACCTGCGCCGCTCTTGCAAAAGACAACTTTGGGAAACCACTGCATTGGTTTTTGCTCACAGAGCTCAATGTCTACTAAAAATCCAAACCTGCTTCCAGCTTAACCGGTAGCATCACCCACATATCCTCATGGCTCCAGGCCCAGTAGCTAACCACTGGATCAAAAGCTTAGCCCAACAGTACAGGCGGCCTGTATGCATCCCTACTTCTGCCCATCTTTAAAGTCAAGGCCCACTCAGCTCCGCACCAGAGACAGGCTTGTTTTCATTACGGCCAGCCAGCCATGAAAAGCTCTCAGTCGTATGCAATTTCAGCCAGGAGAAAAGCGCAGCTCTTTTCCTCCCGTTTTTAAGCCCATATGACTTGCACATGGAATATCCGAGTTTTCTCTCTCTCAGCGTAAACTAAAATGCCGCTCTTGCCAGTCAAAAACGCTTAAATAAAAGATCATCCTCTATAGATTTTACCGCCAGAAATGGAGTCAGTGTTCCATCTAAAGTACTTCTGCAAACATTCACTCTGTAACAGAACAAACTTTTAACATCCATGTCTGAGACTTATTCGATGTTTTCTTTACCACTCGCAGTTTCTCAAATGAAATTTTCAGTGGATGAAATCATTGTAAGAGTCGGTCCGAAGTATTTGTCTCAACATCGCTATCAGGAACTTGGAGAGAGACCAAGAAGCAAACGTCCTGAGAGTAAAGATCTTCATGGTACAAGCAGTCATCGTGACCAGGGACTGCCAGTAACATCTAAGAAAAAGCCGAATAGCTGCTGTCCAGAAGATGGATTTCACCTGCTACCTCAGCCAAACTTGCCCCACCTCCTCCTTGACCTGAAGCCAACAAAAGAAGAGCATGCACAGAGACTCGCAGAGGGTCTTCTGGTCACCTAGCAGTCATGAGAGGAAGATGAGGTGAGGAAGCAGAAGACCCCCGAATGCAAGGTGGCACAGGCGCAGACAAGTTCTGGCAAGCGAAGCGAGAACTTTTGGGGCCTGCACGGTCCAGCCTGGATTGCGAAACGAAGGTGGAGATTGGCCACAATCCATGGGAGAGAGGAGGTGAGAGGTGCTGTTGCTGAGCATAAAAGATGGTTCCTAACCGAACCCCCGTGAGATCTCCCCACCTCTGGATCATGGATCGCCTGTTGTGATGACGAGTCACGTCTGAGGACCGACAGGACACTGTTCAGGGCCTGGGACCATAGGGACACCTTTGGACCCGTGGTGGGAGCTATAATCCTCTCTCCTCCTTTTTCCTCCCTTTTCCTCCACTTTGTCTGTCACGTGCCGCTTTACAGGCAAAATAATGAAGTTTCTCTTTGATTGAATTATAAGCCCTTGGCATCTTGGTTGCCTTAATTTTGCGCTTTAAGATCAAGGTAAACGAATCATCACAAGTCCACTGAGTGGACCGTGACAATCATAAAAAATTCTTTTGTGTTTTTATTGTGCAAAAGCTGCTAGAAATAAATCTTAAATTGACAGCATCGGTGCAACAACTTTGATTTTTGGACTAGAAGTGAAATGACGTAAGAAAAAAATATCTACCATCTGATTACCATAACTACAAAAGCTCATTGAGAGGCAGTTTCAATCCCATAAGCATAACGAAGGCCAACAGCTAAGAATTAAACATCCAATAATTTCACATTGGGAATCAACTACTATGATTTACTCATGCATTATTTGCAACTACATTCTAGAATACGTGTCAGAACAAGTCCCTCATCCGCTTCACAGAGTGCAATGCTTTCGTGTCCTCTGCCTGCTGAGTTTCCACAGTGGCACAAAAGAAAGGTCTTTGCTTCTGAGATACCATGATTACACATGCAGCAGTGAACACTAACATTAATGAAAATGAAAACACGCATGCAGCTGACGACACGTTGTACCGAGCAGATAGTTGTGTAAGTTGGACTACCTAAGGCTCTTCGGTTGTCAGATTTGTTTTAGTTTGTGCTATTCGATAACCTATGGCAGAGAGCTTAGCTTTAAATTGAATAATAGTGTATTTCTAACCTCTCTTCCTCTTAGTCACCGCAAAAATGGAGACCAAAATTAACAGATACCGCTGCTGCCAAAGATCTTGTACAAAAATAGATCAGTACGTCCTTCTGATCGTCTCAAAAATCTCAAAAGCGTCTTCGGCAAATTCTTCTCTCGTCTCTCCATTGCAACAAAAATGGTCAGTCCTCATGACAGTGACTTGCATCTTAGTCGAGGTCAGAGAGGAATGCAGTTCCTATACTCTTTCCTCAGAATGGCTATTTGAAATCCATTCCGTTTCCATCCTCTTTGTTCGGTTTTGTTTACGTTTTGCTTGTTTGTCCAAAGGAAATGCATTGGCAGTGCAAACAAAAAGTAGATACCGGGGAACTCCACTCCCTGCCCTCAAACAGCAAGCGATCACCACCGCATTTCAAAAGGGACTCCCCCTAGATGTTATCTGCATGCGCAGGATTCCACTGTCATGTTGGGGTACACCTTAAGAACAACGTTTTTATTTTCATCGAAAAATAAGATGCTAAGAGAAGACATTTTGTCAGGAACGCAGCAAGGCTCAGGAACGCCTGGGATGACTCCAACGGCTCTCACGATGCTCTGGATAGTGGCGTGATTGGACGGTTTCAAGGTCTGCAAGAGAAATATACAAAAGAAAATGTAAGCACATTCCTGTTAGAATGGATATGCATACTCTAAAAAAAAATTACTTTTTTTTTGAAGAAGGGCTCTGTGGAGATCCCATAGCCAACTAGCCATAAAACATGTCTTCTCAACAGTCATCACCGTAGCTGCTCCGAGCCAGGGGCAGGAAATGCAAACCTGGTCTGGTTCTTTTGGCCACGGGACCCCAGCATCACTCCACCACTTCTAGCGCAGGCATCCTGCTGGGGACGGAGCGCTGGGCTCTCCGTGGCATGTGCCTACCCTGGAAAATGCCCAGGTGGCAGATCTTGCAAGGTCAAGGCAGTCTCTTCCGAGCGAATCAAGTTACACGTGGTCTGCAATTTAGTTCAAAAACTCATAGGTCTGGGAAGGAGGCAAAGCTCTAGCAGACTGAGTCATTAAAGGAGAAAAAGAACCATAACTCATAGACTGGGAAGTTTGACTGGCAAAATACACAAGTGTGTGAGGAAAAACTAAAGCAGATAAAATTGATACAGATGAAGGACCGGTTTGATTGTACAATGGTTTGCTCTCATTCAAATTTAGGTCATTTTGCCCATTCTTCGGCATCAAATCGGTTCTCATCTGTAGTATGCATCATCAGTGACATGGCTGAACAACCGAGCCCCCTAATATCCCATGTCAGTCGAATTTCTTACTAATGTGGCATTTTTTTTTCCAAAGGACAAAGGTTCCCGGATTTATAGTCACAAACTGGAACACGACTTGGTTTGATATGAACAAAATGTGAATCTGAGCAGAGAAAAAAACATTTTAGTTCACAAAACCAAGTTATGTTAATAGCTTCATAACAATAAAACCAAATGCATTTGTCAAAATGAAAAATACTAAGTTTTACCTGGGAACCCCCAAACCCTTCTGATTCCAAGTATCTGTTCGAAAAGACAGATGAATGTGAAAAGTGCACGAGATGCATTTCTTTGGCCAAAAATTTTTGGTTTTCAGAGAGTGAAACTTGAACAATGTGTTTTAGAGCTCTTCTTACAGGTAGTACCTGGAAATCATGAAGGTCGATACGCTCACTCAGATGCCTCTGAGAAACAGATGGAATGAGATCATTTGGGCCAAATGTGCCACTGGCAGTTTTGCTGCAATGAGTGACTATTTGCTTTTGGAAAAATCAGTCTTAAGGGTTAGATATCTGTCTACCTGAGGTGTGAGTCTCTATGACTTCGCACAGAAAAAGCACTGGGATAACCCTGAAGGTTCCAGCTCGCCATATTGTTTGTGTAGCATGTGAGTACATTCAGGAGAAAATGCTTCAGATTCTGCTGGCAATACACACAGATGTCTAACCTGTTCCTACTTAGGGCAACATAGGTCACAACTAATGCCTGCGCTGTTTTCCTCTGTTCTCACGCAGACAGCTGTCTCTTGAATTTCAGCACCAAAGGATCATAACAGACTTTTTCTATATTGTGTTGTTGAAAACAGTCTCGAGATAAAACCAAAACCAGTGTACACAGAATTGAAAAAGAATTCAACTATTCTTTACGTACACTACATTACACGTAATTTGAACAGTTTTGCTTCTTCTCAGGAGGAACCTATTTCACCCACAGGAAGGCTGAGTGACAAACAGTGTCAATCCATGACATCCCTTGCCTCTTCCATTCATCCTCCGAGTGACTCAGATTTTTCTCAGATACGCTCAGGTCCTAAAAGTCCCTTCTAAACGTAGATGTCAGGCTCAACCCAATCTTCTTCCTCCATAGCCAAAGTTTGATCCAGACTCTCCTACGGGCAAAAGGGTGTTCTTCCCAGTATCTGCATCGGGCGTCGACAAACCCTGAAATATATGCTAAGTATTGACTATTTAAACTGAGCTTTTCTGCCTCAAAAGGGTAGACATCTATTTGGTATGCCTGCTGAACGTAAGGAATAAAAATAAGTAGAATGATTTCTATCTGCTAGGTCAAAACAGTTATTCTCTAGCAAGTGCTCGATCCTGGGAGTTCAGCTGCATCTAAACTATAATATACTTCTTCGAGGGACAAAAGAGCCAGTCCCAATAACCTTAGAAATGGGTACCTAAATGCTTTAGGACATAAGACGAGACACCAAGCTTTTCCAAGAAGCTGCTACGTCACAGTACTTTTTTTTTTTCCCTAGTAAGAGAAATAGAGGAATTTGACTGAAACTGGCTTCCAGAAGATTCAGCGATGAGCCGACGTGTATTAGACTCTTCGCTTAAGCTTCTTTGCTAATATTGACAGTAGTCCAGAGCAGGCATCTCATTTAAAGTAAATAATATTTTAGGGGTAAGGATCAGCATTTTTTTTTTTTTTGGACTCCTTTGAACCAAAGTACTCTACCTCTCCCAGCTCAAGTATCACATACCATTTTCTCCTCAACAAAACCTAGAATGATGCTCTTTTATGGCTCATGTTGTGTTTAGTAAACACATTAATATCATCTAATATTTTTTGAATAACTGTTACAAGCCTATCTTTTCACAAGCTGCTCTAACCGCTACTCCTCACAGCAAGAGACAAATATGTAGCATTTTCACTAGACCCAAACGCGTAACAGGGGACCAGCTGCCTTTTACCTACACCACAAAGAAAATGCATCATTTATAGTAATAGACGGTGCCAAAGAATCGAGAAAGACTGTACCTTTGGAATTGGGAACTGGCATTCCCCTGAGCAGTAATAGGCATCAAAGGATTTAGGGGAAATAATCCACTCGCTCCAGCCGATGTCAGCAAAATCCACCTTGAGATAGCGCCGGGTGCAATACCTCGGCTCGTTCCACTGCTTCCTCCTCGCCTTCTTCAGTGTTTGCTCATCAAACTGGAGAGTCTGGCTCTTCCGGTGATGGTTCTTCCTCTGCTTTTTCTTACTCATTGCCCCCTCTGCTAACCGTGACTGGAAGGTTTTGTAAGGTTTTCTGTCTTCCCATCTCTCCTCCTCCTCATACTGGAACTCAGCCCCCGGAAGCTCATTATTCTGCAATGGCAACAAGAAGTTTGTGGAGCGTTTTCGCCGTCGCTTCCCAAGGCTGCTCCTCACATTGTTTTGTGGCCAGGGAAAGGCCCTCATCAGAGGATGACGGTGCCCTTGCAAACTAGAGATGACGCTCTCCGGCTCTGCAATAGCAGAATCGTTGGCATAAATCAGAAGGTAGGGTTCATAGCGAGCAGGTGCCCTTTTCCAGGGATGATGGCCGGCCAGATCCATTTTGACACCGATCAGGAGTTCATTGTTTTGTTTTGCTTCATGCAAGAGCTGAGTGATATCTTTCCACTGCCAGGAAAGGACATCCTGGGAAGTGACTGAGACGCTTACTGGGAAACGTCTCAGTGTCTGAGTGTGGTTTCCAACAGGAATAAACGTCCAAATTGAAAGATGCATCTGAATTTCAGGTTTCCCGTGCCCATTACAAGAATGTCCTCCGGTTTGGGAACAGTTCCGATAATCGTGCACCAGATCACCAATATAATAATATACTGATGCCGACAAGACATTTTCAGACTCTGTGAGCGATGTCAAATTAAAAATGTACATCTCCTGGCTTTCAGGGCTCCCTAGAAGAAGAAATACTTAGATAAGAATATGGGCATTTCAAAATGTTACCGAAAAAGGGTGGAGTTTCTAGGTTTTACATGAAGTTTGTGGTCAAATTCGACGCAGTGCCATGGAACAGGTTTAGATGGCTACTTAGAAAAATAACCAAGTGGGTGACCTGGGGACAATAAATGATAGCTTAGAATCCAGTTTCCTCATAATACCAAATGCCAACCAGAAAGACTCAAGTGTTTCCTACAGCTTCTCTGACTCCATGAAACAAACTAGGTCAGAGGAATGTCACTCAAAAACTGATGTGCTAAAATCCACCGTTCAGAAATTTGAGAGATGTCATAGTAACTTTTTGCTCTTTCGTTCTCCTCTTTAACATTTTCAAAATCCTCTCTCTCTGAACATGCTTAGGTGACTATGGCTGCCCTGTTCCAACTAAAGAATTGTCCGACTTTGTCATAGACAATTGGGACACCGATGGCACTGAACTACGCCTTAACCCAGAGCGAGTTGAAGCTGGAGAAAGGCTCCTGCTGGCTTCGCTAGGCATTGCATTGGCTATAAACTTCCATTACGGTGTCACAGTTGGACTTGGTGATCTGAGAAGTCTCCTGCAACCTTATGATTCTATGAGTCAAGGCCTCGGTCGCAAAGAAAAGATTTTCTTCCTTACTAGTAGAGGCTTGCCTTAGCAGTAGAGGAAGGGGAAAAACCTGGATTCAAATGGAGCATGATTGTCAGTGGCGCAGCAGGCTTTTTGTCAGGTAAGTCACTTAAGCTCTGACTGCAGAGCTGCTTGAGGCAAAAAACAAAAATCAGGTGTTCTGCTCTGCCACAATTTGGGTGTCACCTACGAGACAGGGACTTTGGGGCACAGGTGGCATTTACTCTTAGCTTCTAAAGATAACCAAGACACTATTAAAAAGGGACCCAAACCCATGTAATTTAGGGTACGTATATTAGGATGCAAAACAGGTAAGCAGACAAAGAAAGTACTACCTATTTCAAACTAAACAAAAAGACAAATTGAAATCCTGCATCACAAAGGACATTTTTATGTTTTTCTTCATTTTAACCATTCCTCCGTTACAATAAGAAAAATTTACAGGCCCCTCGAGCAGTCAGCAGCCCCCACGTGCACAACTAGGTCTTCATGACTCGAAGCCCCTCACAGCATCACAAGGCTGGAAAAGACCTTTGAGATCATAGAGTCCAGTCTATGACCCAACACCAACATCTACTCATTGTCTAAACCATGGCACACCCCTCACGACAGCAAGGTTAGAGCCAGGCACATAAAAAGTTATCAACAATGGTCTTGCATGCAAAGAAGGAATGCAGTTCGCCCCTAAAGACACAGGAACAAAACCCACTGCGATACAATATCTGTTTAACCATTTTTAAGACTTGGACATCAGTTCCTGTCATATAGGCAAATCACCATTTCATAGAGAGCTAAAGACACAAAAGCCATATGGACAGCCTTTTGACAAAGTCCGACGCTAATCGCATTCAAAGTTTCCCTCTAGAATAAGGTCTAGGAACGCATCAATTACACTGGGTCAACAGTCACTCCACCTAGGACATTTAATCGATTTTCATGCCAGACAGAGTTAGAAAGTATTTACTAGAATAGCTGAAGGTAGGCGGGAACAGTACCACAGCAATCCTGATAAACAAAAGAAAGCCACCCCAAAAATGTCTTGACAAAACTCACCCTCTCACCACTGTGCAGAGGGAAAGGAGCCGAAGACAATCCTCCTTCCTGTTTGGGATGCTACTGTATCGATTGAGAGAGATGCAGGAAGCAGTGGGGTTTCTGCAGCTCTTAAATTAGAGATTTCGACCTAAACACAGATCTCTTGTAGAAATCCAAAGATGCGCTCCTAACGCAGGCTGATCCATGACAATTGACAGCGGACTGCTTTAATCCCCTGTGGGGTGTGACAGAAAGCCTTAGAGGTAAGGTTTAATTTTTGCTTTACTGTTTTCTGCTCGGCCTGCAGTTAGGTCTTCTTCAGAGCAAGACCAATATAGATCATAGATCCAACTGTTAAGGTGCTACAGAGAGCTGTAAAACCAGGCCGTCTATGAAAGCTGAAAATACTAAAGCAAAGGTATGTTCTGCAGCCTCTCAAAGGGCCAGAAACAATCTGACGCATTAGGAGACAATGGAACTCATTGATGAATGCATCTTTGAAATCACAGCATGTCAAAACCATCTCCTGGAGGCTGAAGATAAGTTGTAGTTTACAGAACTTTAGTGTTCTGCTATTTTGTTTTTAATCTCATTTTTTCATTCCAAGCATGGCAAACATAGTGATGACCGTGGACTAGGGAAGAACCACCTCCCCTCTTCCACCCTCAGAACACCATACAAAGTCCCCCACCCAAGCAAGAGAGAACATAATTTCGGGTACCGACCTTTCAAAGATTGATGGCTTTGTGTTCCAGCTGGCATTTGGTACTTCCGGCCTGTGACATCCCAACTGCTAATGCCATTCAGGTAAGTCCAGCGGAACGCTGTATTCTCCCTATGCCTCCCTGTTCCTACCCCAACAATCCAAGCAGCCTTTTCTTCTGAACGGTTTTTTTTCCCTCATTCACATTCTAACCGATACATTAAAAAATCAGGAAGTGATCTTGCTAGAAAGACAAAATGTTACTCCCCGATTTATCACACACACGGCCTCATGAAATTATGGAAAAAACAACATATGATTTCCTCAGTGAAACAGTGGAGAAAAGGCCAAATTGTTTATGGAAGATGGCCTTGGTTACACATTCAGCCCAGCATGAGGGTGGATCAGATAAGGAAGGTCCCAATAGCTGAGAAACTAATGTATCAAACTTATCCAATTTTCTAGTTATTACTTACTCCCAGGGTACTATAATTTCTTTGATTTTGATCAAATTAATTACTCAACCCAAAATTTGGCTGTTTCACGCGTTTGTACTAAGCACACCTGATGACCTGACCTCTGCTTGGTTTCTGTTTGCTAATATAATAGGGCTAATATGTAATTTGGCAGAGCACAAACTATATTGACCTTAGGAACCAGTATTTACAAAGTCTCATGAGCGCATGCTAAAGAAGTTATTTGAATCACTGTCGTATGTTGAATGACAAGGTTTGATTTTAAATTTTGTTAGGAATTCTGCTGAACAAATTCTGCTTTCTCTAAGTTGCTATATCGTAACAGAATGCAAACCAAGCCACTCATGCTTATTAAGAGACCTTAGATGGCCTGAAACAGACACAGGCAGACTAGATAATTTTGATTAAAAGCAAAACTCAAGAATCGGCTCATAATATTAAACTCTATGCCTGAATCCAAGGACTTGCAGTAGGTGGTGCTGTTTTCTTACCAAATGATCTCCTGGCTCAGACAGCTCTGAAGAATTTGCATCTTAAAGTCTCCAAAAAAAGTCTCTTGAAAACAGTTGCTAGTGGCCAGGACAGACATCTACAGGTTTGCTGCTTCTGGTTCTGAAAAATCTAACCACATGACCTGGGTCTCCGTCACAACTTAGAAACAACATGTCAAAGACATCTGATGTTCAAATGTGAGCGATGAACCTAAATAAAAGTTCTTCAAGCTCACCACTACCCTTAAAAAATGATACACGCATGGAGGAAGAGTCAGCTTAAAAATATCTACAAATATACCTTCTTCTCAGGAAAATTTCATTTTGATTAAATGAAACTTCGTCCCTAAACCCAGAGGTCAGAAACTGCTGAGTATCTGCCTCCACAATAACGTGGTTTAAACTACTAGCCAAAGTCAGGACCACAGTTTAAACTTTTTGCCGATGTCAGGAGGTATCGAGTAGCATCTAAACAATTTTTATGGTGCTGCGGTAAGCTTTCTGTGAGCCTCATCCAGCTCGCTTTGCTGACACAAGTAAAGTTTTACTGACCTATGGGAGCCAAGGCTTTAGTCTTTACTATGACTTATGCTCATAACTCCTCTCATATAAACAGTTTGATGGACCGATTTTCCCCACACTAATCCCTAAGAACCCGAAACAAACACCCTAGCTGAATCAAAGCAGGGATTTAATTCTAATACCTTGTCAATCTTCAGTAAGTGGTATTTCCTAGAACGCTGCCATCATTAGTTCAGTCTAAAATGGAGAGAAAGGGGCCAAACTCAACGTTTGCTTGGCAGTGAGCAGAAAGAGGTGGACGGACTAAGCCCAGCTAAGTCTACTGAGTGATTTGTCCCCTATGACAAGACCTTTCCAATGAGATTTCCTCACGACAAAGCCTTCTATCAGTCTAGAAGGGAAAAAGTCAGATTTAGAGACGAAAGAACACAGGTCCAGAAACGTATGCTGTAGAAGATCGTGGCATGGCGACATCTTTTTTCTTAGGTTTTCTATATGAAATAGAAATGGTCAAAAGAGCACCTCTGCAGCTGATTTCTTTGGGCTACCTGCCCAGACAAGAAATGAGCCTGTGGCAGACACAGATGACATTGTGATTCTAAACTATGACCCAGGGATGCCAGACAGATGGTCCCCGTCTGTCCAGGATACAGGCAGCAGGAAGATCTTACAAACCCAGGGCATCCCTGCACCGCAGGCTGCTGCCAGAGCAAACCCACAGTTGGGTCCACCACCTTACTGCCTGGGAGGAGTCTATCTGGTATCTCTGAGCAGCTGTATTTAGTAAACTTAGTCTGTTAGTCCTTTCTCAGTTAAACTGAGGTCTGTTTATTCAGCTTTGCTCTCTAGTATTACAAAACCAGAAACGTGGAAGACTTATCGGCAACAAAGCGTGTAATGGAGAGAAGATATCAGACAAAACAGGTAAAGGAAAAATAAGTGCAATGGAGCTACATGCAAGAAATGCACCTCTACCTTCTGCTCCCAGATACTCCAAGGCTGGATTTTAACAGCAGTCTCTGCTACCCTTCAGGAGAATGCTGTAGGTTACTGCCAGCCTGACAAGGAATTTTCAAGGCCAAGCTCCGCATGACATAGCTCTATTGAATTGCAAGAAGTAAGATGTAGCATTGCTTCACCATGACTGTCACTCGCTTCTACGGCGTAGAGCTTTGGAGTGACAGCCACAAACTGGACAGCAAAGCAGTCGACAAGGAGAACGTCTCATTGTTTCTATTCGTGTAGAATACGATTTTGAAGGTACATGCAGTTAAATGGATATGTTACAGATACACTGGCCTCCTCTGCCCATATGCACGTCATTATTCACCTGCACACTTTCCCATTGGTCAAATGAAACCCAGACTCTGGTAGCACCGTGGCACAGCTCCAAGTGGGCCAGCATCGCTTCCCCAGTAACCTGCACGCATGGCAACAGAGCTCTCCACAGTCAGGAAAGTACAGTCTCTCCAGGCCTAAAGCCAAAATGGCTTACTCCATCACAAAGGTGGTTGTCACCCAAATGTCAGCTCTGGGCATGCCATCCTTCACCTCATTTGGGGTATCGGAGATGCCACTACTGATAACTCAGATCAGAAAACTACTTGCCAACCCGGTACTACAGCTGAGGTACTTGTACCGGGCTAATCTTCAGAGACGTGACCTGTGTTTCCTCACCTTGCTGAATAACCCACAGCCTCATGGATTGCCCATTAGTGACATTATAAAGGCATTTTCATAAAAAGCAGTTACATCTGCACAGATCGACATCACGGGTGTGAACGTATTCTCTCTTACAAGGGGCATTCCCAGGCAGTAGTGATAAGCTGGAATAAGTCCACTAACTGGTAGTGCATTAACCTTTATAGAGAATGCATGGTCATTTTTACAGACACTCGAATCTAACCCATGAGAGAAAACCGATGCGATAATGAGGACTGTTTAGTTACACAGTCATTGTTAGCCATCATTGAAACAAGATATTAAAGCGTGTTACTAGGGCCAGTGCACAGTTCAGAATATATTGGCATTTTTGTCATAATACTTTGTTTTCATGAGTTCATAGCCCAGCCACAAAAGTTCAGTCGGAGCTGGAAAAGAGAAAAAGTTCCAGAACAGGAACAGATGCTGGAATGCATCACATATGAAGTGACAGGCTCTAGAAACTGTGACTGACTGGGGACCGTGAGCACAGGTCATCCATGTGCATGACAGCACCAAGAGATGGGCAGTAACATAAGCTTCGAAAACCAAATTCTGGGACTAGTCCCGAGAGATTAAACCTACAGATTCTGTCTGTTTGCCTTACAGAAGGTTTGCCAGATTTGGGCCTGGCCTGGCCAAATCACAGCTTAATAGTTTTTAAGTTCCTTCTGTCTAAAAAATACTAGTCTGCCCCTGCTTGTATTTATTTTATTTATAAGGGTATGAAAAAAACCTAACAAACAAAACCAACCAACCAAAAACCCATTATGCTCCAACCATCTTCTGCCTAAATGCTTTTTTAGCTCACGTTACAGAAAACAATGTCACTAGGTCTCAAATAGGTTAGAGTTTGGCCTGTACTAGTTTTTTTGCAGGCCGATGGTGGCTGGCGACTAGCTAGTTTCCCTGCGCAGCACTGGTTCATGTGGATATTTTGTACCACAACAAAGTAAGGCATTTTAAAAAGGAGAATGTAATTCTCAAACCACAGGAATTGGCCTAGGGGCAGGTGTAATACCTAAAATTACTTGAAATTCAGTCAATAAAAAGAGTTTAAAGTAATTTCTGACTGTATAACTTCACTGTAACATCATTAAAGAGACCCTCTGATTAGAGTTCTTTTAAATGACTCCTTGGCAAGACACGTTCCTCAAGCAATGCTCTGATTAAAATTGCTTTCAAATCCCAAGCGAAGGTCTTGCATTTGAGGCTTTTATCCTTCCACTGTCCACTATTTACTCTGCGCTATATCTTACCTCCAGATCTTGAACCTCAGAAGTCGCAGATCAGCACACCTCTATGGGAAGTAATGAAGGTAAAGCAGATTTTATCACCCGGAGTTCTAGTCATCCAGCGGTTTCGCTAAATGGTAGGAGAAAAGAAGAGTCGTGCACAGAAACTGACAAACAGACCCGTCCGCAGTTTACAACTATGCTTGCCAGAATCGTCAAAGCGTTCAGCTCTAACTCACGGATCATCTGACCTTCTTCCTAGTTGTCTTTTTAGAGTCATGAGGGATGGCAAAACAACTCTCCATTGTGGTACCCGCAGGTAAAAAAATGAAAAAGGCTCCATCTTAGGATTTCTACTGAAGCGGAGCTCGCTGGGAGGGCTGCCAGTGTCATATCCCAGAAATGACTACTATTTAAATACATGGAAAGAAATAAGGACACTTAAATCAATGAGGGAGAACGGTGCTACAAGGTAACTACCTGTACTTGGAATGATGTACATCCTTACATTGTTTGTGGATGGATTGTAGGTCTGGGGTTTCACAGGCATTGAAGGTAGCTTTTCTGAGTGACTCGAACAAATGAATTAGGTTTTGAGATTATTTAGCAAGATTGATGGAAAACAAATTTGCCAAAATAGATCGTGTCAACATTCATCAAATTCAAAGGTCAAATGCCCCAAAAAACGCTAATAATTCAGCCTAGTCATAAAACCTGGCACATAAGAGATGTCAGGGCAACGTAGGATGGAAACTTCAGAGGCACCCACGCAGGGATGAAGCTCTCGTCCTACCCCCTCAGAGGACCAAGCAATAGAAAGAGAAACTTGCATTTAACAGTTGTTAGAACATTTAATTTGATTATTCACATCTTAGTTCTTTCTTGTCGGTGTCCCTTGTGAGATCACAGCTGTCATGTGCAACGCTGCTTTTCTCAGACTAGATGACTTTCAACAAATCCTACCGGTTTTCAGTCTCATCGCACAATGCGCCAGCTTACAGGGTCTCAAAAATTTGTCAGGGGGGTTACCTCAGAAACCTGGAAAATGCTTTTCCCATGTACTGCAAGAAGATCCAGAAGCCCTCCAGGGGGAAAAGTGAGAGCAGAAAGGTTTTGCAGCCACGTTTGAGAGTTGTGTTTAAGAAAATTTTCTCTCCCAAAAATATACGATTAAAATGCACATAAACCCAGTAAAGATTTCCTTTGAGGCCTCTTTCTGTAGGTGCCAGAGAAATTGCATTATTTTTAGGGAAGCTGTGCTCATCGCAGACAAAAAGCTGTCTCCTCAAGGGGCTGACAGCAAAGGAGTAACGGCAACTTAATTTATTATTTTAACTGATGCGGCCACATTAAGGACAATGGAAAGCCTGCAGGAGACTGAAATTTGCAGCCGAGAAGTGCAATGCTCAGAGCAGAGGATTCGGAAACAAATTACCTCAAAAAGGAAATACTGCGGATGTACCGTTTCCATCGCAGAGCAGGTTAGGCAGCCGGGCACAAGGAAGGAGTTAGAAACTAGAAAAAGCCTTTTCACACCCCTGCCACCCTGAGGAACATTTGATCTAAGGGTTTTCTGGAAATGCGCTTTTCTGCCTTCAGCGACCTTCCAAAATGAGTTGCTGCTGCCTATGGTGAGAGAACGACAACGGCAACCTTGTTAAATATTTTGCATAAAGAAACTTACAACCGCTTCCAATTTATCGCTCTGGCACTTGAACTGCAAAAAGAGGAGGAGGAAAGGGATTAGCGAATAGTGTGTTTATAGGACCGCTGCCACCCAATGTCAAGTGAGTATAAATAAAATCAGAAAGACCACAGAGATGGGATTTCAACCAAAGGCCTGCTCGGTTTGGAACAATAAATATCTTCAATTGGATACGCTTAAAACGAGCAAATATCCCTCTGCTGGGATTCTACACGTGCCCTCAAATTTGGTTTTGTTTTTTTTTTTATTATACCTCCCCCTCTTTCAGCAACAGAACTGCTTTTTTCAAAACAAAGCAAGGTACGTTAGACCTGATATTCCAAAAACCAGTCATGTTACAGAGGAACTTTATTCTCTTTCTAAGAGCAGCAACTGGGAGTCCCCGCTCTTCACCCTCCAAAACCAAGGTATTCAAGCATCTGGCCTCTAAAGCCTCCCCTGTTGACACAAATACTTGCAGTAACATATGACGGAGAGTGTGCATAGGACTGAATCCTAAAACACTAAAACCAATCTATTCACAGTTATTTAATCTCTCTGCACAGCTACCTTACAATACACCTTGTTGCCTTGAAAGAATCAGAACTAAATGACTCAGAGACCTAAGAAAGGCTGGCACCCAGTGCTCAGTTTCCTGGGAAACAAGCAAACTAATGCAAGTCACAGAAACACCTGACAGGTGTACTGACAAGTACTTTTCTGTGAAAAAGACACTGAGTCAATGTACTAGTGCCATGAAAAATAAAAGACTGCCAGACTGGGCTGCTACTCATGGTGTGACAGGTGTCATACTAACAGGAAGAATCTGAGATGCAGTGAATTTGGGAAGCATATCCCACTAAGGGTCATGTTTGGGTTCTGTCATTTCCATTTAGCCGTTGCAGAGGTCAAATGCGTAAAAGGCAGAACAGCGGAGTTGGGGGATGTAGCACCAAGACAGTGCCACCTTCCCTTTCTGCTAGGCCATGGCTCTTTTGGGACCCTGCAATGTAAGATACACCTCACCCACCCTCTATATGAAAACTGACTTTACATTTTCATAAATCTATCTGCACGTACCAGTCTGTAATCGCAGAAAGATTTAAGTGTCATCACCAAAGATGATTGCATGTGGTATTCACTGCACACAAAACTAAATGTCTCCACTAAATTAATTTGTTGCTGCCCCTAATTGCCAGTACTGTCTCTTGTGTCTGAACAGTCCACTGTGCACTGGCCAAGGGATCGCCAAACCATGCTATTCCTCCATCACGTGCAAATCAGTCCTCAGTTTCAACATAACTGACCCGTGTCAACACTGATAAAAGAAGCCTCATGAGATGATACGGATGCATTAATTGCTCTGCTTCCCTCACACGGTGCCCAGGCAGCAGAGACGCTGCATACAAAGTTGAAAAGATAAAGCAGCAATTAAAATGCGGGAGACTGTGAACGTTATATCCTGAAACACGCGAGCGCTGAGGCAGCATGCGTTACTCTTCGAATCTTTTTCTCGGCGTTTTCCTCACACCCAGTTCCCTGGGCGCTACAAGAGCCACGGCTCAGCGGAGCGGCTGCCGTGCAGCTCCAGCGCCGTTCGCGAGGCTACGGACGGACCGTTACCTGCGTTTTTACGGCACCCGAAGCCTACCTGCCCGCCCGGCGTCACCGCCAGCGAGCTGCCCCGGCAGCCAGGTGAGCGCGCCCCGCCCGTCGCCTCCGGGCTCCGGCCCCGCACGGCCGAGGCGCAGAGGGCGGTGCCGCGCGCTCCCCGAGAGACTCACCTGCTGCCAGCGGGCGGAAGCCGCGCACCGTGTTGCCCTGGCGGAGGGGCAGCTCGAGCAGCCCCGGCGGGTTCTGGGGCCGCGGCGCCGCCGCCCGCCCGCCGCCGCCGCTGTACTGGTCGTAGAGCCGCAGCATATGTTCCGACACTTTGTCCCTCGGCGGCGGCCGCTCCGGGCCGTGTCCACCTGCCGCCCCTCCTCCCCAAGCCGCTCGGCGCCGCGGCCCGACCTCGCTCGCCTGCGGCACGTCGCCCACCGCCGGGCAGAGGCAGCCCCAGCCCAAGCACAGGCACAGGAGCCAGCGGGTTGCCGCCGCCATTCTGCCCCGGCCACCGGCCCGGGCGCGCTCCGCAGCCCACTTCGTCCCGGCCAGCAAGGCGAGACCGAGACCCCCAGTGAAGTTCGTTTCGGCCAGACGCGACCACCGGCGCCACCCGCGCGGCGCCGCGCTGGAAGTCGCAGACAGGGTTTCCTCGTTTTTGAGGGGAAAAAAAAAAAAAAAAATTAAAAGGCGGCCCGGTATAAGCGGCCCGTCCTTCCCGGCGCCAGCAGCGAAGGTGACGACTCCCCTTGCCGTGCAGGCTGCTTTTTGGCGAGGCGTGGCGCCGCTCGCCGTGCCGCGGAACGCTCGGTGCCCGCCGCCAGCGGTGCCGGCGCGAGTGAGCGCGAGCCGCGGTCCGGCCGCTCCGTGTCAGCAGCCGCAACGGCACCGCCCTCGCGATCGGCCCCGACCGCGAGCGGGAGGCAAAGCAAAGGGAAACCACCACCCCAAGGAAAGCGCGCTCGCACGCGCAGAGACAGAGGGAGACTTGGCTCTGAAAATTCAGTCACTGGCACAGACCGCATCCCTGGGGAAAGCCAGGACATGGAGGGGTGGGATGTTTCCCTGTCCGCTTCCACGCGCTGTCTTGCAAAGGCAGTAAAATAACACGATGGCAATAAAATGAGAATCGCGACTCAAACCACACTCAGCTTTCTCCCCTTGAAAATCCCAAGGCTTCGCCGGACCTGAAGCGTGCTGCACAGCCAGCAGGTGGAAGGGATGCTGAGCCGGCTGTGCCGGGCTGTGCCGCCTTCCGAGGGCCAGCCACACTCAGCGGCGCTCTGCCTCCCTCCGACGCCCTCTGACCCAGCCAGGGCTGGCAGAGGTCTCCAGGGACCTGGAGCCCGCGGCAAGGGACACGCATCGCACCCAGGTGAAAGGACAACAGGCCCTTTCAGTCACATAAACCCTTCTGCGAGCTGCACAGGGAAATCCTGCACGTTGGGACTCCTCTTCCACAGCGGGGAACGGCAAGGTGTTCCCGGCTCAGCTGATGGACTTCACATGCCTCCCGCTTCTGCTGCTTTTCACCACCAAAACATCTCACCCCGTTTGCCAGTGCCACGGCATCAGACGACACCCCATTGGAAATGCAACAGTGTCCCTTCCAATATACGCTTTGTAACGCAAAGGGTGCCTTACCTCACGCATGCAGTGGGGAAAACCACAAGAGGCAGAAGACAAGCCTCGTCACATTTTCATTGATTACAAAACAGTCAGTTGACAAGGACAGCATCATTTCTAACTTGAAGAAGGGGAATAAGAAAATCGGCTTGTGGATTACTGTATGGAGCTTAGCACATGTTACTTCCAGCATGGGGCATTCACGTTTTCAAATGGCTACAGAAAGCCTATCATTATCGAGAGCTAAATACAGCAGTAAAATATTGGAGGGCGACTTTGCCTTTCAAATTCCACTGCATTTGTGACTGGTAAGAAACAGTGATATATGTGATATTAATGAACCCGTCTGTAACTACAAGAAGCAAGTACCTACTGGCAAGTAGAAAGGAAAGAGAAGACTTTCAAAACCAGAATAAAGATTTTTATATGCTTCTGTATTTGACTGCTCAAACCCACGACAGCATCTCATTTCCAAACAGTCTTGAGGCATCAGATTTGCCATATGCATCTAAAAATATGATACATATATGTACAAACACACTAATTTTAATGCTAATAGTAAGACTAAATATAGTTTTCACTTCTCTATGTAGGAGAGATACATTAGCCCCATATTAAAACTGTACAAGCAAATATGCATAACAAACATTAAGGCATGATCGAGATTTTTGATGGAAGTAATAAAATTGATGCAGATCTCCTGAATCGATAGCTAAAAATTCAGTGTGAGCGGCAATCTCTGTCTTATATTCATGGCAAACCCATCAATCTTAAAGAAGAATCTTTAGGCAACCAAAGTACTGAACTTGCTCTTTCAACCTCAATCATGTTAATTTCTACAGGTGACTGACGCAAGTTAAAAACAGAAAAAACAACATGCCGCAACTGTTTAATAACTGGCTGTACGAATGTGCCATTTTGCACATCCAGCACATCTTCCAACTAGCGCCTTGACTCTTGAGAGCTCAACAGTGTCAATTGAGAATGTCTCCGGTAAGAAACTGAGAGACAGGACGTAACTAACACTATACTCATCCGAAGGAGGATTAGACAAGACGTAACTGCAGTTTGACACGTTAGCTTAAGCACCCTACTGCTGAGCTTTTATTTTAATTCTTCTATGTGGCAGTAGAAAGCCCCGTTTCTGTAAAATTAAATCTGAATTTGGCTCCCAGAGCCTTGCCCCACCGCTCAACTGTGGTTGTTTAAGCATCTAAAATAGAAGGATAGCCCTATACCATCCTATTATAGACAGTAAGGACAGAGAAAGAAGACACTCGGTGCTAGAAAGAAAGGAAAAAAGCGACATGCCGGGGCATTAGGTGCCTTCTCTGAACCTCCCTTTTTAGATGGCCATTGCAGGTTTTTTTGAGCATGCGTTGGTTCAAATACCACTCACTTTGTGGACTGTCCCCGTGACATGGCAGGATGCTCATTGCACAGGGTTCTGTGGCCCCCAAATTTAAAAAAATATCCCTAGCTCAATCCAGAGATGAGATTTTTCTACGCTGGAGTGCTGCGACTGCACAAACCAAACCGGTACACCTAAGGAGTTACTCCTCATTAATAAATAACAGCCAGCAAACTCACATACCTGACTTTTGAGATAACAGTGCACTTCTCTATTAATTCTTTCCTATTTCTTCCATGGAAATGCTGCGAATCCCGAGCATGTTTAGCATTGTTCAGAGAACAAAACTTTGACTGTATTCCAGAGAGCTTACAGTTTAACCCTGCAGGTTTCTGAAGAGTCGTACTGATTTCCAAGAGAAGAAAGTGGCTCCAAAAGACATAGATATTACCGTGCAATAGATAGTACCACGAGCAATGGCGAAGCTGTGTTCCTAGCCTCAAACGGTGCTCCCATTAAAACTGTCACAGAGGCAGAGGCACACTCAAAACCACACTTCTGATGGTGACCAATTTTAACTGCCATAGAAACTACCCTATAATCTTACAGATGTGGTATTTCCAACTATGAGGCACTCTCTGCTTTTTGGCCTTGGTAAAAGAATCTGAAAGATCAAATTCAGCGGATTATTTAGATAACAGTCAGATTCCAGATGCTTCTACAGTCCTTCATTAATGCATATATGTTTGCATATAGCATTAACAGACCAGGACAGCAAGCGGAAACAAGGAATTCACAATTGGAGTGGGATAGTGACGTAACATAAGAAGGACATGCTGTGATAAATGTTCAGGCAGCCTAGCTGACCCAGCACATTTAGACTTAACACCCAGGTGAAAGGATTGCACAACCGCAAGTGGCAAACTTGTGTATGTTATGCTGTGGCCCTACCCAATCTCAGTAGAAGAGAGAGGGGAAAAGGACCCCAAACCAGTTAGAGGAGATGGAGAACATTAAGACACTTAATGCGACTTAATCTTTCTCTAAATTCTCCATTAACAAGTGACGGCTCAGTGATGCACCTCTTAGCACCTGACCTATGAGCACCAAAAGCCCGTGTTTGCTTTGTATTGATATGCAGCCAGATCCTGAGATCTTGTCTTTGGGCCAGATCCTCAGCAAACGCAAACTACTGGGATTCACCGATTTCAAAGTTATACACGTGGCTGACAGTTACTGTATTATAGCAGTCACACATACAAAATCGACAGCATTTTTTTCCACGACTCACAACGAGATACTTATCAGTATTATTTGAAATAATACTTACCAGTATTATTTCACTGATTTAACCTGCAGTGATTTTCCTCATGTAGGCTTTTGACGTTGAAAGTGAAACAGCCATTAATAACTGTTCCTAAATTTAACATCTCGGCTTTTTAGTTGTCAATAGAATTGATCCAAATTATGCCCGAGGAGAAACTCAAGTGAACAAAACACCTGAAGTCGTCCCTGAACACATCTGTCTGGTGATGATGGATGTGCACCCAAATTGGCTTTTGGAGTTTTCAATCAACAAAGACAAAATAAGTCAGTTGGAAGGCTAGGAAGGCTTAAAAGATCCATCGAGCCCTAATGTTGATGGAACAGCAGTAAAAATGATCTGTGTGGAATGAGATCTAGTCTGAAATCAGTGCTGAAACACTCTACATACTTTGCATTTTTAACAGAGATGATTAAATGTAGTTTAATTTCTTATTTTTCTCTCTCTCCCTTTTTCCTGTGTCAGTTTGCCAAACGCAGAGGCTCAATGGCTTAATCATTGAAGCAAACATGGAATAAAAGCTTACCTACCCTTCCTACGTTTACAAAAACAAGGCAAACATTTCAGTGTGATATACTGACATGCTCCACTTCTCAAAACATTTTCCAACTTCCTAAATCGCTTCTTTGGAATACTCATACAAACTCATCTGCTTTTCTGCACAGTATACAAATAACTTTGGTACAAATGTACAAAACGGGCCTTAGTCTAGAGGGTGGGTCTCTAGAAAAAAAATCAGCTGCAGGGACATAAAAAGCTACAAAACACACAGATAGACAAAAAAAGAATAACCATTGCCATGTGGGACAAATTCTGCATACATGCTGTTGTGATTATGGCACAATTCCATCCTATCCAGTACAGACACTCTAGATTTCCATGCACAGAGCTGAGATAACAATTTGGATTCCTACAGATATTCTCTAATTTGCAGTTGTTCTATTAAGAAAGGAGGAGGGGATGAGAGGGAAGACATCATATAATGCCGCTCTAGAAGTAGACTCCAAACTTCAGCTGGCACGTGCACGTGTGCGTATCTGTCTACAGATCCATATGCAGGCAGATATTTGAGGCAAAATCAAACTGAAACCACCCATAATTCTAGTTACGTGTAAGACAGCCCTACTGTCTTTTTCCCCTTCAGTAATACAAAAAGTTACTTGCTTTATGATTGGTTGGGACTGGACTTTCCAACTGATCATCCACCTACTCTTACTTCTAGCACAGTCCTATAGAAAGAGAGAGTTGCCAGGTGATTCTTATTTGCTCTCACCCATGTCAGCAAGGATAGGTTATCCATAAATATTATCCTTCTAAACTAGAGCCGGTGCAGCTCTAGCTGGCTGGGCACATCCCACTGTCTCCCTGCAGGGCCCTAGCAGCTCCTCGCTAGTACAGTTCCATTCTGATCCACCTCAGAGTCTATGGTTTGTGAAGCAACCTAGTCGTTTTATTTCGTAGGCCAGGGCATGCAACAGGCTTCAGTCTGATTTAAAATCATTTAAATGATGAGCAACTCCTGTGCCATCGTCAGGGCCAGCCTCACTACTCTCCAGCAGCCCCTTGCAAAAGTGCTATTAAAAACCTCCACCAAAAACTTCCAGGATTCCATTTTTTCAAAGCTTGCCATGTAATGCACGTACCTAGTAACTTTGCAGCAATTTTTTCCCTCCACACAAACGTTCAGATGTCCAGGGGAAGAGGAAACCACAAATGCTTCTTCTGGTGGAAATGAAACAATTACATATTAGCATAACAAAGCAATGTTAGCAAAATCTGTTCAGCATGTGAAGGCCAATCCCACGCTCAGGCTTATTAGTTGCTTGGCTACTGCCGCTGTCTCCTACATTCGGCTGTCCTAGCTGTCATCTGCCAAATACCCTGCCACAGCTTCACCTCAGCTGGTTTGTGCCAGCCCTCTGCACCACTCGCCTGTCTTGGGTGGGCTTCTGCGTATTCCGCTCTGGCAGGGCTCCTGCCACCAAGTCTTTGGGTCAGTGACACCAGCTTTGCACACAGCAGTGCATCTCCAAACCCACAAAGTCATCCCAGCTCTTACTGGACCCAAGATCTCTGGCTGAGCTGTGTCATCTTGTCCCCCTGGAAGCCATCGCTTCAGAGAAGCCTCATTTCTTCTTGCTGGATTTGGTCTCATGGCCAATCAGCAGAATCCTCCACAGTTAACTCTGAATGACTCACTGATCCTAAGCCGTATTGTTTTGCCGCACTGTGAAGTTTATAACCAGCACGGGAGAATGCTAAATGGCACATCAGTCAGCAGCATTTGGAATCTCGCTGCACAAACTGCAACATGGAGAGCCAGCCCTTTTATTGGGGAACAATATGGCGCTTGCTTGCTTTGATTCTCCTTGCTCTCAATCTTAAGTGAAGTGTATAAAAATAGCCTTTCACTAGGTAAGGTCACGGTGAGAAACTTGTACCAAACCGCTCCTGTGTACAACTGCTACACACATCCATTATGCCTACTTTTATACACTCGCTAGCCCAGGTGTTTGCTCAGGTGGCCAGCATCAAACTTCCTGAGGTAATTTCTTCTCTAGAACCTGGAGATCACACATTTCTTTCATCACACAGAACTTCTGCTGTGGGATCTGTAATAACTCTGCTTGGGAGCCAAGCCTAAAGGAAACATGCCTCAAGCAAACAATAGCCAAATGACAAGAGTGATTTTTTTTCTTCCTGTACAGAACGCATATCACACACAGGGCTAATTTGCATGGCTTTAGTATGTTCAGCACCTGTGGTTTTTTTAGTTTGCAGTGGGAGTGGTGGCTTGGCTTGCACTGCTTGACCGTGCCTGCCTTGCAGAGAAGGTTTTAGTCATTTTTTAATCCACTTTCTTTTCTGCATGCAAGGAGTTCAATTTAATGGAATATTTTCCCCTACAACCTCTTTCACTGACCAAGCTGTACACTGCTTAGAGAGCTTCTCGTTCTTCACATGAGATAGAGGTCAGCTATTGAGGTCGCGCTGCCATCCCACATTGCCTTCTTTCATCTTTGAAGATGCAGCTTCATTGTCATGGCTGCCGCTGGAATCACGAACTGAGTGTTCGTGAAGCGCCGCTGTGTTTTCTGAGCCGATACCTTACCATTCAGCTACCAAGTTCAGAAGCGGGGCCTTAATTACTGCCGTCGTGAGGGTTCCTCAGACAGCTGGCCTTCCACAAAACCGCTTTCGATCAGAGAATGCAAAGCTGCCAACGTCTCTCCATAAAAAAGAAGGAACTCAACTGAATTTCATTTCACATAATACTAGAAGTTTCTAACTATGTCAAAGCATCCCATTGAGACAATTAAAGAACAAAGAACTTACAGATGTCTTTCAGAACTTTGACAAGTAAAATGACTTTTCTTTTCAAAGCACTGTGTTTTGTACTGTGTAATACCTCTTCTGGCAATGCTGCTTGCAGTTCAGGATCAAGCCGTTGACCTCTGATCTCATGCTACTTTTCAGCTTCACTCTATCAGCCGAAATAATCACAACAACAATAGTTCCAAATGTCATCGCAAGGTCCAGGCTCCACATAAACAAAACAGAACTATGATTTTGGCCAAGGAGGTAAAGAAATATAAAAGAATCCAAAACATGTAACGGCTAACATAATCTATAGACCGTAGCTTAGATATCCTTCAAAAGCACACATGTGAACCACCACCATCCCCCAGTATAAAATCTAGATTTCTGGGAAACCTTTGTAAGGACGCACTTTCCCGTCAATGCCCAAAATTGTTTATCTTACAGCAGGTGCAAATTCCATACCTGCAGCAAATGCCATAACAGCAACAATATCAGTGTATCTTTTCAGAATAGAATGGAGAAATTTCCATTCACCTTACCTTTAGAGCAGGTAAAAAATTTAAGGGTGGACAGTTTGCATTCATTTCTGCAAAAACGTTACAGAGCGTAAGAACACAGATAGGAAGCTTTCAGGCAGTTATTGCTTCATGGAAAGCTTCCCTCTTAATTACCCTAAGTTTTGCATTTCCACTTCACTGTGTACTTACCCAGGGCTGAACAGCGATCAGATGCAGAAAGAACCCACCGCTGATATTTTAGGGAAGGGGATTGCAACAGCACTTAGTTGCTTTTAGGCCCGTCCTGTTTGTCTAAGATAATTAACCTTTCCTTTCAAATGCAAGGCAGACTTAAGAAGCCTTCGGGGCCAGATTTTCACTTACAAGTGGAGGCTAGAGTTCCTTCCATTTAGGACCAGAAAGGACTATAACGTATAACTCAGGAGCTTTCACTTACAATAACATTATGGGGTCCTAGGTTTTGAGCGTCGGAAGAGATGGAAGACCAGAAGATTAGCTCGTAGGCAAAGATGGGCAGGAAGGAATCAAGTTACGTTACCAAGCATATGAAAATTCTGTCATTTATTCAGTGAATACCATTCTGTTGCTGCAGGTATTACAGTTTACATTTTTTTTTGTCACAAATTAGGTTTATTGCCCAAGTCAGAAATAGCATGAAATTATAATTCCATAGGAGGTCAGCACGAACTGTAATAGATGAGGCTTCCTGTATCTTTACAGCCTTTCAGCTACCTGTCTTTAGAGATATACAGCGGGACAGTATGCTCGCTGACCTAGAACATCTAGCCTGCTTAGATGCAAATTTCCTTCCATTTTCCTGCAGACGTATACGTATGGTTCTCCTAGATGTCCCGTCGTTCTTTCAAATCGAGAGCGTCAATTAATGAGATGAAAACAAAGGAAGCTGAATTCCTGGGAATGACTTCTAAAGTTAAAAATAATCTTTTGTTAAGTTCTCCTTCATGTTATTTACCTATTTAATCACGTATTAGGATTCAGAGATAATGTTCTCGAAACTCCAGGGACCGCTTTCCAACTTAGCTTTTTTCAACATTACTTTAAAATCCGATAAGAAAGAAAAATGACATTTCGTTTCTTGAGAGGAATGAAAAATATAATTTGTACCCTTTCTGCCAATCGTTCGTTCCAGAGCAGACTTAATGAGGATTTCTCCCTCTCCGATGGATGCTCAAGAGAGGCAAGACCTTATGTTTTCACAAGGGCTCAGGACTTCAGATTTTTACTTCTTGCAAAAAATATATCCTAAATGCTAAGCTGTACTATAAAGGCAATTTTGCTTTAATGCTACAAAAATATCTGTTAGTGTCTATACCTAGTCCTTCCCTCAAGCCACCTCGAGGGCAGTAAAGTGAAGCCAAGTCAATGACTGAAGCCTAGTTTTCAGGCGAGGTGCGATGAACAATGGAAATCTTTACGTTTGGCACTGCTAAATGAGGGGAAACACCTAGAAGCACCAAGGTCAGGAGAAGCCTGCCCTAACAGTGCAAGGTCTTCCCTCCGGGGACGTAGGTTTTCCAACGCATGGCCCTCTACAAAATCAAAGACTTATCACTCTTGGCTTTTATTCTTTCCCTCAGTAGCCCTGGGAAGAGGCATCTTGGTCGCTGACCGTTTGTTCTCCGAGCAGGCTTTTGGCTCAGTCTTCCCATCCACATTGATGTGAAGGGCTCCAGTGGGCACCGGGCTCTCCTCTCTGTCCGTGGGAGGCCAGGAAGCTCCTCCTGCTGCCATTGCCACCTCCGCGCTAGGGGGCTGCGCTTGCCCAGCAACTGAGATGAGATCTAAAGCCTGGGGCAGCCCTGCCGTACTCCAGAGGTTTCCTTTGCAACCTGGCTGCAGTTCAAGGACAAGTAAACTAACCTCTGGTTTGCACATTGGCTGCTATGGGATGAAGCGCTCTATATAAAAGCGAGATGTTACAGTAAACGATTTTATTATATTTTGGATATGGCAGAACTTCATAACATCGTAAGCTTTATAGGAAAGGAAACAAGACTTCTAAGTCCCTCCCAAATTATTGTGGCTTTGAAGTGACAACTTTTACTTTGTAATTGTCGGAATGCTCCCTCTCCTTGCAGTAAAGGGATCTTTAATGAGCCAGCTGCTAAAAGCGAGGCTCTTGGCTTTCTCCAAATGGAATAAGCTCGTGACGAGGCCAGCAAATAAACCCCACCCTATAGTAAGCCTAGCGGCACCACTACCATCTCTTTTCTCATCTGAGTTGACTCACTTGTCGTTCTCACAAGTTCAAAGTATTGAGACCAGAAATAAAACACTAATATCATCCAGTTCCTTAAAGAATAAGGTCCAGGGAATTTTATCCAGCCCCTTTCTGCCTTTGTTTCCTCTCCCTTGACCTCCACATGCCTTTTCTCTATGATTATTCCTTTTGTTTCCTGCTAGCTCTTTCTGCAGCGTACCTTTGTGCCATCCTGCAGTTCTCTTGTAAGCAGACAGCTACGTCAGCAGTTATACCAGCTGGGCAACTTCACCCAGCAAAAAAGAGTGTCCCAGAAAGAATTTAAAACATCACATTGCCAGGGAACTATGAGACAGTATTTTCTTTACTCCAGGAAATAACACAGCATCTCTTTCCAGCCGCTCCTCTGCCTTAGAAGTACTGGGACAACTTGGGTCCACACCTTCCGTTTTCCCTTCAGGTGCTTCTGCAATGCACATACCCCGTGGACTTAACAAAGAACAAATGAGGGGGTTAGATACATGGACTCTACAGCCAGCATGGCATCTTCCTTCCACTGTACTTCCTTCCCTGAAGGAGCAAGACATCAACAGACTCTAAACCAGTATAAAAATCTCCCTTCTTACCCTTGAACATAAGGTAACTATCTTTCGACTGTAGATTTTAATTCTAGTTGACTTTTAAATGGCTAAACAAATAACTGGGAGAAGAGCCGCTCAGATGAATCTTAGGTCCCTCTTCTGATGACATAGTTATAGGTAACAACACAGAGATAGAGATCCATTTCCACAGGCATCCCTGTCATGTTGTCTCCTGGGTAGGCCTGAAAAATAGTATATGACAGTTACTGAGTCAGGAGAGGAAAGACGAGGCATTTTAATGTCACAAATTTTCTTGTTCTTCCTTTAGAACATAAAGTTTGATAAATGCGACTAGCTCTGAGGGTGGGTATTTCTCAGTGAAGATTAACATCTCGCCACCATGCAGATGGTTTCTCCCATGACAGTTCTAGGAGAAGCAAAGACATTGATAGAGTTCTTTTAGCAAAATACCACTAGGAACAAGCAGACTGTTGACTGGTCAAAGAGAAGGACCGCTTTCAGAGATCAGGCAGCCGGTTCTAAGTCCGTTCCAGCTGAATCCCATGAGAAGGAACGTATGCCGATTTCAGCCAGGCCCACAGCAAACACATCTCAAAAACTTGTTCTCTATGAGCAAGCGTTACAGAAAACCCACAGCCAGATGGGACTCACAGGCTTGTGCCCTGCAGCCTGTGGTGGAATGCAACATACATGCGTAAACGTGTCTTAGTTTGGCTCTTGGCACATGCGAATCTTTCACGCAGATGCTAAAGAGCTGGTTATTTGTTACAGATGTTCTGCAGCTGCAGGAAGTTGGATCATTGGCCTGGTTTCCATGCGACCAAACACATTTTTAGGTATGCATTTTTTAATTTCTAACAAACCAACGTACTTCTTTTGAAATGCATATAATTTGATATTTTGTACTGTTACTATTCATATGTGACCATTGTTCATGGAAAGCACATCAAAGAAACCATCATCCTAGATCCCTTCTGTAAAAACCCAAACAGATTATTGTCCTGCTTAATTCACACCAGTTTTGACAGTAACCAAAGCCTGTCTGTGTTCATCACATCCAATCTATAGTCTGAGAACTTCAGCCATAAAGTTTAAAAAAAGCGCCATCAGCACCAGAGAAACACAGTCTGTTTCTTACAGAGGGAAGCCATCTATAATGTTATTACCCACTCAGCCTCCCACATGAATGACAGAATACCCGTGGCAATTCAATCGGCTTTCAACTATGGCTGAAAACAGGACGTCCAGATAGGATTCGAGCGTTTGCTTCGTTTGGATCCAACTGCCGTGTACATAATAGATAGAGACTGATCAATTTCAGCAACAATAAGATCGAAGCCACTTTTAGGTGAAAACTAAGCATACATTTGGTCATCAATAGTACACAAGACAGAGTTCACAATATTAATCCAATTAACAGAACTGCTGAAGCACAAGTATTTTCCTTTCTTTTATACAATTGTAGATCCCTCCAAACCATTTACCGCGTGCTGTAGAAACATGGCTCCCCATAAGAAGAGGCATCTAGGATCAAATTTCACTTGCATGAGGGACAGGGTTTAAAATTCAAGTTTGACCTTTATGACAGCAACAGTCTTAATCTGCTACAAAAACTAACTGACCTTAACAGGGCTGCTTACCTTACGACTTCTCTAATCTTTTGTGTTACGGAGGAAGAGTAAGGATCATGTGCACTCAGGAAAGGAGTTATGCCCTTTCAATTCAGCGCTGCAAAACCAATGGGGCATAAGATGGCTTGTGCTTCAGACGCAGGAACATATTCCGCTTTCTGGATTTGCTGGTGATTGGCGAGCCTTGACAGGATTTGGGATATTACAGTTCCTGTGATTTGCAGCTTTTCTTTCAAAGTAGCCGAGTATCTATTTATTTTTATCCACCTGTAGGCATGTTGCATAACAGACACTTGATTTTTAAGAGGAGGTGAATATGGGGACCACTGGCCCCAGGAAGTATCACCAACATTTTAAGCAAGTTTTCCTTTTAGCTAGAGGCACACATGTCGTTCTCCAAGTAAAATGCAGTATCTATCCACACCAAATGTACCTGCTTATAGACTGCCACACTTTGGCCTTCGCACCTTCTAGTCGCTCCTGCTTTCCTCCTTGGCCTGTTCCCTCTCACGTGCTTCCCTTTGCTTAGCGCTTCTCAGGAATTCGATTGATAGGACATAGCCTTTGCCTGCAGCCTATCCTGGCAGTAATGGCAACATTTTCTCGTTCCAGTTGGAAGGAAAAAGGGGAGGCAAAAGGGGCAGGATATAGTTTTCCTGACAGGGACCAGAGCGGCTGCGTTAACAAGGGGAACAGAATGTCTGAGTAAGCCCGAAGTGTTTGCTGTGTATCAATAAAGATGCTATTTTCAATAGGACTCAATAGTTTAGCAAACTCCATTGCATAAAGGCAATTTAGAGTATTTTTTTTAAAAAAGAACATTTATCTCAAGATCCATGTTTATTATTTTCATGTCACTTATGTTCTCGAAGAGTACTCTGCAGGCTTTTTCTGCGATGGCACGGTAAATTCAGCTGGAATGTCAAGTGCTGACATTTCCTATCCCAGTTGTAAAATCTGTGGAAATGTGAAAAATAAACACTGTACTTTTAACAGATGACATTCTCAAAACTTCAAGGGCAGATTGTGATTTCCTTATTCGAGCTGAGTAGCTCCCGATTCCACAACAGGCACTTGGAAAGCCAGACAGATTCACTACAGAGCAGAAGTCTACTGTTAGAAAACCCATCTAAATATGGCTCTACGTATTTGATCCCTAGTAAACCAAAACTGAGGCCCCTAGCTGTCTTCTCATTCATTCAGTACTAGGGTTACTATGAAAAGACTCAGAGCCCCAGTAATAACTAGCAGGAAGCGGTAGCGCTTGAAAACTACTACTGTGACGGAAACAGTTCCTGAGACCACCTGAAAGTGCTTCCTGTACCACAACAGATATGCAAATCAGATGTGGGAACTGACGGTTTGCTGGAACTCTCCTGCTGCCTTACTGTTTTCCTTTCTCTTGTTTTAAGATAATTCTGGTAGTTAGGAGGTTTTGGAAGTCTTCTTGTGAGTCACATACAGCAGGAGGGGTTGAACTGCAACTCCCCAAGGAAAATCTCAGCTCTTGCGAAGGCTGAGAGCCTGAAGCAGACCACTTGATGGGGCTGACTGCACTCGCTTAGTTTCCTAGATGTCCAAGGGTAAACAAAAGTCAAAAGGAATCAACCTGCTATGTCAAATACAAAATGGACATGGGAAAGTTTGAGCAGTTTATCAATCTTTCTCCCATATCAGAGTTGATGGAATTCCCTCAGCCTTGTCACACTTCTGAGTTTTGACTTCTCGATCCTTCTGTCACATGACCTTAGCTCGTTTGGGCTTCATACTTGCCAAACAGCCAACTAAGAGGCTGTCATTCACATGGTCTTTGTCCATATTTGTTTAGAAACCTTTTCAGCTCAGACATACCTACAAAATGCAGAATGTGATGGCACTCACACACGTACCTTGCTGGGATGCTCAGTCGTCACAGTGGCACACTTCGTTTCCGCTGCTCATTGGATGTATATATCCTTTCCCATATATAAGCCCTGAACCTCTCGTTCTCTAAAACAAAGTCCACAGATAGCAAGACGGCTATATACTGAAGACTAAATGTCTTGCCATGGAAGGAAATTTCTCCTGCATGCCTTTATTCGTGAAAATCAATGACATCGAGCGATTCAAGAAAGCTTCACACCCACCTTGAGCGGGTAGGATGAGAAGGGCTGCTGCAGCTAGAGGATAGCGTTACTGGGAGGACAAAGTAGCATACGCTAATGGGAAATACTCCTAATACTGACTGAGCAGGGAGGAGGTCAGAAGAACATTTTGACCACAGGAGCAAGGGAATGGGGAAGGCTTCTCTGGAGCAGCCTCTCCCTCGTAAGTTACTGTCAAGGTGAAACTCGCTGACTGTAATCGGTGTGTTCTACACAAAGCGGCTGTGAGAAGAAGTGGCTGAAGACCAGGACGTAGGGAGTCCCATCTTATCTGTGTTTCTTTCACTAGAATAAATAAACTAAACTTCAGCAGGAATTGCTATTTAGGCATTTCTATAATCCCAGTCTAATCAAACTAATTTTTGTTAGCAGAATTCCACTTCCTTTAAATATTTAAATTAACCTGAGATGAAAACATGCTATCAGATGAAGATGATCTCCGCTAGACTGGAACATTTGCCAGTCTCTTAGTAGGGAGACAGTCATGGTTGGACTCGATCTCAAGAGATCTCTTCCAAACTTATGATTCTATGATCTCTTTTTTATTATTATTTTGTTTGATTTACATGGGTTTTGGAACAAATGAAAGTTTTCATTGTGGCACTTAAGTATGCGAAGTATGAGAGACTTAGTAGTACCCATAGTCCAGCTACAAAAGGAATGCTTCTTGGTGGGGTCGTTTGGGGTTTTTTCTGTTAACTTTTTGGGTTTTTTTTTTTTTGACAATGACTTGTCAGTGCAGCAGTGTATACCAAGTAGCACACCGTGTTTGGGAATACAGACTGAAATAGGTGAGATGGGGGATTTTCAAACATGAGCTAATTCTGATTTGAGCGAATTTTCATTCTGCAGGCAGGCAGATGCTCTCCCAGAATACAGGAATCCGAATACAGGTTGTGGTATCCTTAAAGTAAGCCTCTGAGTACCAAGGATGGCAACACATCAAACTGCACAGTGCCTACAGAATGTCTTTCATCCAAAAATCTCCGGGCCCTTTTCTGAACACACATTAAGCTGCTTGATATTCTCGTGAGATGTAAGGCAGGCTTTACTAGAACTCAATAGTGGCTGGAGGAACCAGGGCACTAAAAAACGCTTGGAGACCTTCCCCTAGGATATGTGGGCGGATGGCAGAGCAGCAAAGAGTCCCAATTGCCAGCTCCAGCCAGGAGATGGGGTGCTTTGCTTGGAGTCCTGTGGCTGCTTGCTTTAAGGGAGCTAGATGATTGTTTTCCTAGAGGTAAATCCTTAGTGAGGCTACAAAGTGGATTTGATGCCTCAGTATGCGACCATCCCACCTTTTCCCTTATTCATAGAATCATAGAATCACTAGGTTGGAAGAGACCTCTGAGATCACCGAGTCCAACCGTGCCTGTCTCCCTACTAAACCATGTCCCTAAGAAACTCGTCCACCCGTTTTTTAAACACCTCCAGGGATGGTGACTCTACCCTTCCATGGAGGGAGATGAGCCACAATGGAAGAATGTCTTCCACAGTTTATTCCAGGGGCTGAAATGCTATTGCGCATCAGACCCGGACAGACTAGAGAGCATTTCAGATGCTCGACAAACTGAGGGCTGCAAATCATCACCCGACCAACAAAGTAGAAAGTGTGCATCCGCAGGGAAAGAGCTTTGTTGTTCCAGCTTACTATTTTCTATTTAAATCAGCAAAATTAGGGAGACAGAATATAGCACAAAGATGTTTATGTCTGTGTTGGCCCCACCTTTGATGCCATGTAGTTAGATTATACTACCCTACTCTTTCTAACCCTCAGGATAAGGATCGGTTCCTCGATTCGGTTCTCTACTTTCCCCTTCCCGCCTACACATATGCAAGGATAAAATCATTCCCTATAGCAGACTAGGACTTCAGTCAAAAACGAATTATGAACAAGGATGGCTCAACAGCTTTTTTCAGTTTGCGGTTCTATGAATTTGCAATGTGAACTGTCTGGCTTTAGACGCCCTCCTGGATATTTACAGACTGGCTCACTTTAATTGGGCAGCAGCAGAAGGCTGCAGATGAGGGAGATAAGGGGATGCAGGACAACAAAGGAGACCAGAATGGTAATAAAAACAAGTGGTGGCTCCTTTATCCCAGTGTTCTCTTTCTTTCTGCTCTCTGGTAGGAGCATGCCAGCAGGCATTCTGATGGAGGAAACCAGCATTCTACACATGCGTGCCAAATATGATGAAGCAGCAACATACTCGGATGGGATTTGGCCTCCCAAAGCTTTCTGGTGTGAGGTCAACACCTCAGTGGGACACGACACGATATAACACAGCACATATGCATGACTCCATGCCAACTGGTATTTCATAACAAGATGCAAGTCATAACCTCAGGTTAAACAAGAACAAGCTACTTTTGCCACCTAAGAAATTTAAAGATGCCGACTTTTGCTTTTCTTTTTCATATTGGAGTAGCTTTGACTGAAATATTATTATTTATCAAACGATTGTCAAGTAGGTCAAGGTACGTTACACAGTACTTCAGAAAACCAAGGCAGTTTGATTTGTCCACAGATATCACGCACAGTAGCTATTTTGGTGACTTTTTTTCCTGCTTACCCATGCTGTACTGTCACTGCTGAATTAAAACCCCATAGCATTGACCTAATGGTCACATTGGCTGATTATCTTGCTGATGAACTCTTGTATAAAATCAGTAGAAATGAGCATCTGGCCCATAGGACCGGTTCACGCCTCAGTTTCCTAGAGGCAGTGGAAACGTACAAAGCGGAAAAGTGCCTCAAGGTTGCCATTTCTCTGGAGCTTCCCTACTGAACACAACTTTTATGGAAGCATTAACTGAACAGTGTGGTTTGAGTTTATCATGGCTCGACATATTTCTTGGTCAGAAGAGCAGCAAGACAAAGATTACTCAAAAAGGAATTCTGCTACATAAAAATAGTTAGAATTCCCACAGCCAAAAAAAATGCTATTGCCCTATGATTCTGTTTTTCAGCCTTTTTCTTGACATTTGTATAAACCAGTCATTTTTATAATGAAAAACACAGTTCTATCTATGTTCCTAGCTACCACCATTACACACATCTTCCATCTGTCCCTAAGAATGGCTGCTGTATAGTTCACCTTGCTGGTCTGCCTACCAGCATCTGAAAGGGTCAGATTCTAATCCTGTGTCATACGCACACACACACAGAGCTGTTGAACAATTTGTCACATAGCTTACTCATAAGATAATTTTTCTTCCTCTCACAAATTATCTGTGAAATAAAACTTCAAATACTCGTAAACGAAGAACACGCAATATGTCTGCTCTGTCTACATACACACCCCCACACGGGGACACTACATGCAGCAGTGGTATTCAGAAGATCATCCTATGCATCGCTGCTATCACACCAACTGCTCGCTCACCTGTCTCGTCATCCAGTTTATGTCACAAGCCATTGCGCTTCACCTTCCATGAAAGGCCAAAGGACTTTGATCAGGCCACGTGTTTCAGTACTCATAACCAAGGGGCACACCTCAATTTTGCTGCCTCAGGAGGACGTCATTAAAATCACCAAACCTTAACTGCTACATTAAGTCTCCCTTTTCACTTCCAAGGCTTAGGATTCTTCCTTCTTCCTGAACTCTCATCACCTCTAGGCAGAATGGTTCTCTATAGGACCTGAACAAGTGCAAAGAAACATTTTGAAAAACAGCGGGTATTAGCAGACACTCCCAGCATTGGAGCATTTAGAAACATTTCTTGTAGCCAGGACGGTTTTTGAGTAATATGCTCTGTACTTCCAGCATTGTTTGGAACTTCAGCTGGATACACCATTCGCATTTCAGTGTGAAGACTAAGACTACTATGAAAAGGAGAAGAAATAAAACAATAAAGGGAAAATAAATTAAAGGCCTCGGGGTTATATGCCCAATCCCAAGAAGTTTCGAAGTTGTGCAGTAATTGCTCAGAATGTACTATTTTTCTAGTTCTCTCTATCTTTAAAGGATCAAACCATCTGACATATTAGGATTTACAGCCAATGTAAAGAAAAAGTTTTATCTTGAAGCTATGATAAAGAAATAAGAAAGAGGCACGTAATTGTTGAAGGAACAACAGGACGAATGGCTTATGCATAT
Organism: Neomorphus geoffroyi; assembly: GCA_033558235.1. Lineage (NCBI taxonomy): Eukaryota > Metazoa > Chordata > Aves > Cuculiformes > Neomorphidae > Neomorphus > Neomorphus geoffroyi. The sequence continues at coordinate 3,705,964 of JAUMJM010000092.1, read as the reverse complement.
TGTGCAATTATTCATCACCAAAGGTCTGTTGCAAGCCACATATAACCGATAGACCAACACACAAGATCAGAGTCCTTGTTCTTTTGTATACCAGGACGTGGTGATTGCAATAGCATTCAGCCGATCAAATATTTTATTTTTTACCTTACGTGCCTTTTCAAATCCTCTTTGGAAGGGAGCTGAAAACCCAACTCTATGAAAATAAAAATCTTGGTCATAAATGTCTTCCTCATAGCCAGGCCTCGGGTGTTAAAACAAAAGAAAAACAAAGAAAGCAAGCACCATTTATGAAAACATGCACTCAGCAGTCAGTGTTCCCATTTCACACTGAGTGGCGTGGGCAGCTAAGGTTCTGAACAGCGGCCTCAGGAGAACAGGGGATCTCAAATTCATTCACTACAGATTTACCAAAACCAGTTCCTCACCGCAGCAAACAAAGAAGTATAGAACGACCAGAAGTGAGACGGAAGAAAAGATCATTGAATCTTCCTCAGAAAAGAATCAAATCGTATGGAAATTTGTTATCTGAATATACCAGGGGAATTTCTAGCAACGGCTGACCTAAAAATCAAAGAAGGCATCACAGCAGAGCATTTGTCTGTTCGTCACAAAAGGTTCTCTTACTAGCTTTCCTCTTCATGAACAAAAAGCCAGAGTGTGACAAACAAATGTAGCCCTGCGCTACCATTCGGCTAATTGCTTAAGGTATCCAAGACGCAGGCAAGTGCCGAGATAGACTTCCAGAACCTGATGGTTTCTTACAATAGGCAGGATGTGTTGCAGGGATCTTCCATGGGTTTTTCAAAATCACCCTGGATGCCTGCCTACACCTTTAACACTTTTAAAACCTTGACCTTTAGATGCGTGCCAAAATTGCATCCAAAACAATGCGTAGGTGCTTCATTGATTCACAATCATAATGAGACACGATGAACAGGAAGAACCCAGAGGAACCAAATGGCAACTAGACAGGTAGGTGAGCTAGAAAAAGGAAACGTCAATGTATTGTCGTGTATCGATTTGGATATGCATATTTGTGGAGCTGGGCCAGCATTTCCAATATCTTCCCTTCTGAAGAAAGCAGAGTTAACATCTGTGAAAAAAATAACTTCTCGATCAAAGTTTAATTAAGCATCTGAGATGAAACGATGTATTTTTCTGAAAGCACGTATTCAAATAGTGCTTACCGCATGTGCATATCTCTCTGTCTTTCTCCCTGCTGTTTCTTCTTCCTTTCCAACTGTAATCTCCTTAGGCAAAGGGTTGAGTCCAGAAAGAACTCATCTATAAAAACATGTGCTAAAACTTCTAATTATCAGATGAATTATTGAAAAATAATACTTTTATGAAAAACAAACATTTCTTTTTCCCAGTATTTTACTTTAGTTGTGTGAGGTAAAACCACAGGAGACAGCCTACCTTCAAGACTCGGAAAGGATTCTTTCCTCCTTCCCAGAGCTCACTAATGCAAATCCTTTGAAATCCTAGTGGCTTGGGCACCGAGGGAATCCTCAGAGCCATCAGTCTGCTGCATGATTAAGGTTGCAATTTCCAAGCGACCTAGGAACATTTAGACACATCTTTTCCACCAGCAATGAAAAATGGCACCTAGAAAATGCCAGCCCACAAGGAAAGCTCAGCTCCTCAGATGAGGAAAAGGCTGAGGTGCTTAATGCCTTCTTCACCTCAGTTTTCAACAGTAAGGCAGATTGTTCTCTGGACAACTGGTCTACTGAAGCGGTGGATAGGGGCGGGGTGCAATACAGCCCCCCTGTCATGCAGGAGGAAGAAGTTAGAGAGCTGCTGAGCCACTTGGATCCTCATAAGTCTATGGGGCCTGATGGGATCCATCCTAGGGTGATGAGAGAACTGGCAGACGAGCTTGCTAAGCCACTTTCCATAATTTATCAGCAGTCCTGGCTCACTGGAGAGGTCCCGGATGACTGGAAGTTGGCCAACGTGACGCCCATCCACAAGAAGGGCCGTAGGGACAATCCAGGTAACTACAGACCTGTCAGCCTGACCTCGGTTCCATGCAAAATTATGGAACGAATAATCCTGGGTGTGATCATGCGGCACCTGCAGAATGAGGGAAAGATCAGGCCCAGCCAGCATGGTTTTAGGAGAGGCAGGTCCTGCCTGACCAACCTGATTTCTTTTTACGACCGTGTGACTTGCCTGGTGGATGAGAGGAAGGCTGCGGATGAGGTGTACCTGGACTTCAGCAAGGCCTTTGACACTGTCTCCCACAGCAGACTCCTGGAGAAGCTGGCAGCCCGTGGCATGGACGGGAATGTTCTGTGCTGGGTTAGGAACTGGTTGGATGGCCGAGCCCAAAGGGTGGTAGTGAATGGTGTTCCATCCAGCTGGCGGCCGGTCACTAGTGGCGTCTCCCAGGGATCGGTGCTGGGCCCGGTCCTGTTTAATATATTCATTGATGATCTGGATGAGGGGATCGAGTCCTTCATCAGCAAGTTCACAGACGACACCAAGCTGGGAACAAGTATCGATCTGCTAGAAGGTAGGAGGGCCCTACAGAGGGACCTTGACAGGTTGAAAAGATGGGCTGACTCCAACAGCATGAGGTTTAACAAGTCCAAATGCCGGGTTCTGCACTTTGGACACAACAACCCCATGCAGAGCTATAGACTGGGTGCAAAGTGGCTGGAGAGTAGTCAGGCGGAAAGGGACTTGGGAGTGCTGGTGGACAGGAAACTCAACAGGAGCCAGCAGTGTGCCCAAGTGGCAAAGAAGGCCAATGGTATCTTGGCCTGCATCAGGAACAGTGTGGCCAGCAGGACTAGAGAGGTCATCATCCCCTTATACTCGGCACTGGTCAGGCCGCACCTTGAGTGCTGTGTCCAGTTCTGGGCCCCTCAATTTAAGAAGGATGTTGAGATGCTGGAGTGCATCCAGAGCAGAGCGACGAGGATGGTGAAGGGGCTGGAGCACAAGCCCTGTGAGGAGCAACTGAGGGAGCTGGGGTTGTTTAGCCTGGAGAAGAGGAGGCTCAGGGGAGACCTTATTGCTCTCTACAACTACCTAAAGGGAGGTTGTAGTGAGGCAGGAGTTGGACTCTTCTCTCAGGCGACCGGTGACAGAACGAGACGACACAGTTTCAAGCTTCACCACGGAGGTTTAGGCTTGACATTAGGAAGAAATTCTTCACTGAGAGTGTAATTGCTCATTGGAATGCGCTGCCTAGGGAGGTGGTCGAGTCACCATCCCTGGAGGTGTTCAAAGAGAATTTGGATGAGGCACTTAGTGACGTGGTGTAGTTGACAAGTAGGAGCAGGTGTAGGTGTAGGTGTTGGGTCATAGGTTGGACTCGATGATCTCAAAGGTCTTTTCCAACCTTACGATACTGTGATATCTTAGCCTAGAAGACTGTGGAATTGCTGGGTGCTACCCTCGTGCACCATGGAGGTGGCACACTGGCCTACCTCGCTGTTTTCTGCAAGCTGTTACATAACAAGTCTCATGTTGTTCAAACTTTGCCAACTATACAAACGTTTAGGAAATGAATCTTAAATACTTAGGCACATTTTCAAAATATCACTCTACAATTCCCTCCCACATCACCCACCTTTCTGCAATGCGTTCAGGAATTTATCTGTATCGCAATGACCTCAGCTTTTAAATACGCTGGAATAGGAGAGATAAAAATGCATTGGTAATTTCCATCTCGAGCAACTTAACTTCCCTTCAAGTGGCAAAAATGCTAGATTTTTGGGAAAGGACTAACCTATATTGAGGAAAAAGGTCTTTGCCAGAGTCACTCCTAAGCATAATAGATCTGAAAGGCCGTCGTAAAACGCATCCTCAGAAAACTGTTGGACTACAAATTCCAACCTTGGTGTTCCATCCTTTAGTATCTTATAGTTGAATGTTTGGTATAGGTAAAGGTAGTACTTCTTCTCTTTGCTTCTAAGAGTTTGATACAACCCATTACTCTGCACATTTCAACTGTCGGTGTGACGACGTGCACCAACAAAGAACCTGAATGGCTCAAATCAACACAACTATCAAAAACAGATTGGTTTTTTAATGCTTTCAAATCACAAACATACTATTGATCCAGGAGACCGACAGAACTAATTTAAATGTACATTTAGCAATAGAGCAGAGATGACAGGGCATTGGGCAGGCAACTTTTCTATTTCAATCCAAACAAGGTGGCAGAGCTGTGATACTGATAAAGCAAAATGGCATACAGAGTATTCATGTTCCTTATCTCCTCTCTAAAGCAGATTCATAGCTTATAATCTGACCGCAAGTTTTATGCCTGAGACACACATGTAACTAGATACTCAAACTCTATCATCTACTTGCACATTAAAATGAGAAACCTTCTATAACCAGAACCTCATTGAAATCTGGAGGGATAAAAATGATGGAGGCCCCATTTGCCTCAACTACATGAAAGGCATCAAATACAAGAGGACTAAGCAGCGCACTGAGAGCTCTGCACGTGCTTGAGTTAGAAAAACTATTCCAGGAAGAATGGTATGAACAGGAAGAGGTTGTACATGTTAACAGTAGACAGTGAGAAAAGCAGGAAAAAGAGACAGATGTTGAAGGGGAGAACTTATGTGGTTGAAGGGGTGCTGCATATGTGAGGACATGGGGAAAGCATTTGACAGGCCTCGAGTATGCGAGGACACGGATCACGGGTGCAATGATGGAGAGGAAGGTGTGGATAAAGTATAATGAAAGGAGGTGACTCGGCCATGGCAATTGTTACTAGCGTGATCTGCAAACCACCTGAGGTTTCCAATCATAGGAAGAAAAGAAACTACAGGTCCTTATGAAAAATGATAGAATCTTTTCAAAACAGGATAAGTTAATACATAGAATTACTGGGGCCATAGTTACTGCAGCTGTTCCAAAAAAGTCCATTTTGATAAACAGCTGACAGTGCGCACACTACATCTTTCTGTAAGAACTTAAGAATCAAATATCCAAAAGATGTATGTTTAATATGGCGGTTTCAATGACTGCATAATCTTTAACTCTCTAAAGAACAAACCCGTTGTACAAACCAAATCAACAATACAGTTTTTAAGAAAATCTCTCACTCCATCTTCAACATGCAGATATAAAAAGGATATTACTGTATACTAGAGATAAAGAACTGCAACAACCCCCTCAGCATGCTACAACTTCAAACCAATTTTGATCAACATTTTCCACTTACTACTCACAAACAGGAACTGGGGTGATGTCATCCTCTTTCTGCATAGATGTCCACGAAGATGCGTGACTATATAGTATCAAGGGTATCGTAACATCAAAAATATGAAACCACTCAAAAGATCCCTATCGAAAAGAGGAACCATGGTACCGTTGCCGAGATGCCCCAATCCTACAGTTTTAATTGGACTTCTCTGGGTGATTGCTGATTTCCAGAATTTTACAACACCTAATTTCACTAACTTCCTGGCAGACTATTGGTTTGGAAGCTTGACAGTTTCCCATCTTTTCCATGTGATATTCACTCAAGCACATGATATGAGAAGATTATCACAAATAATATCAAGCAATTTTTGCAATCTGCTCCAAAATGTGCAAAGTCTGATACCACCCGTGTGGCTCCTGTCAAAGCTGTAAATTTAGTCCCACTGGAATCATGGGGGAGATCTTCTCCTGAGGCTGCTGTGCTCCTTGTTAAGGTCTGACACGGTTTCAAAAGACGACAAAAATTTCTTTACCTATAGTCTTTCACACACTTCTGGGACATTTACAGTTACCCCTTAAACAGAAAAGTTCAACTCATGTTTGTTAAAAAAATATGATGGCAACCGTTGGCATAGACAGTAACAAACACTCAGGAAAACAGACAAAGCCATTTAACTAATGGGTATGGAGAATAAAACCCAAGGATTTCATTAATGCTACAAAAATGGAAAACTGGGTGCAAGACATCTGGCTGAGACGCTGCTCAGTGTCAAATGTCAGTGCTGTTAGGAAAACAGAACTGACAGAATCGAGATGCGAGCTCAACAATCAAAAGCCCAGGATGGAAAAAAATTAGAGAAATAATAATAACCAGTTCTTCGCTAACTTATAGATGATTTTCACAGGTCAAAAGATCATTTTTAGTGTCGGTTTCAAATGAAAGAATTTCAAGTGAGGAGCATCAAGCCAATGGCTTGAACCCATCCAAACCATAACAAGAAATAATAAAAAAAAAAAATAACCAACAGAAAAATTATTAGGAAAAACCTTAGCACAGTAATAAGGAGAAGGGAACATCCCATAAAGCCTGAAGTGTAGATGAAGGCTGCCTGGAAAATGGCTCACTGCCCTCATCAGTTTGACAGCAGCAAGAAAACTGTTGTTTTGAACTTCTGTCCCACATTTCTCTCTATTGCAAATTTAAAGAAATACCCTAAAGAACAGAGCAGATTTTGTGGTATTCAGAGAATGGGAGCAGATCCCATCTCCTGTGCCTCCTCCACGACCAAGATGCTTTGATGTCTGAAAAAGACTGTGGCGCTAAAAGGAATAAAAGAAAAAATATGATAGCCTTGATCTCAGTTGGGTCCCAGTGAGAAGCAGCCTCATATGCCGTCTACGTATTTGCACATCACACATCAGTAAAAGCCCATTCCAAAGAGGTGAATGCAAAAACTCCTTTTTAGGCCAAAGCTGCTGCTTCTTTTTGAAAAGCTATTCAGAATCATCATTTGCAAACCTGGAAAGTTGTCTCTCATTAAGGAGCAATCTAAGAACAAATCTTATTTAAGTAGGTGTAGCATTTCACAGTGTAAAAACAGACACGGCAGAGCTTTTTACGTACTTTGCAAAAGAACATATTGATAAAAGTTCCTCAAGAACTACAGTAATATTATTCTGATGTTAACTAATGGGTAGGTAACAACGATTGTAAGATTGCAAGGAAACACAACAATTGTCATCTAACATAGGAACTGATCAAGTGACACAGGGAAAAGCAAAAATGTGACAACTATGGGGTGGCACAGAAAACAACATTACAAACTGTGGTGGACAAAAGACAGAGACCAGAACTTACCAAAACAATTAAAACCAAAAGTTTTCAAGAAGTACAGCCTATGTGGAATACATACAATAAAAACCAAAGATTAATCACTTCCCAAAACACTGGAATAGCACGATAGTTTAACAATGGGAAAATCTGACTTATTGCAGATTAATAACTTGCTAGTAGTTTTAAATGAAAATAAAAACATAGCGATAGGTCATTCCCTTCCCCAATGTTTTGAGCTGGATTATCAAATATTGTGATTTATAACAGATGTAATCATGGTTTTCCCACATCTGCTTAACGTAGCTGAATGCTTTAGAGTACTGTAAATGATATTTACATGATGTATATAGAACAGAATACTGCCGTGTCCAGCAACTACCATGACTCCTGCCTCCTACACATTTGTTCTGAAATCTGTCGCGCATCTATTTCAAGGCAGAATTTCACACATACAGAACGCAGCATAATTCGTGTTATACTTCAGTTTGTTTCATAGTTATGATTTTACAAGAAACACATTCATCGAAAGGTATTTGCAGGCACATATCAGCATTGGAGTGGAAATGCAAATGTAGAAGAAAGTTACCTTAGAATCAAAGGAGGAAGTCTATCAGCACTGATCTATTAAAGAGATATTCTGACACACTCCGGTAAAACTGCAGACACCCTGGAAAATCACAGCCCATAACGGCATCAAACTTTCACTGTGCCTCCACCAAAGCGCCCTCCCCATCCTTCCCCGTCCACATGCGCAGCACCATCAGATGCAATGCCATCAAGACAAATTTCACACTCTCACATGGAGACCACGTCTCTTCCACTCAGACATGTAGGTCTGAAGCCACACAGGAATTTATAGATACAGACTAGTGCTTCCATTCTTTATACCTTTGTTGTTCAGGGTAGCATTACTTAAATAATAGGTCTTCAATTATGAAAAAATGTTCTATTTCCTTGCTTATTTGAGCAGATGTGAGAGATCTGATTAATCGACTGTGGGTTTTCTATTAAAAGTGTTGTATGTTGTGAAAATTCAGACTTCTGTATCAGTTTGGGGCCAAAAAGGTGGGCATTATATGTTGTAACATCGCGTGATATATATGGGATTATACAATGTGAGAAATAGTTGGACCATTACATTGCCAAAAAGAAAAAGCATCTTTCCTAAACTCGCTAATTTTACTAAGCACTTTAAATGTACCATTAGCTCCAAAGAGCATTAAGAACAGAGGAATTACCTTGCCCTCTCCACCTCAAATGCTAGCCCATGCTTCTCCCAGCCCTTTCAGGAGATATTTTCAGTGTAGTTACAACATGTGTGATCTGCCTGTGTGCAGGCGGCCATAAATCCGTATTACCAAATGTTTACCCAAGCTTGTGAACATCTCGGAGAGCGTGGTATAGGCATCCCAGAAACCTCGGGGTATGCCAGAACAGGAGAGGGAGCTAGCCAGATACGATGTCGTTACAAAGAACATTTTGATCTGAGGATATAATAGGAAGCAGCATCGCAGAAGGGTTTCCTCGGTGGCAGCTCCAGCGCATAGGTGCAGGTGCACTGCCCAGGCAAGAGTGCTGAACAATGCATTTCAATCCATAATGAGAACTCCAGCTTGGCTCGACACATGCAGCTTTCACATTCAAACCTCATTACTAGATCAGCCTGGAATGTCATTCCAAATCCATACTCTCCAGGTATTAATCAAGAAAGGGGGCTGGCAGGAGGGGGTACAGCCTGTTTAAAACTCGTAGCAGAGGAAAAACATACCCTCTAGAAATGTCCTAACAGTGAAAGGAATTAAGTCACTTTCCTAGCTCACGGTCATTTTCAGAGACATAATAAAAATAACGTGTGGGACCCATACAGTACCTGCAGTTAAGCTGTCATCACGTGCAGATGTACGGCATCTTTACTATTGCAGCACATTACATTATTTCCTTAAACTGGTTTCACACTTCAGCCCCTGGAAAAGCACCAGAAGAATTTACTGAGGCCGTGAGACTCAGATTGCACTGAACAAGTCCCACAGGGCTCACTCGGAAAAGCACGGGAACTCCCTGCCACTCAACCATTAAGCCTAGGATAAAAGGGAAAATTAAAAGCTCCAAAAGTCACACCAAGTGGCCACTGCAACCTGAGCGGCACGCTCTGAAACCAGGGAGGGCTGCTTCCACGCTGCCAAAGTGACACTGCGGAACCCACACACCACAGAGACACCGTAATCAGAGAGCACGTGATGGGGTTTTAACCACGTGAGATTCTCATTTCCACTAAAAACACAGACACAAAGAATTGTTACAAGGCTTCCCAAAGGAACGTCTGATTTCGTGAGCTCTTCGTAAGCATCTGTGAGACGGGAAAAAGAGGCAGGGGGAGTTAAGGAAATGCAGAGACCGAGAAAAACAAAACTAAAGATGAGAAAAACAAAGTCATATGCCTATTTCATGGAGGAGGAGAATGGAGTGTGCCAGATGACAGGAAAAAGTATAAGGTATTTCCATACGAAGACAAAGTAACTGGCATCACACAGGAGAACAGAGAAATATGTGGCATCATAATAATCCAAAAGTAAGGGAAAACACAGCGATACCAAACAAGAACTTTTAACTGGAAATAGTTCGTTGTACATGATCAAGGTTCTCTCAAACTTCTGCTGCGGCACAGGAGATAAGTGGACTCAGGTCATGGCACTGAGGAATTTTTCAACCCAACATTTATTTCAAGACCCTGGCTGCTCAGACCTCATCAAGGATAGGGGAGATCTGGTTACATATCCATCTTTCATGGAATCTTTAATTAATCGACATAGCTCGGAAAGCGACTGATAGGGAACGGTGTCTCATCCAGTTGGCGGCCGGTCACTAGTGGTGTCCCCCAGGGATCTGTGTTGGGCCCGGTCCTGTTTAATATCTTTACTGATGATCTGGATGAGGGGATCGAGTCCTTCATCAGCAAGTTCGCAGGCGATACCAAGCTGGGAGGAAGTGTCGATCTGCTAGAAGGTAGGAGGGCCCTACAGAGGGACCTTGACAGGCTGGAGAGATGGGCTGATTCCAACAGCATGAGGTTTAACAAGTCCAAGTGCCGGGTTCTGCACTTTGGACACAACAACCCCATGCAGAGCTCTGGGCTGGGGACAGAGTGGCTGGAGAGCAGTCAGGCAGAAAGGGACTTGGGAGTGCTGGTGGACAGGAAACTCAACAGGAGCCAGCAGTGTGCCCAAGTGGCAAAGAAGGCCAACGGCATCCTGGCCTGCATCAGGAACAGTGTGGCCAGCAGCACTATGGAAGTTATTAACCCCTTATACTCGGCACTGGTCAGGCCGCAGTGCTGTGTCCAGTTCTGGGCCCCTCAGTTTAAGAAAGATGTTGAGATGCTGGAGTGCGTCCAGAGGAGAGCAACAAGGATGGTGAAGGGGCTGGAGCACAAGCCCTATGAGGAGCGACTGAGGGAGCTGGGGTTGTTCAGCCTGGAGAAGAGGCAGCTCAGGGGAGACCTTATTGCTCTCTACAACTACCTAAAGGGAGGCTGTAGTCAGGCAGGGGTTGGTCTCTTCTCTCAGGCAACTGGTGACAGAACAAGACATGGTCTCAAGCTGCGTCAAGGGAAGTTTAGGCTCAATATTAGGAAAAAATTCTTCACTGAAAGGGTGATTGGCCATTGGAATGCGCTGCCCAGGGAGATGGTAGAGTCACTGTCCCTGGAGGTGTTTAAAGAGAGATTAGATGAGGCACTTAGTGCCATGGTTTAGATGATGAGTAGGTGTTGGTGTTGGGTCATAGGCTGGACTCGATGATCTCAAAGGTCTTTTACAGCCTTGTGATACTCTGATACTGTGACAGGAGAGCTTGAAAAGCACAGCCACGAAAGCCAGTAATCCCCGAGTTATCCTGAGCTCCTAAAAGGTGTGTGTGTCCCTCGCACGTTTTAAAGGTACTATGGGTCTTTTCCAGATACTAGTTTTGGAAGTTTTAGGGAAAGTTTTTCCAAGGAGTTCAAACAGATCCCTGAACTGATCCCTCCCTCGGTATTAATTCCGGTTCCTGGAAGTTAATCACCAAGAAGCAACTGTTGGTCTCTTAGGCCAGTCACTGTTACGGGCTATCTGTCACGGGGGCCAGGGCTTCATCCCACGAAGTGTTAGGGAGAGATTCCGTTTATGGCAAGATGTAGTGATTCTCCAGCTAAACTTCAACATCCTCTGTCACAAATGCGTGGCTTTACCTACGGAAGCTGGCAACCAAAGCAATAACGGCTAGCTACCAATGCAGTGCAAGAGAATTTTGCCATCATTTTCACTAGGATACAGCTGGCAAATGAAGAAAGTACTAGTTATTCCATATAAGCACCCATTAAAAAATCTGGACATACCGACTTCAGTCACAGCTATTTCCTTTGTCTAACTAGAAGGAAAAAGTGGTTTATCAGATACCCATCCACGGCAGAAATCACACACTGCTTCAGAATCGCTACACAGCGCTCTGGCTGACATACAGATGTTCGGACAAGAAAGCAAAAGCACAAAGTTTCCAGAAAAGGACTCACAAAACTATGGGACGCTGCAGCTTACTTTTAAACATCTCATCGCTGTCCATTTCTAATGAGTAATACCCACATTGGCCACCACAATGCAAACTAAAGCTACGCTTGCAGAGCCAGAGCAGATGTGTTTGAGTTACATCGTGCCGGCTGGGCCTGCTGCCCTAGGTGGGCGACAAGTTGTGCTTGATTCTGCACTGCCTCTACTCCATTCCCTCCATACTTCACCCACTCATTCTTTCTAATGAAAATTTTAAATAAACAATGCAAATAATCACAGTGCACTGCATTTAAACTTACATGCTTCTTAATATTTTAGATGCAAAACCATTCCATAATGAAAGTCCCAAACCGGGACCTTATTCAGTTTTCTTGCTTGGAAAAGCATGTAAATATATGCTTCAAGTATTTCTCTCAATACAGAAGCAGTTAAGTGAATGCCTAATTAGGTGCGTTGTTTGTGACCTCACCCATTAGCTGTTACTAGTATGAATAATTACACTGCAGCCATGCCAGGAAGTCCATTCCAGTGGGAACCTTAAAAGAGCCTTTAAAAATGCAGCTTTAGAGTGTTAGGCACACTCTCCACATGTGAGATATGGCTGGGTTTGCAGCATGTTGACCAGCAGGCAGATCTTATGCACACAGATTTAGAAGAGTTTGATAAAAGCCAGCCACACAGCACCAGCACGTAACTACTGTCAGCACTGCAATTATTAACTCGATATCGCTTCTCGTCCACATTAAGAGAAAACTGAGGCTAGTGGGAAGACATGCAACTGTCTGGTGAGGTGAGATACATATGATTTGATCTTGTGGCCTGCAGCACTCATTTTGGATGAGCACCGGGAAGTACTGTGAAAGCATTCCCTTTATTTTCAGGGAACTGGCAAGAGGAGAAAGAGCTATTGCGTTCAGGTCCAATCGCTTTATACATCTGCCTGTGTCATAACCCAGTCTTCAAGCATAAACAGCCGTGAATCATTTCCGCTTCTCAAACCGCACACAGAAGCTTCAACCCAAATGACGTTCCAGACAAGTGCTTGGCCCATTTCTGTTTCCCGAGAGGTTTTTCATACTGTTCAGTTCTTTCTGGTGATACTACAACTGCAATAACAGGGAGGGCAAGATAGTCTTTCCCCTACATAACAAGTTTTTCTCTCCTATGAATTTAGTGACTTGTAATTTCCATCTCCTATTTGAAACATATATAGTTATTTGTTCAAAGTTGTAAAAAGCCAACCTTCCCCTTAAGAGACATTTTCTTTTGAGATTGAAGACTGAATAGGAAAAAAAGAGAGAAATGAAAAGTGAAACGTAATATTTGCTGTATTAAATACAAGCCAGATGTGGAAGCATATGTCTCCAAATTAAACATTTACTGAGTTAGCAGCAATGGAATTTTCTTCTCACACATACAAACATCAAGTATGAATGTACTCCCCTTCCTATCTATGTGTCTATCTGCCACTTGCTCTCCGTTGCTTTGCATACCTAAGCAGCAGTTAAGAATTACATCCTGGACTTCTGCACTGCCACTCCTCCTGTTGGCATGATGGCATTGCTTCATCTCCAAAAGATTTGAAGACTATGATGAAAAATCCTAGGTGTGGAACACGAGACAGCAGTGCGTCTAGGTAGGAACTTAACATGCAAATGACTAAGCCGTAAATACTACTGAAAGCAACAATAGTGGAGGTACTGAAAATCTTCAAAAATTGGGCCATGCTATTTGTGAGTTGACTGACTGGGAAAGTGCCACTTGACTGGAGGTAAGCAAAAGTTTCACCCATTTATTAAGAACTTTTCGGTTCCATAGAGTGAACAGTCTCCATTTTCTTTAAACAAATTGTATTACACTTGTTTCCCATCAGATTACATAAATTAGCCAAGAGCAAACAGATTCTATTACAGTCCAGATTCCAGAACTCTTAAGACCTTACTGCCTAACGCATTCCTTTCATTTAATAAACTGGAACCAAACGAGGATTATAGCGTAGTAATAATACTCCCTCAATAGGGCCATGCAATACAAGAGCAAAAATACTCAGAGGAAACACACAGATCAAATGCAAGAGCCTCTGATATTACCCACTGGATTTAAAGTATGAACATAAACTTAAATGTACAGTATTTTTACTTCGTTTTGTGAACAAGAACCTAATTCAGAGAGTCCTTAAGACCAAATTTAATGTCTTCCGACAGTTTCAGACACCTAAGGAAAAAACGCTTTGCAGCAAAGTATGGACTCCCATATTTGAAAGACAATTTCATAGCACTGCACAAGATACTAACTTCTCCCACAAAATCTTACAATCTCCCAAGGGACTAAGTGTAAATACAACCAAGAGTAAGGGCTTCATAAAGCTCTCAGGGAGGCAGTTTCCCTAACTATCTCGTTATTTAAGAAGGCAGTATTTTGGAAAAACTTAGGCCAATATAATGACTTGTAGGAAGAACCGCGTTTGACAGAAATACCCAGTCTTTCAGATGGAGAAGTAGAGATACCATCCACAATTGGAAATTTTTATACCTGCCTAAATACTTAAGTATCCAGGGAACAAAAACGTGATGAAAAGACTTAAATTTGGAGTTTAACACGAGACTAAAAGCTGAAGGCACAAAATCATACATTCAAATTAGTCCCCTTTCCAAACAGCATCCTTGACACATTTGGAAGAAGCTGGGTAGAAAAAAATGAGGCAGACGAAGAATACTGCTGAGATGAGGGAAATTACCCTAAAATCACCTGTAACAAAATTCTTCTTAAGATTACTGAAGAATGGCTGAAGATAGTTTGATGACAGCCTACGCTGTTACAACTCATCTAATCCTAAAAGAGTATTTAACCTGGCATGCAACTACAAGTATAGGATCCAGCGAAGTTCAAATTTAAGACTGCCATCGAGAAAGAGGATGTTTTTATCTGCTCAATGAAAAGGTTTCCAAGGGACACGGTAAGTTCTCTGCCAATGACAGCCTTTAAATCAGTACAGTACTCGCCAAATGTTTCTTCCTGGGCTTCTTCACGCCTGTCCATCATTAGCCCAATAACAATCTCAGTTCTAACTGCTAGAGACATAGTAGGAATGAAACACCACTCTGAAGAGCTCTAACTGATACAGAATGGGACATGTGACAGCTCTGGCGAACTGCAGGACACATGAATGCAGTCACAGATTTTCTATGATGCGACCAGGCTTTTACCAAAAGCCAATTTGTACATGTGACACATCAAGAACCACATCATGTAACTATTAAATGAGGGCATTTTCTTTAGCAAGCATACAATACAGTAAGACTTCAGTGTATATATAGGTATATATCAGTAAATGAATCTCAGTAACTACAGTACACACATTCATACATAAATGTAAGTAAAACGAACTATCCTTCCTGGCACTAATGTGCTTTATCTGAACTTCCCTTTAAGTTCAATCGGAAAGCTCAAATGCAGTTTTGAATGTGTTATGTTCTAGTTATAAAATTTCACATGTAATAATGCTCTGTGTGTCCCTCTCCACTTTTTTTTTTTAACAAAGAGTTAAAATAAAATATCACCTAAAGCTATATACTACCACTAGAATGAACAAACATACCGAGCTGTCCCTGAGCATTGCACGAAGAAAGGAAAAAAAAGAGGTCAAAGCATAAATTAGATGAGACTTTCTCAACTCAGAACAATCAGGACTAAGCACACTTACTGGATACAACAGCAACATTTCTCATTCTACATGACAGTGATTTAAAGTCTTATTTATTGGTTGTTAATAAACTGCTAATATGTAGAAAGGACAAAATACACAAAGCAGACCCAATGTTATGGTTACTTCTGTTCTTCATTTACTCATAAAGAGCAACTTTCTGTTCCTCTTTGTGATTTAGAAACATAAAATCAAGATTTTTGCTTCCTGTGGCAGGTAGAGCTGAGAGATGATTTCAGTCTCTCTGCCTCATTACTGACATCTGCCGTCCCATGATCAAGCAACACAAGACCCTCATGGGCCCACTCGTCCCCTCCAACGCTCACTCCTGCTTTCTTGCTCCATAACATGTATCAGAATTCAATTGAACAGTATTTGCAGTGATCTGCATTACAGAAAACTGGAGAATAAAAAAACTCTCAGAAAATGGAGATAATGCACTGACTCCTTTGTACTGGACACATACGGGGAGACAGAAACTGTGTGTGACATTGCAGCTCATCATTGACAGTTGTTACTTTCTAATACACAGAAAAAGAGGTCTCCATAATGATTCACAACACCAGCCCATGGAAATTTTTACCATCCCCTCCCCAGCATCAACAGCACCTGCCTGCCATGTCACATATCGCTACAGCATTAAGCGCAGGCCCAGGCCTCAGCCAGACCACAAGCTTTGCTGAACCAAGCCTCTTGAACTTGGCCTTCACCCATGGAAGCGCACATACATATCTCATATGTATATATCCAGGCACTAGGACACAGGATGCATTCTAACAAAAATACATTCTTCAGTGACAAAGCTCACTGACAATGTTTCTTGTTCATCACAGGTAATGCACCATATTATTTGCCACCAGAAGACCTCTGCAGATGGCTGTGGAAAGAGGTCAAAGCGAGAAGCATTCTGGCAGCTGCCGACTGCAGCTACGTGACCTGCGGCACCTCCAGAAGCGGGCTCTTACCAATCAAAGCATGTCGCTATTTACAGACTTCTCAGGGCAATGAGAGATGAAGAGACAAGCGACGGTTGTAATGTCCCAGTTAAATTTTATTCTGTGGACTAAATAAATCTGACGGGGATCCTTCTTAAAGCCGCTTGCCAGAACTAACTCTGATCCCTGGCGCTTGCCTTTCAGTGACAAACATTTTCATAAGCTATCTTCATACTCAAAATCATTCAATACTTCATGGATCGCCTTAATGCAAGTAAATGGAAAAAAAAGTCACAATATATACCTCAGATCAGTGTTTTGAGGGAAAAGTCTTCCCTTCCCGCTCAAGTAGACTTCTAAATCTTCTGTGGTCAGTCTACATAGTCAATGAATGCAGACTTCTCCTGTCGACGAGAATTTCGGTCACAAATGAAGATTGTGGACTGGAAAACACAAAAGGGGTCACAAATTAAGAATAGAAACATGCATGCATGCACACACAAGTTTCTATATAAAAACATATTCAGAGAGCATATAAACACTTTCAACTTCACATGGACCTGCATTAATTTCACTTAGGAGTTGAGATACTTGAAGTATGGCATAACACAACATATTCGTTATGTAAGCTTGGCAGCACTGTAGTAAAAGCAAATATAAATGCAGTGTCAGGCAACAGCTCTCATATTCCCCACATCTCCCGCTGCCACTTTGGAAGGGGTTTCCCACAGATCCCGGGCTGCATCTGTCAGCCCCATGCATGCAATCCTAAATCAATCTAATGCCATTGGACATCTATTTTTAAGCAAGGCTGAATTTTTTTGGCCAGTCTATGATCCTATGCTGCCCATGTGCTAAATATCAGACCAAAGTAGGAAGGGCGAGAATGTTGTTTTATTTGGGGAGCATCTTTACAGGCAAAGCAAAACTTATTCAACTTGATATTCGCAGTAGCTTTTGAGCTTTTTAGAAAGGTGACAGACTGAAAACCGCTTATTGTAGGTATCTTTATTCTGTGCTACAACTAGACAACAGAGCAGAGTTTGCCAGCCCTGTTTTGCAAGGCAGTCCCTCACTGTTTCACTCCTAACAGCTAATGAGTTCCACTGCAAAAATCTCTCAAATTAAATACGAGCAAACATGCAGCAAGAGAAAATCTGTGCCTGGAAATACAGCTGCCTTAAGCAGGGTGGCTACAAGTAGAACAAATAATGCATTTAGATGTCATGCCTTTGTGTATCAGAGTCGAATTGAAGGTGGTATCAAGGCACTGGGAGGACAGTGACACATTTGGCAGCTGTTTTGGCTGCAAGAGATTACTTTCTGCTTTAGGGTTGTAACTGTCAGACAAACGTGTCTCCTGCTGCGGAGAGGTGACATCACAGACAAAGGTGCCGATGGGATGGCTTTCAATACCACTCATTGCTGGGAAATCCTGTTTCCCATTTACTCTCTACTCCTTCTCTGTTGTCCTTTACCTTTTATTGTCCAACTGAACAGAGAATAGGTTGTTAGAAGGCAATTATTTTTCACAACACAAAAGGCGAAAAGAACTGGTAGGATAAGTGTCCCGGAACACAGAAGGGTTCTCGCATCCTGGGATCCACACAAGAAAAACTAAATGCTGACTATAGAGGTTATTAGGTAGGTGAAGTATAACAGTATTTGTTAGAAGTACACATCCGTTTTCACTCAACTGAAATCAAGTGATACTTCTTTTTTTGAAGGTAGGGGAAATGGAAACAATACCACATGGAACTCTGTCAAAAAACGTTTTTTATTTTAAAAGCAGATTTCTAGAGCGTAAGGGTTTATCTGGCAAGCCTTTGTTATACTCGAGACAAGTTTCCTTTTCCAATTTCGCATTTAATTCCATCAAAACACGTGTTGCTCATTTTGCAAACTTTTTACCCTCAACGTTGTTGATAGGAAAAGCCAGAATGATCTTGTGCAATACATTTGACCATCTTGAAATACATGTCACCCCCTATCCTCAGCACGCCCATTCTGAAAAAACAATTTATGTGTCCAGAGATCCATGTAAGGGCAGACATGAGGCAATGAGAAAAACAAGACTGTCCAAAACCACAGCAAGGCAAGTATACAGTATCACAGTATCATAAGGTTGGAAAAGACCTTTGAGATCATTGAGTCCAACCTAATACGCTGCACCCATGCTTAAATAGGTGTCTGTCACGCATCTGAAAAGGAGATTAATCGCAAAATAGACATGAATCCATTCACTTGATCAGTCAAAAAGATCGACTTCAGCCTCCTACACACACTTGCAATTTCAACAGCAACCTGAGGCCTGTTTCATCCAGTTCATTCAAAGCAAGGAAACAAAAGCATGTGATCTTTATGTCATGCTGCAAATCCACAACAAGAAAAAAAAAACGAAAGCCAGTAAAGTTGTTCAGTCAGGAAAAATAGAAAAACACAGCTTTCCTTTGGCCATCATTTGCAAACAATGTGGACTCGATGCCATTATATATAGTTGAGGGAGTAGAAAAGGATTTCAGAAGAGGCACAAAGTACAATTACTTCTTGCTTACAGTTTGCTTATACATTGATAGTGTTAGGTTGAGTAAGGCCATAACCTGACTGATCGAGGTATTGGGTTTTCCCGGGTTTTGAACACATTCTTCAAGCTGCGCTTGAAAAACTACTAAAATTATCCACTTAAAAAGCAGGATTCTGCAACTGTGAAGGCCTTCCACCTTTATCTTTAAAAGAAACAAAATAGTCCGTGCATGATTTCCACATGATATCTGAGAAAATATTGTCTGTGTTGGGGTGCTAGTTCCATTTGTGAATTTTTTTAAGTTGTAAGGAAAAATAACCAAATACCATCTGCCAAAGATTCACTCCTATATATGTTACTTCATACATCAAAATGTTTCCTAAAATTGCTTTTGATTCCCACCAAAACCTTCCCACGGACACCTAAATATGCCATGACTTGCCCATCATTTGGGGTACATTTGCATGCATTGCAAGACAGGTTCAATGTTCATTGAAAACAGAAGGCCTGTTTCCACTGACACGGCCATGCGCCGATCAGACTTGCCAGGCTGGAGAAAAATTTGTTTGCATTTTTTCCTATTTTGTTAACAGTACCAGAAAGAATACATTTCTCACATTTAACCTAAATCTATCTCTTTGAAAGACTCCCCACTCGAAGGACCGTTTCCCTCCAGTTAGAGCACTAGGGTGGAACCAAGGGATCTGCCATACCTATCAACTCCTCTGTGTTCCACTCTTATCTCGGTGGAATTGGTTGGGGTTAGTCTGAACCGTGATCCTGATCTGCCACAGAGTAATGCTGCTTATGAAAGAGAAGCCACCGATACAGATAAGACTTCTGAGAAAGACCTCAAATTTGTGGTAATTCCCATGTACCAGAAGGCTGTATTCATTTTTTCCATAACGTGATGCTGCAAATGCGCTCTCCAAAGTGGAGACCCTTTTCGTATGCTTGCAAAGCGTACAGAAAGGGCTAACATTGTCGGTGAGACCGATTCATATCCTGGGGAGGGGAAAAGACAACAGGTACTTTTTAGGGATTGAAAGGTATGGGTGTCAATCATCTAACAAAAACCTTTACCTCTCCCCAAATCCTTGCCTTTCCTGTATCTTTAGAGCATGATGTTTCTACTCTACTCTGAAAGAAAACATTTTAACACAGGATTTTCTTTCAGCACCTCCTCAGTGCAGTTTCTGGGCATGTCCAACATGCTAATTGCAGATGTTTTTTAACTGCATCCGAAGGCTTTGACAGACTGGATCCTACAATACAGCAAATCAACTGGAGCTTACCACAATTCAGCTTTCTTTGGAATTCTTGTAACGCACACATGTTCAAGTGCAGCATAGATGAGGAGAGAAAATACATGGGAACATAAAGAGACCAGCCTCACTTGTCTGGTGAATTAGATTCGTAATGAGAGTCCTTTAATAGGGTACCAAACTGAGAGTACATGATGGGAAAATAAAGGCAGACAATATTTAGGAGTCAACTGCCAATTCACCAAGGAAGCTCTTTTTGTGGGGACAGTATAGCAAGGGAAACCAATGGGAATAAGTACGATCTAGGCTGGAAGGGATAACTGTAAAATGCATTATCAGTTGAAATATATTTTTAACGAGTAGCAATTTATTTTTGTTGTGTAGTGTTCAGCCTCATTTGCCACCTGCAGATCACATTACATCTAATAGAAATACCAGTGGACAACAGTAGTCGGAGAAAGGACCTCACCTCTGTATCTTTAAACCAGATGCTGTTACTGTTTCTGCTTTGCGAGTAGAAATAAATCACTGACCCTATCTTTTGTCTAGCTGGGAGCACAAATAGCATAAACCATAGGCTTAGAGGCTGGGATTTTACCTTATGCCCCAATTTGATTTTGGGGGAAGGGGGTGGGATACAGCAGAAACTTATTTTCCTTTTAGTAGAGAGACTGAATCACTGCTAAAACAAGCCCAGAACATGCTCTGCGCACACTCCTAGTGTTTCATCTCAAATACCATTCTCTTACACTAAATTTGAAACTTTTCTAAAACTTGTGTTGAAATTACTTCAGTTTCTGCCTCCTACCTGGCTATTACTGTACAAAAGAAGAAACCCGAAGGAATTTAACAGCAAGCACAGGTTCACAGCAGCCTTTAATCTGCTTTCTTCTCATTCATCCAAAAAAGAGATCCTTGCATATGCTCACACAAATACAAAATTCATGTTGCCTTGGGTTATTTTTCTCACTTAAAATATCTTTAAGCTCTGACTATACGAGTTAGATAGTATCTCTATGTGCCCCGTTCAGCATCTAAATGCTGGACGCCAGCCCCCAGAGAGCACTGTTCCAGGCTAACTTGGTGCACCAGCGCACGCAGAAGTACTGTTGGATGTTCATTTAGACAGCAAAAACAGAGAGACAAAATCTCTGCTGTGACATAAAGCAGTAAGTGCTGCACCGTGTACCAAATGGTAAAACTCCTCTTCCGTGGCTCACAGAGACCTGATTCATGCCAGTGTTGCAGGAATAACACTGAGAGCAGACCGCACAGCTGATAAAACTATTACTTACAGCCAGACAACTCAGTTATAAGACAAAGTATAGCTTTCACTGAGGCAAGCAGAAGATTGCCATGCTAAAGGACTTTTGTTAGCGAACGTCTGTATTCTGCGCATTTATGTGCCACACCAAGGGCATCAGATTCATCATTCAGGGGATGTTTTTGAGGCAGAAGCACCTCAGAAAGATCCCAGAAGCGGAACTGGTTTTGCCGTTCAGGTACTCAAGTTTAGATTCGACCCTAGCTCAGTTGCACAAAGCCCTTACCTTCTCCACCACCTCCAAAGACCTTTGCAGTTTGAGGATGCAAGAAAAGCAGCCCACTCAGTACAATGATTTAAATAAGCAACTGAGATACAGAAAATGTGCTTCTGTGTCACTGGGATCAAGCTTTTTGAGAAGACAACTGCGAGTGCCCACTATTTTCATCCATCCAGCTGAGTATCTTCGTGTTTATGCCCTGAGAGCAGCACCTTACTATTCAGACCGGAGAGCCTTCGCGCAAGCAGGTAGTACCCTGTCTCACTGATTGTCAGCCTCCATCCAGAACAGCAGGATCGCGGAACGGCCAAGGAAGTACAGTCCGCAGCAGCAGCTGGGCTGCGAGTCACAGGATCGCCTTGTTTAACAGTTGCCTTTGTTCCCCTGGTATAGTTCTGGGTGTATTTCAGAAACACAGGCACCAAGATGCATACGCACACACAATAAACTAACCAAGTCTTTTTGAACCTGGGAAGAGGCATTTGTGGGAAAGAAGGGTTGGCCAAGAAGCCAATGTTCTAGCTTTCAACTCTTCAGAAAAAAAAAATAAAATCTGGTTACCCTTCAGAAAGAAGAAATATTTGCTATGCATGTGAAACATGTGCTTCCCAGTCCTTAACTGTTAAGCATTTGGCAGCTGCTCCGACTGGAAAAAGCTCTGTCAACTGTGAATTTGCTTATTGATGTAAACAGGGTGTTGCCCCAGTTTGAAAACAATATTCTGGCTGAGAACAGCCTGCTGAGAGTGTGAGTTTAGATTAGTTCTGTTAGCATTAAACTAAAGGAGCTTATTAAAAACAGAAATGTACAGAGACCCTAGAATTTGCTCAGACAGTCACAAGAAGTCAGCATCAGCAGCAAGAAGGTAGCCACAGCCTTCAGGTCCAGCTAACCTGGAACAAGGTGTGTTTCCCTGGAAGTGGAGTGCTCGTTCTTCAGTTTGATGAGGGATAGATACTGCAGGTAATGCTCTGAGCAGAATGAAGAAACATAAGAAGGAAAGAAGCAAAAGTATAAGGGCAGTTGTCTGTGTGCAAGGAAATGTGTGTGTGTGTGTGTGTGTGTGTGAGATAAAAGGAAAACAACAAGAAACAAGAGAAGAAATAAACAAAAACTCATGCAGGACTCCCCATCCCACCTGAATGTAAGTGTTGCTTTTTAACTAAGACCTATCAAAAAAGTGAAAAACTTCCAGAAATCTTCTTTGGAAGCAAGTTTTGCTCTAAAGCTACTGAAGAACTACAAGCCTTCTCATAAATTGAAGCCTTTTAGTAAATTCCAAAACCCAACTCAGTACACAAAGAGAGAAAGACAAGGGAAGAACACCCAAGAATGCCCAGAAGAGCTGCCTGTTTGTTCTCTCAAAAGAATAAAATCTTTTTGAATCACATTCTCCCCTAAGGTGCTGGCTGAGAGTGACTCCACTGATCCTTGCTGCGCACCACGGAGGGACATCATAGACCACTGCATCATCATTACCCACGGAAGGAGCTATGAAAAACAAGGGGTCTCTAGCTGCTCAGGATGATGCTTTATGCCAGCTACAGAAACTGGGTTCCCGTGTGCTCTTCCAAATCCCCCTGCTAAGCCCCAGCATACAATTATCCCACAGTGTCCAGCCTAGAGGTAGGATGATAAATTTAGAAGATGTGGGGCCACTGCAGCTCCCTGTTGTGGGGAGACACGAGAAAAAGCACAGGCTGAGTATTGACTTCAATGCTACAGCCACAGATAGCCTTGCAAAGGAAAAAGTCTGGAAAAAAGAGACTTTAAAGAACAAGGAAAAAAAAAAATCACAAAAAGGAACCTTTGTCGATCAAAACTTTCCATGACATTTCTTTCTTTTAAAATAGCATCCTTGGTACTTATTGTGGTACACCAAACTGCCTTTTGGGGAAGATCCTAGTGAAACCTACTGAAATTGTTTCACAGTCTTCTCAATATTTGTCCTATTGCTTAGCTCTGCTTGAGCTTTGCTTGTATTAAATTTTCACCAGTTCTTGTTTTCCTCAATTAAATGCCTTTGTTTTGGCATTTCAATACCAAAGTTAGTTTAAAACTGAAACAAACCAGAAGGAAACAAACAGCACTCACTTCTCTTGCCTCACTTCAAACACATCACCTCAGAGTGTGTTTGATAGGCACTTATCTTGCACGTCAACATACACACACACACACATATATTGCAAATCATCACTACAGATAATGCTCTGTCGTAGCAGTAAGATAAGAAAACTCGAGCACCTCCAACACATGAAATAGTCTCAACTCAAGGATCACTGGAAGGAAACCTGAATTACTCATATCTTTCAAGTTTTCTTGAAGATCTGTCTGGAAAAGTGTCCTTATTCCCGTGCCTGAAAGCGGCCCAGACAGAAATCCTCCCGAGTGCACAGTGACAGCAACCAGGAAAACCCACCAGCCCAGATTGCTCCAGTCCTGCTCTGCCGCAGAGGCTGAGGAGCAGGGAAAGATGTTGTTATTAGGGCACAAGGCTATGCAACAGCCCATCAAAAGCCACAGCGAGAGCTAGAGAGGCTGAGAGAACCTCACAAAACACAAGCAACAGGTTTGGCAGGGGCCCCTGGTCGACTTGTTTTTGACACTGAGAGCAACGCAAGTGAATAGCAATAGCCTAGTCCGGCTGAACAAGCCGGGATAGTCTTTCCTGGATTGTGACTTACGTGGCCACATGACGTGTTCACTTACACCTAAGAAACGATATTGCTCTGTACCCTGACTGTATAAAAACCCTGAAAACCATACGCTGACAGTTGAGTGCATCCTACCGAGTCTTTACAAGCGCCAGTTCTATGGTTCATCTGTAGCAAGTACACACGCTAAAGGGGATTTTCTGGCTGATTGTAAAGGTGGTCTGACACTGGGAAAGCTCTGTCCTCGAGTAACAAAATCAGCAGATTAAAGTCCACCAAAATCTGTTCCTGTCCCTGAAAGGACCGACAACAGATATCTGGGAAAATGCAGAGCAACAGAGCAAGTGTGTAATGCTGCTTCTCCAATGCAGTATCTCGACCCCCAACAACCTGCAGCTCAAGTATTTTCTAAACTAGAGTGTTTTAAAACTAAGCTAAAGTATGCGTTGCAAGTCAGACAGCAGCAGCTTCTGCAAGTGTAGCTGAGCATACGGTCAGTTCAGAATTGGCAAGAGCAATCATGGAATTGCTGCTCACCCATGGTACTATACGAAATGAACGTGCAGAAAGAAACACAGGCATTCTAGTCACTTTCCTAGCTGATTCGCTGAAAACATGCATTGCTTTTTATCCTGATTAAACATATAAAAGCTTTCTAATTATTACACAGGTAAACCATTAGATAAATTAGCAAAAGATTTCAGCCTGGGAAGTATGTGAGAAGAAGCGCAGCTTTTTTTTCCCAAGAATCTCAGCTTCCAAAAGTCCATAAGTATTGCTTAAGGGTTCCAGAGTTGAGAGTTTTTTTCAGCTCACTCTCCCTTCGTCAGAAGGGCATCAAAGTATTTTCCCTGGCAAACACCTAATTTATTCATAAATAAGTAATGAGGCAAGACAAACTAGAATAATAAGGGTATGTCTTAAAATTAGTGAAAGGGACTGCTCAAAGCCTGCCCAAATATTGTACCAACTGGATTTCCATGAGTGAGACTGCCCCTGAGATAACAGCAGCGGTGCACAGAGGGCTCCTGTGCTCACATCTCGGTCATCCTTGTTCTTCCTCTGACGGAAAGGAAGAAAAAAATATTATTTTCCATGAAATGGCCAAGAAACCTTTTGGGGCCCCAGACCAGTACTGCTTGACTTTCTGTCCAACTGCATGTATCTGGGCGGACACCCAGCCAGCAGAAGTCTCCCCACAGCGCCTGGCCCCACAGTCCTGCAGGATGAACAATCTCCCAGTGTTCGCCATGCCGCAGGTGTCCCGGAGTGTCAGCTGCCTGCTATTTATTATTGGTTTGCTGCTTACAGGGAGGCAGGCCAGGTCATCACTAACAACTCTGTGCAAATGGGTCAGGGAAAGGAAAATAAAGCCTGTGCAGCGGGAACTTTTAGGGGCTAGGCTTTTGCTTGCAAGTCCTGGCCTTGTTCCTCTTTAGATGCTACTTAAAAATTGCTACTTGTTTGACTTGGAAGTGACTTCACATATCTGGGGCTGCGCGAGACATGCGTCGCAGGGAAACCAGCTGGAGGCAGGTGTGCTGCCTTTTTATTTCAAGTTGTACCAGAGGAACACTTCCTGTGCCCAGTTCTGAGGGGTTTTCTTTTTAGAAGTCTGTTTTTATAATTTGTTTTCCAGTGGAGAAAAATTACTGTAAAAATAGTAAAGGATTCATCTGCATGTCTTTGAACTTGGAGGGGCTGTTTGGGGGTTTTTTTGTTTTATTTTTCTTTTCTTTTGAAAGAAAATTTAAAAAGACCTCTTACAATTACATGGAAAAATATAAGCACATAACTTTCCAAATTCAAAATTTTTCTCTATTTTCCACTGACCTAAGAGTTGAACATGACCCTTGCTGGCCCTTCAGTGCAGATAATTGTTGCAGAACCTCTTGCATTTACAGTTTTTTTCCTTGAGGGGATTATAAAACGGGACTCTCTTGTAGCTTTGAGATTAGACAAAAAGCTCTACTTCAGCAAACCAGATGTCTCCGAAGTCACCGTTTAAGATAAGGTCGAGGGAGTATGCTGGCAGTGCAAACAGAGCGAAGGCATGCTGGTTGCAGGCCCGGGGACTGCAGCTGAGGGAAGGTCACATAGATGGGCTGTCAAAAACAGCGTGGGAAATCAAATGAGGAAAACAGATCTCCCCGCTTGCACAGCTGGATGAGTAGAGGCACCCCGGCCCAGACCCCTGCATGGGGCTCTGGCTGGATGCGCATGACCCAGTAGAACATCCGAGCATCTTTCCCTGCATCAGGGCTTTGTCTCACAAGACATGGATTCTGTTTTGGCCAGCAAATCTACAAGACTCAGCATTATTTTGTTCTCAACAGACATAACCTATGCTCATCACAGGATGTCCCACTGCCTTGGCAAACACGATGTTTTGACAGCCTACAGCTCCAGTCACCCAGGCAAACCATGGGGCCAGGGCTACGCTGGACATTTCCGCTCTTTGGCAACAACCCCCCAGAGTGTTTCACGTTAAGAGACTCGGTTACCTAGATAAGTCCTCCTCTAAGGAGAAACAGACACACAAATCACTGATACCAGAAGGTCTTTACGGCAAGGGCTGAAATGAATACTTCATCCCCTCTGCTAAGGGGTTGTCTTTTCTTCCATAACAACTTCAAGGCAGTGATCCTGCTGACACAAGCAAGCATTTGCTTTTCTGAAGCCTCCCCTCGCTGCTCCTTGACCTTTTGGGCAGCTGGAAAACTGCATTTGGCAGGTGCAGAGGGGCCTACTGGTGGAAACATCTACAGCCACTTTCTTATCCAAAAAGACCAGAAAGAGCTCTTTACTGAATTTATTCACACCGAGGTATGAATGGAGACGGTTTACTAAAACCGATAAAATGTTACTTATTTCGATGTCAGATCTTATGAAACCTTGGAGAGACAAGAAAGGTGAAGGAGAGAGCAAGCAGAAATAAACAAACACAGGAGGAACACACATTGATATAAAACCCAAGAGGATTGAACTCCAGGCCCCATGACAGTGGCTTCTAGCCGCTCCTGTGGGGGTCACAAACATTTGCTATGCAATTCACAAACGCACTTTGACTCTCCTTAAGCTACTAGACCTGAAGGACCACTGCAAAAACCAGATGGAATAAGCATTTGCCAATGGCTCAAGATTTATACGATATGGTTGAAAAACAGCTTTACTGAGGTCAACCAAAAAATCCTTGTCCATACAGAGCTGCACAAAACTAAAAAAAACCACCTCAAACATCCACCAAAGGCCTCAAGCCTGGGGGGAAGGTGAGGGAGAAAACCCCAAAATTTACTAAAAGGAGAAATGAAAGGAAGTAAAATCCAAGCAAAGCAAAAGCATCTTGCTTTTAACATAAAGCAGTTTAGATGTTTTTAATCATACAAAAGCATACTCATTCTTTCCCGTCGCCAGGCACAGAAGTCAGATGGGTTGTTGATTTTGAAATTCTATTTAAAAATAGGGCATGATGTAAATCTACCTAACTCTTCAGGATCTGCATGGGGTATAAGACTTCTCAAAGACGCTCCTCTGAATCCACTGAGTTTTCCCTTACTTGAGGGCAGGTCAAACCCAGTCCGTGCTGCCAGCTTCTGAGCCCTGTTCCCACACAGCGACCTGCAGCGCCTCACTTCCAACCATGCTGCTTCTCAAGAGAGAAAAGGATTTGCAATCCTAACAGCTTCCTACCCTTTTTTTTTTAAAGAAGTGACCTTTCGAAACAACCCACCTGTTTAAAGAACACTATTTCCTGATATGCATCAAGGATATTTAAACAAATTTAACAGATTTGACTGTAATGAATGTCATGCCTCCAACTGTTGAAATTACCTAGTTTTTCCCAGACTACTTTTTTTTTTTTTTCTTCTTTTTTAAAATGCTCTTTTACTGAAAGATTCATCAAATCTGCTAGGCAGCCTTGGGGCTTGAAACTCAGCTCTATACCTTGCGGGTACTAAACACTGGCACTGCTGGAAGACACTTCTCACTTTTGCATAGGATCTGTTACAGATTCATTACTCAGCTTAAAGGTAGGCAGACAGGCCAGGGTCCATGAGCTCATGGATCTGCAATGATGCGGGGCAGTCGTGGGCTCTGAAAGGACATGGAAGTTTGTAGGGATCTTTGACTAACACCTATGGTAATTTGCAGAAGTTGTTCAGAGATTTCTATTAATAAACACCAAATCCAAAGGCCAGAGAAATAGTACACTGAGTGTCCAACATATTTTTCTTGCCGCTTCCCTTGGGTAGCACATGCTACTTCACTTCTGCTGTCGTCAATTGCTGATGTATTCCAAGAAAGGCATCTGCAAGCAAAGCTGCCTTTTAGGGAAGGTAATTTCTGTCTTAGCCTTGCAGTTATTAAGATTTTTAGTTATGTGAAGCCTATATCTAAAAAATATATTTCAATTAAAGTATCACAAGGCTGGAAAAGACCTTTGAGATCATTGAGTCCAACCTATGACCCAACACCAACACCTACTCATCATCTAAACCACGGCACTAAGTGCCTCATCCAATCTCTCTTTAAACACCTCCAGGGATGGAGACTCCACCACCTCCCTGGGCAGCACATTCCAAAGGCCAATCACCCTTTCAGTGAAGAATTTTTTCCTAATATTGAGCCTAAACTTCCCTTGACGAAGCTTGAGACCGTGTCTTCTTGTTCTGTCACCGGTTGCCTGAGAGAAGAGACCAACCCCTGCCTGACTACAGCCTCCTTTTAGGTAGTTGCAGACAGCAACTCCCCTGAGCCTCCTCTTCTCCATGCTAAACAACCCCAGCTCCCTCAGTCGCTCCTCATAGGGCTTGTGCTCCAGCCCCTTCACCATCCTCGTCGCTCTGCTCTGGACGCACTCCAGCATCTCAACATCTTTCTTAAACTGAGGGGCCCAGAACTGGACACAGCACTGCGGCCTGACCAGTGCCGAGTATAAGGGGCTGATAACTTCCATAGTGCTGCTGGCCACACTGTTCCTGATGCAGGCCAGGATGCCGTTGGCCTTCTTTGCCACTTGGGCACACTGCTGACTCCTGTGGAGTTTCCTGTCCGCCAGCACTCCCAAGTCCCTTTCTGCCTGACTGCTCTCCAGCCACTCTGTCCCCAGCCCAGAGCTCTGCATGGGGTTGTTGTGTCCAAAGTGCAGAACCCGGCACTTGGACTTGTTAAACCTCATGCTGTTGGAATCAGCCCATCTCTCCAGCCTGTCAAGGTCCCTCTGTAGGGCCCTCCTACCCTCCAGCAGATCGACACTTCCTCCCAGCTTGGTATCGCCTGCGAACTTGCTAATGATGGACTCGATCCCCTCATCCAGATCATCAATGAAGATATTAAACAGGACCGGGCCCAACACCGATCCCTGGGGGACACCACTAGTGACCGGCCGCGAACTGGATGAGACACCATTCACTGTCACCCTTTTGCTCGGCCATCCAACCAGTTCCTCACCCAGCACAGAGTGTTCCCACGGCCTGACAGCTTCTCCAGGAGTCTGCTGGAATCCATTGAAATTCACCTGCTTCTGTCATGGGAGGAGAGAAACCAACCCACCACTCCAAATGAGCATTGGGAAATGGTCAAAAGAGAGAGTCCCTCGCAGAGGGCACAATCACACTATGAATAATTCACAGAAAGAGAATACAGAACTGGGACTGAAAAAAAGGCAGCTTAAATTGACCAAACATCCGCAAAAGCTCACATTGTAAACCAAAAACAAATGAGAAAAAAAGAAAGAAAGAAAGAAAACAAACCTGAACATAAGGTAATCACTGACTTTGGAAGATGACAGCCTGACTTCTTTACTCAACCTGCCTGAGTTGAACTCTGCAGATACCCTTTACTGCACAGGTAGGACAGCACATGGCACTATCTATTTGGGAATTGGCATTATAATGCCACCAGACATGTAAACGTCTCTCAACATACCTAGAGCTTTGGTTAACTCTTAATTTTGAGGTCAAACTGTTCCTTATCCACTCACCTGTGGTATCTGTAAATACCATGTAAACTCCACTGCAAGCAAAACCTCATACCCTAATCTTCTCTGGGTTTGACATGAGGCTTTTGAAAACCACCAGAAAGATTCCTCTCCTCTGCAGAAATCAGGCCAAACTCAGTCACTTACAGCTCTTCTAATCAAGTGCAGAAACGGCACTTCAGGAACTCCATTTTTACCCACCTCTGTGTTTTACACTTGCGGGTTTTCTTGACAAAGAGCCTAATTTCTCTAAGAACAACTCCTTACACAATGAAAGCAATCCAGGCTTCCTCACCCAGCACATTCTGACCAGTACAACATGATGACTCTCAGTTTAAGCACACTCTATACATAAGACAGTGCGATGCCAGCGTGGCAAATCCAGGTGCCCAATTAACAACATGAGCTGAGATGCAGTGCAGTCATAAAATGCAGACAGGCTCCATAAAGGTGATAAATCCTTGGGAAGCGTAAAGTACCAAATAGTAGCACAGATTGGATTGATGCCTACACACTGAAAATGTGCTGCTGAGAGCCAGATTAATTTAAGGCAGGAGTGAAATGGTTGCCATTTCCACCAGCAACAGTTAATTTAAAAAGTGTCTCCATGGCAAAAATTCTGAAGGGGCTGGCACGCACAGCCTCACTTACAAAGGATTCAGGGGCCAAGGAAAGTTCTCATTAGAGTAGCGCTCCCCTGTAGCCCTGCAGCAAGCATTCTTCCCTTTCTCAGTTCGCAAATGTCATTCACCAAACTCCCACTCCATCCCAGGCCAATGCAAAGTCCACACCCCTCCCACCACGCTCTTGGCAAGTACATTTACCAGCAAAATCACAAGACAGTGATCCCTGCCCAGGTAATCACATGGTGGTGTCACTGTGCAGATGTCTTCACGCAAAGCTTTGGGAGATCACAATTAACCAAAAGAATCCTGCAGCCAATGTGGTTGGAAGTTAAAAAAAAAACAAACCAAAACGATAAGCTTACCGTAAAATTGACAGAACTGCCTATAAATAGCTATAGGGCCTTGCCAAGCAATCTTTGCTGTAATTTCACCTAAAATATCACATCAGTGGGATTTAGTCCCACATGTATATTTTTCTATTGGAAAATAGCCTCACCGACATATCTTGAAAATGTCTCACTGCTCTCTGCCTAGCATCTGGAAGGTACACACATGGATTTATAAGGCGTACATGAAGCGTAAGTCAATGGTTAATCCATTTGATTGTAAATCATGGGACTGTGTACTATCACCACATTAGAACTCTGCCATTGATTAAAAAAAAAAACAAAAAAGAAAAAAAATACACCTACCCTGTCATTTTGGTCAACTGAATCAAGCCTATTCCATCATTCCATGAACTCACATGTATTTGGTCTCAAATCGGGTACCAAAGGATATGCTTGACACTCACATCTTTAATGACTTACATGTGCAGCTCATGGGAATGACGGGGTTGAGCTTTTATTCCCTCATTTAAGTGACGAAAGAAAATTAGAGGAAACAGGACGCTGACATCACAAAGGGTAACACAGTGGGAGAGATGACTTTTAGCACAGTTGCAGCCTTATGCCAAAGATGGAGCCTCAGAAATAAGGGTGAGGTTCAAATACCTTTGGCAAGACCTCTGGTCACTTCTCCCACCAAAGAAGGGCCAATATTATATTGAAGGCAAATTTCAGGCAAACACTTTGGCCTGCTGCTTCTGTCGTACGCCTATACCCTCATGCCAGTCAGACCTGAAGACTGAAAGAAGTGATCTGCTTACTGGGCCAGAAAAGTCCAGGGGGGAAACACAGGGCCAAAACTGCTGACAGCAGAATTGTCCTTACTGCCCTCAGAAGGGAAAACGAGTTTTTCTAGTAAACACACGCACCACAACTCGTCCCAGCTTCATGGTGCGCCTCAGTTGAGGCTGTGTGACCCATATCACAGACCCCGTACCCTCACTTGTCTCGGCTGAGTATGCCGAAGTGTGCCCTTCACATCTATCTCAGTGTTATTTGTTCCTTACTTTCAGATAACTTCCGCAAATGTTTCCTTCCCCTGTCCAAATTTCAGTGCTTCACCTCCCCAGAACATGTACTTCCACTATCAAGAACTGCAGCATGTGGTATCCTGCCACATGTGGTTTCACTACAGAAATAAGAAAGGGATTTTCTCTCTGAAAGGGAACTGAGGAAGGCAGTGAGAAGCCCTCTCTGGAGAACTTAGTTCTGAGGGTTTTCCCCTCACATCTCAATGATTTCCTCAGAGGTTCTTCCAAAGACAGCAGTACTCCAACATCAAAGCCACAGGAACTGCACTGCCATGCTTCTGTTTGGCTCTTTTATCAGAGCAGCCAAGCGCTGCAGAAAACTCAAAGCCTCGCATTATTTAAACATCATTGTCACTAGGACAGAAAACGTCATATAGGACTCTATTTATGGCAATGCAGTTGTTTCTCTGCAGAAAAGACACACGACTGAAGAAAGAAGAAAGAATATAAGGAGAAGAGATAGACGTTAACCTACATTAGTCCTTTAAGTACACTGACGCAAATCTTCCATTGATTAAGTTTCCCCATCGAGCATTTAGCGTCTGTTAGCTGTGAAGAGACAGGCATCTTAAGGGGGAAATAGGCTTTCAAATACACAAATAAACAGACCCACACACCCCCTTCTCACAAATCACACTGTAGCCTCCCTCTCTAATCACTGCTATGATTCAGTCGAATACATCCTGATTTCTCAGACTCAGTTAACAATCGTTGTACATCTGCCTGCATCACCTCAGTGCAAAACAAGAATTTGCTCGTGTACACACATGCACAGTAGCAGAAAAGTGTTGCCCTCCTGTGATTTCTTACAAGCTAAAACACAGATTTGTCCCTCTCTTCCATACTTCTGCCTCGTTTGAAAAATCCCTCGCTCTCCTGTTGCTTTTCTGCTGTGCTGCAACTCCCTTTCTCTGTCAGTAGCTTTTATTTGCATTTCCTAGTTATCCACTTAATCTAGACCATAGGAAAGTGGATCCTGGTCCAATATTCATATCAGCATAGCACTGTTCCCATTTTCTGATGACTTCTTCAATTTTACGAATTTCCTGTGCTCTTTTGACAGTCCACTGGAAACCCAGAAGGAAATTCCACAATGCCAGACCTCACGGTTTTGTGGTGAGGTCTGCGGTGCTTTGTGTTGTGCAGTACCTACAGCACCAGTTAAGAAAACACTCAGATTTCATCCAAAGAGACCAATAACCTTCAGCTCTGGAAAGGATGGCTCAGAAACTTGAACTACCGGTGGGTGTTCAGTTCAGCTAAATTATGACTGCAAACCTGTCCCGACCAAGCTCCATCAACGTGCTTCATCAGCATACTGTTCACATGAATGACACAATGCATTAAACCTGCATGAACTCGACGCATTTGACATCTTCCTCAGTTGCCTTTTGTGGTCTATCCCTTATATGAAAAAAAGTGCAAGTAGACCAGAAACCTTCTTGATAAAAATGTTTGTCTGCATTTCTAATGAAACCTGACTGATAACTCCACTTAAGTTTCCTTGTCAGCAGGATCACCATGGCACACTCTGCTTGCTTATATCAGTAAAACTCCTTAGTCAATCGCTACAGCATGAAATACAGCTTAAAAACTATACATCTGAAAAAAACAGCCAAAGGTAGCATCCTAAGTTCCATTTTAAAAAACTGCCAATCTAAACACAAATGTTTTCAAATGTTCACTAGCTTAGAGAAACATCTGAAACTATATAGTTCACTTTCCGCATAGCCCCTTCCCCTGGGGTTACTGACACCTTTTGTTCCCAATGTATTATTTTGACTTTGCGTTTATTTCTCATCCAAAATCATAATCCATTTGCCAATTGGCATGGGCCATTATTTCATGCGAGAAACAGAGCGTTTGGAGTCTCATACGAAGAATCAGCAGTAGCATACAGAACATTTAAAATTTTAGGAGCTGCTTTTTATGTCAGCAGCCCCACAGAGCAAGCCAAGAGACACAAGAGATTACAAAATTAAAAAGTAGATCAAAGGGGAAATGTCGATATGTTTCAGAAGGGCAGTTATTCCGTTAAAAAATAAGAAGTGGGATTTTTTTCCTGGTTTGAGTTGCCTGATACTTCACTATCAATATTGACAAGAAATGCTGAAGTAGCCAGATGGGTCCGAAATCTATTTGGATCGAATGGGTTCGGGCCACTCTGCTGCTGGTGCCCCAGCAGTCCCCAAATGCTGTCGGCTGCTCCAGAAGGCACTGGTGTTTCAGGGGGTTGCGTTTCCCGAGGCAAGCTGAGCGGCATGGCTAAATCCCTGCAACAGCCCTCTAGGCCCACAGGGAGGGCAAGTGTGCGCACAGACAGGACACAGATAAATTCCCACTCCTCTCATCCTACCTTGCACTGGAGGCTCAACTGGGGGCAGGTGCAGTAATGGGGACTAAAAGATATCCCCAGAGGCTAAATGAGCAAGCGAGGCACAGTGTGAGCATTCAGGGTGGGAAGCACTCAGTGGTAACTGCAGGGGATGGGCAGTATCTTGATCATCACAGCAGCAGAGCTAGTTTCTCAGATTTGCAATGAACAAGGAGAGTCAGCCTGGATAGCTGCTGCATAGTTGTAACTGGACTGCAAGTCCAGTAAATGCCCAAGTAAATTTCCTTACTCATTTTTTTGGCATGCATTCGTTAACTGTATATTTGGCCCTCTGGGGCACTCCACGTCAGGCACAAGTACTGAAGCAGCTTGGTTCCAGTGTGAAGAGCAGTTGTTCAAAAGTGAGCAGCCAGTGCAATACAAGTACCATAGAGAGTACAGGAAGCATCAAAATAATTGGTTGGACTGAAGTGAAGAGATAGCAAAACAGAGCAATCAGATACTAAGCACTTTTCAAAAACTGTCTTACTTAGGAAGAAGTTACATTTTCTTAGGCACCAATTCTGGCCATTTGAAAACTTGCCCCACATTGATCCTAACAGAGCTGCCTCAGAATGACTCATGTGATCCTAGTTTCCTTTCTTGTAAGAACTTTTTTAGCTCTCTAAAAAGTTCATTAACCACTGTACCTTGACAGTCATTCCCAGCGCTCCAACACACAATGTGTAATCTAGTAGACTAACAGCAGGAAATGCCTGCTGAGGAATTACACATGGGCATGTTCTTGATGATGTTCCCCAATAGCGCCTGGGCACTTTATGAATAGATTTCCACATCAAAGAATTGCTCATATAGACATACCCTGTTTACAATGCTCAACAAAAATCATCATTCAATGTCTTCTAAACATTTATAAATCACGGATTGGGCCAAATTCTACAACTTCTAAATCATCCGGATTCGAAGTTAAGAGTTCAAAACACATTCTCTGATTCCAGTTAAATCACTAACTCTTAAATCAATGTCAAGCTCCAGCTGACACACTGCTGAAAGTTTTATAAAAAGTACTATAATAGCTTTAAGAGGATTTTAGTGTGGAAAATGCCCCACAGTTCATCAGTCCTGTAAGTCTCGTACAGCTGATTTAGATTAAATAGGCCTTCAACTTTGAACGAGATCCTCACCATCTACTATTGCCAACACCGGAATTTTGGTTTCTGTGATCATGGGGAAACCTTTACTGCACTCGGCCTGCTGGACCCAGATGGGTCCCACCTAAGTATAAAGGGCTGAAGGATTCTAGCCCAGGAGTTGGCAGGGCTCACTGAGAGGGCTTTAAACTAGGCCCAATGGGGGAGGGGGATGTAACCAGACTCACCACTGAAGCGACTGCAGAAAGTGAGTCATTATCAAGGGCGAAGCTAGTAGCCCAGCTGAAGTGCATGTACACTAACGCACGCAGTATGGGGAACAAACAAGAGGAGCTGGAAGTCCTGGCCCGGCAAGAGAATTATGTTATAGTTGCTATCACGGAAACGTGGTGGAATGACTCTCATAACTGGAGTGCTGCCATGGAAGGCTACAAACTCTTCAGGAGAGACAGGTGCAAGAGAAGGGGTGGAGGGGTGGCCCTGTACACTAAGGAAACTCTTGATGCCGTAGAAGTTGAGATTGGTGATGACCACATTGAGTGTCTATGGGTAAGAGAATGAGGGACAAGCAAGACTGACATCCTGGTTGGAGTATGTTACAGACTGCCTGACCAGGAGGAAGATGTGGATCTTTTATTGTTTAAGCAGCTGGAAGTTGCCTCGAGATCGTCTGCCCTTGTTCTTCTAGGAGACTTTAGTCTCCCAGATATCTCCTGGGAACTTAACACAGCTGAGAGGAGGCAGTCCAAGAGGTTCTTGGAGTGTATCGAGGACTGCTTTTTGTCACAGCTGGTGAGTGAGCCTACCAGGGGTGAGGCTCTCCTTGACCTCCTGCTTACAAATAAAGAAGGGCTGGTGGGTGATGTTGTGGT
The DNA here is from genome assembly GCA_033558235.1 of Neomorphus geoffroyi. Taxonomy (NCBI): domain Eukaryota; kingdom Metazoa; phylum Chordata; class Aves; order Cuculiformes; family Neomorphidae; genus Neomorphus; species Neomorphus geoffroyi. Next base: position 3,669,405 of record JAUMJM010000092.1, on the reverse strand, counting down.
CGGAGGCTCTCTGGGCTGCAGCGACCATGAGATAATCACATTTTCTATTAACAATGAAACAAGGAAGAGCAAAACCAGCATGACCACGCTGGATTTTCGGTGTGCTGATTTCAGATTATATAAGGAACTAGTAATGAGAGTACCCTAGGAAATAGTTCTTAAAAGCAAGGGGGTCCAGGAAGGCTGGAGGTACTTCAAGAATGAAGCCTTAAAGGCGCAGGAGCAGGCTGTCCCGATGTGCTCTAAGACGAGCCGCAGGGGCAGATGGCTGGCCTGGATGAGTAAGGAGCTTCAGAAGAAGTTAAATGAGAAAAAGAGGGTGTATCGCCTTTGGAAAGAAGGGCAGGTAAGTCAGGTTGTGTTCAAAAATATTGTCAAGTCGTGTAGGAAGGAAATTAGGGAGGCAAAAGCCCAGCTGGAGCTCAAATTGGCCACTTGAGTCAAGGACAATAAGAAGTGCTTTTTCAAATATATTAATGGCAGAAAGAAGGGCAGCAACAATCTTCAATCCTTATCGGACTTTGATGGAAATATAGTAACTAAAGATGAGGAAAAGGCTGAGGTGCTTAATGCCTTCTTCACCTCGGTTTTCAACAGTAAGGCAGATTGTTCTCTGGACAACTGGTCTTCTGAAGTGATGGATGGGGACAGGGTGCAATGTAGCCCCCCTGTCATGCAGGAGGAAGGAGTTAGAGAGCTGCTGAGCCACTTGGATCCTCATAAGTCTAAGGGGCCAGATGGGATCAACCCTAAGGTGATGAGTGAGCTGGCAGATGAGCTTGCCAAGCTGCTTTCCATAATTTATCAGCAGTCCTGGCTCACTGGAGAGGTCCCGGATGACTGGAAGTTGGCCAATGTGACGCCCATCCATAAGAAGGGCCGTAGGGATGATCCAGGTAATTACAGACTTGTCAGCCTGACCTCAGTTCCAGGTAAAATTATGGCGCGCTTAATCCTGGGTGCAATCATGCGGCACCTGCAGAATGAGTGAGAGATCAGGCCCAGCCAGCATGGATTTAGGAGGGGCAGGTCCTGCCTGACCAACCTGATCTCCTTTTACAACCGTGTGACTCGCCTGGTGGATGAGAGGAAGGCTGCGGATGAGGTGTACCTGGACTTCAGCAAGGCCTTTGACACTGTCTCCCACAGCAGACTCCTGGAGAAGCTGGCAGCTCATGGCTTGGACGGGAATGTTCTGTGCTGGGTTAGGAACAGGTGGGATGGCTGAGCCCAAAGGGTGGTAGTGAATGGTGTCTCATCCAGTTCGCGGCCGGTCACTAGTGGCATCCCTCAGGGCTCGGTGCTGGGCCTGGTCCTGTTTAATATCTTCATTGATGATCTGGATGAGGGGATCGAGTCCATCATTAGCAAGTTCACAGACGACACCAAGCTGGGAACAAGTATCGATCTGCTAGAAGGTAGGAGGGCCCTACAGAGGGACCTTGACTGGCTGGAGAGATGGGCTGATTCCAACAGCATGAGGATTAACAAGTCCAAGTGCCGGGTTCTATGCTTCGGACACAACAACCCCATGCAGAGCTACAGGCTGGAGACAGAGTGGCTGGAGAGCAGTCAGGCAGAAAGGGACTTGGGAGTGCTGGTGGACAGGAAACTCAACAGGAGCCAGCAGCGTGCCCAAGTGGCAAAGAAGGCCAACGGCATCCTGGCCTGCATCAGGAATAGCGTGGCCAGCAGGACTAGGGAAGTTATCAGCCCCTTATACTCGGCACTGGTCAGGCCGCACCTCGAGTGCTGTGTCCAGTTCTGGGCCCCTCAGTTTAAGAAAGATGTTGAGATGCTGGTGTGTGTGCAGAGGAGAGCAACAAGGATGGTGAAGGGGCTGGAGCACAAGCCCTATGAGGAGCAACTGAGGGAGCTGGGGTTGTTTAGCCTGGAGAAGAGGCAGCTCAGGGGAGACCTTATTGCTCTCTACAACTGCCTGAAAGGAGGCTGTAGTCAGGCAGGGGTTGGTCTCTTCTCTCAGGCGACCGGTGACAGAACAAGAGGACACGGTTTCAAGCTTCACCAGGGGAGGTTTAGGCTTGACATTAGGAAGAAGTTCTTCACTGAAAGGGTGATTGGTCATTGGAATGCGCTGCCCAGGGAGGTGGTGGAGTCTCCATCCCTGGAGGTGTTTAAAGATAGATTGGATGAGGCACTTAGTGACATGGTGTAGTTGACAAGTAGGAGCAGGTGTAGGTGTTGGGTCATAGGTTGGACTCGATGATCTCAAAGGGTTTTCCCAGCCTTATGATACTGTGATACTGTGTTTGGTTTAAAAATAATGATGCTTAACTAAATGGCTTATTAATAAACAGAAAGCATTGCAACACAGCTAGGGTGGGAACACATAACTTTCTGAAACATAACCATAAAAATGAGGAAATAAAGTTAATCACCACCTATAACCTATATGTTATAGCCCACGCATTTTGACCCTACACTGACTTTTACTTATAACTCTCAAAGACGTGATTTTCTTCCTCAGCTATTATTCCGATAGCTTTTGATGTTGTAGTTGCTCATGGTGACAGAAGATAGTTTGCTAGAAGGTTATGAGCAAAGCAGTAACTGTAGGGGATCAAAGAACATCATCTCTGGGGAAGGAATTGAATGTATTAGCATCATGACATAATCTGGCTCGGGAGCACTTAATATGCTGACACAGACACACATGTGAAGGTTAGGGAACAGAGGGCCTGGCATAGTTAAGCGACACATTCTGTGACCGATTTTGTGTATGATGGCTCATCAGTGCTCAAGAGCCAAGTATTAACTTCTCATACCTTTAAATATTTAGTTGCTTGGACTGAGAGTAAATCATAGCAAAAGCACATTTGTTGACGGAAACTATTTTATCTCAATATATCACTGTCCCCAATGACATTGCTGTATTAAGTTACAACATAGCTACAGAGAGAGAAGTCACTAAGCACACTCCTCCCTCATTCAGGTGTACTGGCACAATGTCCCAAGCCCATCATATAAACGTGCCCATTCTCAGCTCAGTGAAGAGCATTTTGATTCTGTAACAGTTACAATTAGAACAGGAACTGTGGTAAAAAAAGGACTCCTTATCCAAAAGGAAGAACCCATCAAACTCACCTACCAGAATACCTCTTGTTCAGCTCCCTCTTTAGACAAAGCAACCACACACAGAAAATAAAGTAAAAATCCCTCACCGAGGGCTAAGCTGCCCTCTCGCTTCCTTATCTACAAGCCACATGGTTTTAGACAAAGATATAAATGTATTTTGAACTCATTCTAAACATGGCATCTTCATCAGGCTATTTTGTTGGGTAGAAAAAACCCTGCAAAACATTTCCTGCAGCTGTAGTGCCAAAGTGAATGCCACAGCGCAGGCAAGGGCCATGTCTCAGACCGATCCATAGGAGTTAACGTAAGCAGAGAGGGCAGAAGGCAAACACTGGTCAGAAGAAAAACACCAGTTTTACCAACAAAGGAGAGTTCTCCTGCATTTTGACAGACTACATAAACTACAGATAAAGACATTCCCATAAACTTTGATGCCAGAATAATCACTTGAAACTGCAAGTTTTCCAATGACAAAACAGAGGTGGTGTTTGCTCTTTTTGTTTATTTTGCTTTGTTTTTTTCAAACGAAAAGACCAATCACTTATATCAATGCCATGACATAAAAAATGCGATCCATTATTTTCACCGATATAGAGATCGCCTAATTTATTTATTTCTTCGCTCTTGCTGCAGCAGTACTGGGGAATGGGCTATGTGCAGACACACACGTGCATACTGGCGCAGAGTCCATCTCTGAAGGTCTGCCGCTCTACGCTTACAGTATTCTGACTGCACCATGTTCAACTTCACATCTCATTCATGTCCCACAAGAGCCTTCCAGTAACCCCTGCGTGTGTCCAGGACTCCAGCAGTGAGCAATGTGCAGCCCACACAACGGAGCTATAGGCCACCTCAATGGAAATGGAAATTTGGACATTTTCCACTTCTCTGCTCTTAGCTGAACTGTACCATACTTTTTTTGTGTCAAAACAGAAACAAACACGTCATTTGTACATGAAGCCAGGAAACAGGAACCAAAATGAACTGCCCACAGCCCTAATAGACAGAACAGGTTGAAGTGTCTGATGACTGACCAAAGCCCTGCTTCTAACAGACCAAAACTGAATCATAAAACCAGTGCTGAAAAACTTCTACTGAAATTTAATTTCATATCGAGATTGATTTCAGTCAGCTGACACCAAACAGGTAATCTGAAGTAACAACTGTATGTACTAGTTCATTATTTTGGATACAAAATGAAGCTTTAAATACAACATGCACTGGCCCTCTCTTCCAAGTAGCAGTTAGACATTGTACATATGACTGTCAAAAAAAAAATCCCTAATGATTTTCTGTAATGTACAAAAGACTTTGAAATGTCAGTTACAGATCCCTTCACAAAACACATTTCTTCCACAAAACCTGTAAATATCAATGCACAGTCACCAATAATTCTGCCAAACTTCCATCCTCAAACACATAAGGAATGAAAAAAGCCCTCCAGAACCCCCCTGAACCAGTGTGATCTCTGGTTCTAGCAGTAGTTTCTGTGCTGGCTGCACTTCATGCAGGTACGCTGCTCAGGGACTGAAGCACATTCATCTCCTTTCCCACTTGGTGCTCCCATTCACATCGTGCCAAATGAATCACATTTCCCACAACGCCCAAGAGAATGAAGGAGCCTCACATATGGCTACGTGGAAGACGGACAGAGAATACATTTTGCACCCCTAGGCATGCACACTGGTTCTTTGGGTGAGCTTTCCTGGCACACAGTCCATCTTTACAGGGCAGCATTCTACACCCCAGGTATCACTGCTGGCTTTTTGCCAGGTAGAGTTCAGAAATCAGTGCAGAAACATTTGCACTCATAACTTTGTCCAGCACCAGATGAAACTTTCCTCATAAAAAACTCATAAAAATTAGCTGCTGTATTAGGTCATTTGCACCAATACGACAGAGAGGTGTCATCTCTTAAATACTGGCAGGAAGTACCTACTGTCGAATTAAACACCATCATTTACTTTGATGATACCCTGCCTTGCGAGAGGACGTATTTCCACATCAAAAACTTCATGCTTATCTCTCGTGCACTAACTCCTTGGACAGACAAGTCTTAAGCCCCATTTGCTAAACACAATTCTCGACCTTGAAACCAAGGACTCGTCCCAAGGACAGACATAACCAAGCTACTTAATCAGGTTCCTCAGTCCCTACTAAGCCATGTGCTAACCTTAACTAGCAGTATTTTCCAAGTTCTTACGTTCTTAGAATAATGATGTTAATAAAAATAACAAATAAGAGGGCACCTGGGGTGGTTCCATTGTGTCTCTGTTGAAATTCTAGTAAAGGCTTCTGGAATTCATACCCTGAAGATACTTCACAATTCAGCTAAATAGAAGTAAATCTTTTTCCCCAGAAGCCCGATTCAGTGTCAGTTGATGCAAATGAGCAAATGAGCTGAATAAGAGAATACTTCAGTGCATTCAGCATTTGTTATAGTTTCAAAATCTTTCAGGGAATTTTTCTCTCCCTTGTCAACACAGGGGGTTTTGGGAGCTGAAAAGGCAGGACCGGAGGCAGGGTGATGGGCGGAGGTGAGGGGGCAGCAGACTGAGAGGTTTCTTCCGGTTGGTGCTACTTTTCTGCTCAGAGGCTGCTGTGAGTGGGAGCCACTGTCTTGCTGGGCTGGGGAGGCATCTTGGAGGGGAGTTCCCTTGACTCAGCCCCCAACTCCATGCGCCCTGTGTTGTCCCTCAGTGAGAGAGGGATCACCACTACCTGGAATTGCTGCAGAACCCCTGGGGGCCAACGTCATCTGCAGAGGAGTTGCTACCCGCCCCCCAAAACGCTTTCGGACAAAAGGACGAGGAGAGGGCCTCGCCAGAGCTCAGGGGTGACTTTCGCAACCACTGCCTCCCAAGGTGCGAAATCGCATCCTGCAGTCCATAAACACAACTGCACCGAAAGGAGCAGGGATAGAACTTAATTTGTTTAAAGGTTTTGCTTACAGTGTTGCTGTTTGTAGTTAAAAACTGTTATCCTTTTCTATACATTTTCTGATTAAAGCCTACTAATTTCAAAGGTTGTGGTGGTTTTTGGGAAGAGGCCCCCTGTCTATTCCAAATAGACATTTTAGTTTCCTTAAACTGAGAAATAAATGCCTTGGTGACAAAATAACACATGGAATATAATTTGTTGATGAGTTTGCCTATATGGATCATCAATAAAATATCTTTCTCTTCTTTATAAGAAATAGAACAGGTTATTAATGTCCCAGGAAAAGTCACCTATTAAACAATGATAGTTACCGTAGAGAATTTAATTAATTCCAATTTTCATTATCCAGACACCTGACACAATCAGACAAAAGATCTGGCACCAAAGATTTGGCTCCAGAGGCTACAACTTAATACAGTGAAAATCACAACTGTCATTTGCAGATGCATCATCAGAAGTATCTTTTAATCCTTTGTAATTGAAGTCCTCACCTGACTCAATCTTTTGTCTTGGCATCCCTCTAAAGAAAGGTGATTTTTGACCACCTTAATTGACTCCAATTTTCCTTTAACCCATAATCAGGGAAGTCCATGTCTTTTCGGTATTCTCTTAAATCCATTGCATAAGCAAACATTTTGAGACACCCCAAGTACAGTCTGTCATCTCCACGTGATGGAGAGAACTTGTGATTTCTTTCTTTCCTCCTTCCCTTTCTTTTTTTTAATTCACTGAACTTACACAGGATTCTTTAACATTCCAGAAATTCACCTTATCTTTTGACTAGTCTAAATCTGCATGTAGGATTATAATACGAGGCCTCAATAAGAATCTTTAAAGCTGGTGCTGCCTATGCACATGCGATCTCGCATATAGGTGCTCCCATACACGGAGAGCCCGTACACTGAATGGCCCAGCAGCCAGACGTTTGTTCTCCCTTTCTCCTCAAAGGCAGCTCCATGCACACTGTGCTTCAGGTCCATCACTCCAGAGACAAAGCTGTCCTGATGGTTTCTGCTCCCTCAACAGCATGTTTTTCATCGGCTGACCTAGCTGCAGAGGCACTGCCTGCTACTGCTCTCCATTCCCACCGCATACCAGAAGAAAACATACAAGAACCGGCAAGTCAGAGGCCTCCATCACACAGTGCCCTATCCGAAAGCTAAGGTGAGGAGACTGAGGCATCACTTTGGTATGCTTTGAGTTGACATGCCGCTGCTTAACAAGGAGGGAGCCTGTGCCCAGCTTTGCTTGAAGTCGGCTTCCCTAGGACTCTGTAGCCAGCGTGGCCCTGCTGGGAGAGGAGCAGAAACGTGGCTGTTGCCGGCTGTCATTCTGATGGTGTGAGAGGCAGCAGCTATTGGACAAGAGCAAAGGAAAGAGGACCAGTGCAAAACGGCAGGATAGAGTGAGAGATGGACTAGATTTTCCTCTGCGTGCATGGCATTTCTATGGAAAACCAATCAGCACAGAGCTGAAACGGCCAGCATTTCTAGCTAGCTAGAACAAGCGCCTGTGACAATTTTTTATTTTGCATTTGAAAATCCAACACAGAGCTCTCTCCCTCTCTTGTCCCTCCTGTCCTTTTATACTTCCACGTGCCCTTTCAGCTTGGCACGGTTTTATACTTACAAAGGTTTTGCTGCCTGTCTATCATAGTGAGCTACTACCCCTTAAGTCTCTTCAGGAGTAAAGTTTGGGGACCATGCATATCTAAGGCAACAGCTATGGAAAGAAGGGGTTAAGGACAAATGTTGTTCTCTGTTCTAATTGCCTCATCTGCCATCAGCCTATTGACCATAAATATAACAATAAAACTACCATGCTAAACCTTTAAAATTAGAAACGACTGAAATGCCTCTCATTCACTGAATGTTTTGGAGAGTTTTTCTATGCAGCAAATAACAGTGCAGTTTCGTCCTTTACAACTCTAACAAACGTTCTGAAAATAGCTTAGAAGCCCAACTAAGATAAGAATATGATATTAACCATCACAATAACCCCAGCCTAATCAAACGCACAGGTCCTTCTGTCTTTGCCGGCTACACGACAGCTTCCGATTTTGTATTTACCCATTTTAAGTGCTTCAAAACATTTCCAGGAGGGTCTTGACGATCTTCCAGTAAAAAGCAGCTGTCAAAATGTATTGTACAGTATACCAGCAGACCTCCTCCACATTGCTGCTATAATTAGGTGGGGGGGTTATTTTCACTTTATAGTAGCCTGCAGAGAATATAATTTTCAGTTTGACTAAACAAAATGTTCAGAGCGCATCAGGTCCGTAATTATATTTCAATTTGGAAAGAATGTGTTCGTTATTAAAGCAAGTAAGTAGCGGAGGCAGTGGTAATTTAGGTTACCTCTCACAGCTTCTGAAAGCCAGACTTTCAGAGTACCTACGGTTCACAAAGTATGTGGAAATTTGGGACCTCCTTCCAAAGCAACCTCAGTATCCACAGGCCTTTTTCAGGGCAGCACTTTACAGGTAAAAGCTCTTACACACTCCAGTTCTCTTCTGACACTTTCTTAACTTCAGTGAAATAGAGAATTCAACTCCTGAAGCTCAACAAATTGCAAGAACAAATTACAGAGAATGGGGTCTGGCTATTTGTGGTACTCTTGTAATTACCAATAAATAAGGCTTAACTGCCTTTATGGACACTCTGTGTCGATGCAAGTATGCAAAGGAGCCAATGGTTAATGAGGAGCCGGGCTCCACAAACATACATAAGTGCATTTTTGACAGCTCTATTTCATAAGGCTTCTTTTTCAGAAGCCTCGGCCAAATGCACCTCGAAACAAGGACACTGAAGCCGGGGATTGTAAAGGAGCAAATCTTACCCTGTGCTGCATGGTCTTGCAGCTGTTCTAAGGCCAGACGTTCGCTAGTGTCCCATGACGCTTCATCTGCGGCACAGAAAGAGTTTCAAAATGCAGCTGGCTTTTCAGCAGTTCCGTAGGTGCGATGTACCACTGAGCCTCGTCAGGATAAGGACAAAAAGTACACTGACTCAGAGTTACAATTTCACTCACCTTCCCCCAGAAGAAAAAGCTGTGGGTTTCTGTTATTGTTGTGTTTTCCTTAATATTTCCTCCCTTTCTCAATAATTTCCCAAGTCTCCAACCCTGAAGGGTCCCTGTTTTTACTGGCTACAGTCCAACCCTACACACCTCATCTCTCGCTCTCTCTCCCTCTTTGATCTCAGCATCAATTCCGAGTCACCTCTGACAATTTTGATGATGCCGCTGCTTACACAGAAACAGCAGAAAGCATGAATAAAGCTGCCACAAAAGGCAATGTGCCACTTTTTGCCAACTGAGTTGCTTCCGCACCTCTTCTCCAAGTTATCATTCACATAGGATAATTCTGGAGTCCAAAAGCAACATAAATTGACAGACTATATCCTAGCAAGGATCTGATTGTGTACAACAGCACAGAACTGTGACTCGCAAATGAAATGTGTAAGGTACAAACCGATATCTGGGATAAAATACATGCCTATTTCTGTCAGTCGTGTCTACTTGTTAACCAGCTGTATCGTTGCGTGCGTGTCACTCGCCCACCGCCTTAGACACACAAATCCATCCCCATGGTGGGTGTACACCGACAACACCGTCCAGATCAGCAGAACTGAGCCAGGTAACAGCGAGCGTACATGAAAATGAAAGGATCCCTATCCCTAACAACTGATGGAATGAAGGCTGTGTCCCCTGGGGAAAGACAGCACCTGCAGCACCGCCAGGATGCCCCGGATCAAAGCAACAGAGCACAAAACGCTACAGGATTCCTTCAGACATTTCCTATCCTGTTTTCACAGTGAATGGATTCTACACTCCAGTCCATATTTTTTACTGGACGGAATCTGGCTTTTTTTTCTGCCTCTAAAACATATTCATTAACTTCAGTAATTTGCAACTGTTGTGTATATATATATATGTACACCAAAATTATTGCTACGGATTTGTTTGCAATAATACAGGATCATATAATAACATTTTAATGGAGTTCCACTGAACCTAATAGGAAAACTACTTGAAAAAGATTGAAACCCAATTGTTTTAATGTGTGGATTTCACAATGAAAATCTCAAACTGATGTCCCCTACCTCACTGTACATATGCACGGTGGCCAGTCCTTTGGCTGCATGACTCAGGGGTGACTCAGCACAACTCCAGACGCAGGTGCACCATACAGAACAGGCATCCGGAGGAGCAGACACAAGTATGCTCTGGGTTAGGAGAGCGCTGTCACACCAGGTTCAGCTGTTGTTTTCAGAGATGCTTAGGATTTAAATAACTTGAGAATTTGCAATTACCGAGCATGAAATCCCATCTTCACACTCGAGCTATTACAAGGATTCTAGTTGAATTCCAGGAAGCAAATGCTAGAAAGGTAGAAGCAGTTATGATGAACTTCACGTGCCATTTGTAGGGCCTTGTTATCATTCCAGAGACTTTCCTGTAGCTACATCAGAAATGACTTGGGTTCAGTGGATTCCACAGATGCATGAAATAAAAAGGGGTTTTATGAAAATTACAGGAATCATGCCCTGTGCCTATCTCCAAGCATTTTCCAAGCCCTGGAAGCCAGGAAGACATAGCAAAGTCTACCAGGAGTGTTGCTAATCACTCATGCGGCAGAACACCTTGCCAGCTCTCATGTATGTGGAGTGAGGGCAGCAAATGGGGCCCGGAAAACTCAAACCAGGAGGCAACAGAGGCTGCTGGGATAACGTCATTTCTTCTTGTTAAAGGGGAGGTGAATCGTACATCATCTATAGCAGCACCTCCATCGTTTCAACTTCCCTGTCAACTCACTTGTCCGCCCACAAGTGGGACACAGAAAACACAGGGAGCGGCTGCTCCCTTCTGCACCCACCCACCCCTTTGATGTACATGGTGACCAGCTACCACTGCAACACAAATAGCACATGTATCTCAGCAGTGAGGATAAGCTAGCTGTCAATAACTCACTTGGCATCACCCCAAATGCAGATGAATGACTCTGACTCGTAAGCAAAGTGCAAAGATGGGAAAAGGCAGATAGTTAAGATAGAGTTCTTCGGCACAGATGTCACACTGCTGTGTAGCTCAGCAGAAGGTTTTAATTATGCAGATCTCTTTCAAGATCTGATTTGAAAGCAGACAAAAGCTTACAGGCAATCAGGATGTATTCTCTTTCTACATAAAGTGACAATAGTATCTGAAGCAAGGAAAACATCTGAAAGATAAATAAAACAAAATGTTAACCCCACAAGTTGGATCTTTTCTTGCCTTTGTTTGTTTCTTATTCCCTTTCTTCCCCTTTTGGGTCTACCTCTGACTTACCGTCTTCGCTCTGCTTCCATAACACTTTCTTATTCTGTCCCAAAGCTTCTCTCTCCACTGTTTTCTTTTATTCCCTCTTCTTTCTTTACCCTTAAGTATTTGTTCTTGTCAATGTAACTCAGTGTCTTTACAGATCTGAGGATCTCTTAGTTCTCTATCCAGTGTTCACCCAAGCCTCCTCTGCTCCATGCCCTGATGAGCGAAAAGATCCATAGAGACTCATAGAAGCTAGCAGGCAGCCCAGAAAAGCCCACAGGAACGGGGTGCTCATACTACGCAGGAAGTAGCCAGTCAACTTGCAGGAGATAACTCCCTTGATATCACCTCTGTCCAGCCAAGAAGCACTGGCACAGCTCAGCTTCTGTGGCCACATGGGAGAACACCGCACTGTCAGAGCAGACGGAGAAGAAAAGGAAATTCGTCCCCCCTCTGGAAGTTACTGCCCCTATCATTGCTGCATCACTGCCTGCCGAGGTATCATGGCTGGAATTCTTTGACACAATGACTATAGGGTAAAAAACACAGTTCAGAAGCTGGGATGACACTTTTTTTTCCATTAGTCCCTATAACAGGAATAAAACTCTCTCCAAAAGATCAGCAGCGGGTCCCACAGATATCTACCAGCTCCTACATGCACACCCAACAAAGAATTTGATCCCAAGACAAGCAATACCTAACGAGTTATAGATGTAAATGTTATAGCAATCTTTTGTTTACATTAACTCTACAAGTTGAACACATTCTTCTTGTTTGAAAGAACTAATTTCTGGTATGATTTTGGAAACGCTCAGGCCTCTGATCCAGGTATGTTGCAGCACTTCTTGTTAATCTGAATTTCTCATATATCATCATAGAATATTGCTGTTGGCAAAAGTAACTTCAGGCTGGCAAAAATGGTTTTGACTGCAACATTAAAAAATAAAGAAAAGCATCCCCAGGCAGAACCATCATGTCTATAAGACACAAACGCTTTCATAGAGTGCCAGTGTGCTCAAATGGCAGAAATTGCAGTATTTATTCTGTTTACTCAGCATTCATAAACTCCCAGTCAACTAACTTACTGGAATATTTTACTGCGTTCCAATAGCAAAACTGCCTGTTCAAACCTCCTCTCAGTCTCTTGCTTTTATTTGTAAGTTATTCAAACAAGTATGCTTAATTATTATGAGCAGACACTAGGATTGACCATAGCTTATGGGCAAGTCAAAAGTCTCCCTCGCAGAATGCTGTGCCGAAGCATGAAGTGACTGGAGGAAAAAGGAAACAGGCAGAGACTCTCCCCACTCGCCAGCTGAGCAGAGCTCTTCAGAATCCCAATCCACAACAACTCATGTACAAGATTCACGCCGATTTCAAAAGTTCTCTTGCCCTGAATGAAGCGCAGCTACTTAACCTTACATGAACTGCTTCTCTGCTCATCAGCCCGTATATATACAGATCTATTTTCACATGACAACTGTTCTGTGAGATGGGAGAGCCATTTCTAAATGTCAGGAGACTCAACAGTAACTTTTTTCAACAAGTTGTGTGAAAACATACAAGACAACTTTCAAATTTCAAGTCCATCCTGGAGGAGACACCACAGGCTGCAGCTGCTTTGAAACGTCTTGAAAGAGGGAGAAATGAGCAGTGATTTCCTGAAGGCAAAAGAGGAAAACTCACAGCTTATTAATGCGCTTCTGTCCGTATGACCACGATCAGAGTAGAGTTTTCTGGAGAACAAGCTAAACAAATAAATGGTTTAGACATGGTTTCTAGACATGGTTTCAAAATCCACTGATACCAACGGATTAAGAACTATCACAGACCAGGGATAAAATGCAGGTGTTTGTTGAGCTTGCAGACTGGCATGAACACTTGAAAGGAGCAGATGACAAGAATGGAAATGGCAGAAGGCCAGATGCTCTTTACAGAAGGAATACCTTTATCCAGCCACCCGGAAGCGAGATAGGAAAAAAGTGGCTTAAGCAATGTGTTCTTAGCCATCCTCTTTACCAGCAAGAAAAAATGATTCAGCTCAAATCTTCGCTGTTCACAATTACCAGATCTCATGTACTTTTCAAATATGTCCATATTCCAGGTTTGTTACAAAAACCAGACTCCTAACACTCAGGAAAATCTAACATGTCATAAACCAGCTGGTTAGTGGGTAGCCTATCTCCAAAAATCACAAAGCATGCTAAACTTAGAAACTAGAAAATAGAAGTATCAGTGTATGAATGACGCTCCACATCCTTCCATGTTTTCCATCCATACAGAAGAAAAAGAAGCTGGATTTGATGTTTCAGGGTAGAGTTTTGCCCCTGTGTTTGCTCTTCTCCCAGAACTGATCACTTTTGGTACATAGCTATGCTCCTCAAGAACTTAGGTTTCTAAATGCCTAAATGAGCTGTGTACAGTTAAATAATGTGAAAGCCTCTGCTTACTGTATGTGCGCGGGACATTGCAGTCATCTATTTCAGGAGAGATGAATAACTAACTGCTGAAATATCACATCAAAAGAAAAGCATTTTCAATCTTCTCAACAAGAGCAGATGGAGAGAAGTGCTCCAGCAGATCCTTTTCATAAGTAACTTGGTGCCAAACGAGAGCTCAGATCATGAAAATACATCAAAAGTGATAATGCATATCCTTTGTCAAGGGCAGAGGTTTAATTCTAACCCATTGTTTTCCCAACTTCCCCAGCCTGAACTCACTCAGGATGGAGCGTTATGTCAGCTGCAGTCCAGTTCTTCTTTCCTCACAGATATTGTGTCATTCAGACTATGGCAGCAGTAGAGATAAAGCAGTAGCAGTATAAAAACATAATTTGCAATTAGTTAAAGAATTAAGCTTTGAAGACATGAATGAAATGAACTGAAATTGTACCCTGAAAGGAGATGACCACAACTTGTGAGGTATATTGCACGCTACAAAGACCAAATTGATCTCAAACTACCAAACCTTGAAGTACGCAACACAGCCATTCCTCTATCCCAGGACACTACCAGGACCAACCACATCTCAAAGCAGAGTACCACCTCCAAAAATTGATTCGGTCTCACCGAGTCCAGCTCTGAGATTCAGAACCCCTAAACCAAAATGCGGGGTGTTTCCCTGAGGGAGGCTAGTAAGGACTAGGATCTGGAAGGACTCATCAACACTTCTCTGTTCCAAACCCAAACATGGTTTGGCAAAGTTCAACAACCGATATTTAGGCAGGTTGGGTTTTTATTAGCATCATTTGCATGGCACTGACCCAAACCAGTGTCTGAGTTTGGGGGCACCACCACACTATATTCCCTCTTAAAACGGCCAAGATTTCTCCAAGAACTACCTCTGAAGGAGCAGCAATTAGCTGTCCAGCAACTTATATCTTTTTTGAATGCAACAGTTTTCTTCAAGCTAAAATTTGTGCTGCAGCATCTCTTCGTTCACAGGGACACTTGAGGTTGAGCAAGCACGAAGGGATGTGGCAGCAGCACCTTTTAGAACAGTAACACTGACAGCACAAGGAACAGACTTGGCTGTTTTACCCTAAAACAAAGATCAACTTTGTTTATCTTGACAGAAATGAAGATGGGTAGGGACCGATAAGAAGTAAAAGGCGTAATGCTGTTTTTCATGGATTTCCTTTCAGTATTAAAGGATTTAATATATCATATTTGCTGTCCGTGCTCAAACTCAGAGTCTTTAGCCCTCACAAGATGCATGTTCCCTCCTTCCTTAAAGTAATGGTTTTTTTTTCCGTTTTGAAACACATTACAAGTTGTCACTGTAACAACAGACCAACTTTCTCGTGCTGACCACAGGAAGAGATGGACGGCTGCAGTAAGATAGTTCAATTGTAGTTACTTGTAAACAGAATTCCATTATATTTTCATTTACATAAGACAACTTCTTTTATATATCCCACTGTATCAAAACACTCAGTGAGTACAGTGACCACCCAGAAGCAAAGGACTGAATTCCAAGACATTGTGGGGAGGAACACAGCTTAGTTACACACATGTCCTTGTTTATATAATTCTTCAGCAAAATTAAATTGAATTTTAAGAAAATAAAAGTAAATATTGATGTCAACAAAATGCAAATTTCTAGAACATCTGTGCTGAAGAAATATAATCATGCTAATCAGAGCACTGGATTAAGCTACAATTACAGCAGCTAGATTTAAACAGAAAGGAGAGTGTATGTATATTTTTTTCCAAAGCAAAAAGTCCTATATGATACGTTACAGAAATAAAAGGTACTGCTTTTAAGTAAACCAAAACTGCAGAATAGCTTAGTCTGATCTCACCACACCAATCCACATGAGCATTATCAATACTCCATTAAAGACAATAGCTTTCCTCTTGTCTGAGCGGGGAATTGTTACTCCCTATTGTTGGTAGCGGTGTATTGGAAAGGCCTATTATACACAAATGTTGTTAAAATCTCATAGATACAACTGAAAAGATAAATACAGTTCATCCCATCTCATAGATGAAAGTAGTTATGCATTAATACCTATTAAACTGAAATAGCTATAAATGGATAGACATTTCTGTCGTGCTTGTTTTTAAAAGTTAAGTCTGCCAGCTAGTTAATCTAGCTTAGTGTGTCAACAGCTTTGTTTGGTTTTAACACAGCTTCTTCCTCTCGGCCACTGAAATCCATGTTTTTACAACATACAGTTCTCAAGACTCCCACCCCTTGATGATGTGCCACAGTAATACAAACAAGTAACAAGATGCCGGTATGCCCAACTGTAAACAGTAACCCAACCTGCAACGCTGTCATACCATTCATGTGCTTGTCCCCATGTCAGAAAAAAGCGCCTTTACCTAAAAAATGGCACTGTCATGAGAACACATGGGTAACACTTTGTTTTGCAGCAAAATTTATCAAATTCTACTGCAATGGCAATACTGCAGCCACAGCATCAGGCCCGTGCAAGACCATGGAGGTTCAGCAGGTGCATATTCAATTTCTCACTGGCACTCGGAGCAGAAAACAGCACAGGCAATGTTCCCATTGACGTCAAAAATATTGGAGAGTTCAGCTGTATAAGCCTTCTGCAGTGCTGAAAACAAGTACATTTTTAGTACTTAAATGCTTGGCATTTTCTTGAAGAGAGTTCAGATGAAGTCTCAGGTCCTTCTGAACAAGAACTTGCCCATATATCAACCTTTCAATTGAACAATATTCCTGCCTAGGTCAAGACACTAGAGCATCAGGCCAAGGCACAGTACAGCAAGCATCTCGCCAGTCGTGTAATCCTAGTCAACTCTGCTATCTCAGCCGCTAGCTCTGAGGCACATAGAGCAGTAGTAACTGCAAGTGAAAGCACTGCAGGTACGATATTGGAAGATTTTGAGCGCTACCCAATGGATTATTCTTATATTCTCCACAAAAGGCTCAAGCACCTGCTCCTATTCTGTTGATTGCATAAATATTTATATATTTTTACACATAGAATAAAACTCTGTCATAAACAAAATACACATCCGCCTCTTTTCTCTGTACGTCACAGAACATGGTAGAATTTTAACGGCAAATGCACTGTGCATGAGATGACCCTGCACCTCTGCCACATCCCAAGCTCTGCATGTGTGCGTGGACACACCTGTGACGGCAGCCAACTAGAAAAAATACTTCCAGGCTTCTCTAGAAGACGATATAGACTGTCAACAGTATACAATTATAAGGGCACATTTTAATACTGTTGTCCCTCTGCTCATTCCTATTTTCACGGGCTAAAAAATCAATAACAGAGAAGGAATCCTTCCATTACAGCAGGAATTACCACTGTTGAACATACGTGCCGATCATGACAGCAGCGTAGCTCAACTTCGGTCTCTGGTGCAATGCAAGTGGTGATAGGACTGCACGTGTCTGATCCAGCCAGGGTAGTTTATATTTATTAGTGCAGAAGTGTAAAAAAATTTGGTGGTAAAATGAACCCAGCGGATGTTTTTGCTGGCAGGAGCCTGGGAGGGACAACTGTACCATTCGTTGTGAAAGAGTAACAGCTGAGCATGTGTTGGAGTTGCTTTCGCACTGACAAAGAAGCATCCAGTACTCTGAATAATTGGATTACAGCAACTTTCCACTTCCCACACAAATCAATTGGCATTTTAAGTTATTTACTTATCATCCTGTAGGGTGAAAGGTTGAAATGAATAACTTCAATAACAGGCCTTTTGCAAGAGTATTCTCCTCTCCTTAGCCCCTGCTTCCAACTCATTTCTTTGCTGCATTGTTATGTTTTCACTATACTCAACTACAGCATTCTTCTTTGGCAAAACAATCAATTAATATGACAAAAAATAAAGCACTCGGACAATAATATAACTCCCTGCCCACGACCTATCCCCCCAAGATAAAGCAAATAAAACATTTTAAACTTTGTTTTACGTGAAATCAGAAATAACATGCCCCATGAAAACAATTTCCAGAATAACCTCAAGCAGGATTCAACATTAGCACAAAAAGCAAGTCCATCCCATAAGACCTGTCAAAAACTATACTTCCTGGAGAGATGTTATTCAGTCAGTGCAGGGGTGTTTCTTACACAGTTTGAAGCTTGATCTTCCTTTCTACTTTTTGCAAGAACTACATAATGATTATCAATACATTCATTCACTTGTAACTCCTTGGTCTTGACATTACAGTTTGTTAGCGTTTGAGAGGGCACAGCCGTAAAGTAGGGGGCATCGCAGACAGGTATTCCCATAGTCTAGTCAATTTTTCAGAGGACACATAAATAGTACAGGGAACCTGCCCTCATATTTACCCTATGAAGAAATTCAGAACTTGGCCTATGGTGTGTGCAGACCTCCCACGTAGAGGCAGTGCAGGGACAGCATTTCCCAGAAGGGCAGAAAGAGCTCATTTGACATGTAGAATCACAGCACAACTTGTCTGCAAGCCAGAAAGGGAGCAGGCATTTTCTTTAGTGGGTTGATAAAACAGATATTGATGCTTCAGCACAATGCAACTTGACTGAAGTACATAAGAAGTTACCACAGGGTTTTTTTGCTTTTAAATACAGAGGAAGTATAAAAATAACACAAAGTCACCTTCTTTATTTCCCCTATAAAGAGGAAGAATATGGAAGTGTGGAATATGTAAGTGAGAATGAAATGGCAGCAGGGGATCATCCCAGGAAATGATGTGTCTAGTACCAAAATCTTCATTAAGAAAGCAAATTGTATTCCATACATTTACAGCGCAAAGCTTTCTACCTCACAACTGTAAAGCACGTAGAGTCACTGAGGCACTGACAATGAAAACTATAATGAAATTAGGCTAAGTGTGTATCAGTTGCTTTGCTAAGATGTCACAAAACTTCATCAGTTAATTTTGCATCTCTGTTGTAGGTACAGAGTGCTTAAAGTTCATTTTCACAAAACATGATGTTTAGGATAAGCCAGACTTGACAAACACCATCATTCTGGCAGGCCTAAGACTCTGGCTTTCAAATGGCAGTGTTGACAGTCTGCTCTTCTATATTGCCAGCATGATCAAAGCCCCATATTATTGGCTAGATCAATGTTTATCATTTCTTACATAGCTGGTGCACAATCCTGCGCTGTCAGCACACCGGAAGCAGCTATCATCAAGCTATCTGAAGAATCAGCCTTAGCAGAACTATTGTTTAGACATTCTTTGGTGCTTTCTTTAGCCTACTAGTACTGCGCTAGCACCACTCAGCTCCACTGAGCAATGAAACCGCAATCTCATGCTGATGTCATTCACAGAAGAGCCTCAGCTATTTAACATGACCAAACAAACTGCAGGCAAAGCAGCAAGTCAGCTGTATTAGGCTTCACAATTCTAAACCCACAGAATGCAGAAAATACAGGACGTAATTAATGTTTACTAGGGTTTTTTAATCTTATGGGAGAGGTGTTCCCTTTGTGACTCCTTCTGATTGTAGCTAGATGCCAAGCGCACAAAGCCACAGGTGGAATCCAAGTAATCCACAACTTACAAATCCCAATACCCGAATCAGTGCTTGGCATTAATGCAGTTGGACAGGTGATGTCAATAACATCAGTATCCAGCTGCACGCTGTATCATTAACTAAATGAAGCTAAATGATACAAAACACAAGCGCAGAGGACAAGCAGCATGCTCCATCCGTCCATGCTCTGATTGAGCTGGGTACATCCATCCCAGTGCACAGCTTAACTCAGAGGGAGCACCTTAGAAACAGCCAAGGCCCAAGAAGACATGCGCGGAAATTCAGAATATGGCTATGTGGCCTCAATTCAAATAACAGGTTTGGCCAAAAAATTTCTCACATAGTGAAAAAGCAAGAGACCGTTACCTCCACAAACTGGCATTACTTTGTCCTGTTTTGATACTCAGGCCCACACTGTCTCACATTCTACTTTGTCCACAACGTGACAAAGTTCTCCAGGGAAATACTTGCCCCTCCAACCCCCCCCCCCCCCCCCGGAATTAAGTTCTTACATCAGATGCTGAACAAACTATTTTATCAGATCTCTACAAAGATCTACATCTCCTGTGTTTATTCTTCTCTCTGCAGCAAGCAGATTTCTGCCCAAGAAAAAGCAACGTACTTTAACTTAGCTCAAGAAACTCCAAGAAAGCAACCCTGAGGAATTACTCTAAATTGTGGGTAAAGGCTGCCAAAGTTTACGCAATATCAAACGCACCTCTAAGAAACGAGAGGATCTGTGCCCATTCATTGGTTTGTGAAAAACCAGTTTCACAAAAATCCAAGTAATTGCTTCAAAATCCTGAGATGCTACTCAGAAAATGTTCAGCAATTTCAGTACCCCTTCCTACACAAAAGACAGCTCACAAAGTTGAAGAACAAGAGAAACAGCAAAGAACTAATTCCTCTTCTGAAAGACTGAGATGGACTGCACACCCTCCCTCTCAGCTCAGCTGCGAGGAGACAAACAAGACTTTGAAGGCCACAGCACAGGACACTGCTGCTCCCCATTCCAGCACAGCACTTGGTTACCCACCCTCAAGTTACTAATTAACCTCTCAATTACTTTGTTATCATTCAAGAGAAACACCTGGCAGACTAATTCCCTCCTTTTTGCAGCCTCAAAGAACACAGAAAGGTTTCGAAGCACAGCACCACCTGTGGTTCCTCCAACACCACCAAACACATTAACTTGAATTCTTTGTCCCCTTTCAGCGCAAGCGAAGCAAAGAAAAGGCTCTGAGAGCAACAGTAACATTTACTGTTGAGTCAGCTCGTCCTCATACAGACGACAGCTCCGAAAAACCAACTTTCTTTCCAAGAAGATAATCAGCTCTCTGGATTTGAAAATGTCATGTTGGAGCTAACGTAGCTCCTGTAAGGATCATATTCCCTTTTCCCTGCTTTGTAACCAGCTATATGCTCGCTTCGTTTTTAACAAAAAAACTTAACTTCTGATCATGCAGCTATTTTCCTCAATATTATACCATGCACCTTTATAAGAAAGGTTCTGAAAAATCAAAATAAATTACTTTATCTGCAGTTATAGTAACCGAAAGGTTTATGAGGCATGATTTTCCCTAGGAGAAGCCATCTCAGTCTGATCTACCTGAAAATACTTAAACAGATGCTATTCTACACTGTTCTACACTTGGTTAGTTTTGTTTATTTCTTCCATGAAGTTGAATAGTGTGTAACTTCCAGAATTTTTGTCTCACAGTTCAAATAAGCCTTTAAGTAAACATATGCAAGTTTGTTCTTCATTTGTTCTTCCACTTATGGGCTAACACTCTCATATTTTAAGTCACCCGCATAATCCTGAAATAGTTCTGTCTTCCAGAGTTGTATTTAAAAAAAAAAAAAAAAAAAAAATCAATTAATCATCAAGAAACACAATAGCTCTCACACAGGACTGATCTTAACTGTTTAATGAGGCAAATTCCCATCAACTTACTGGAAGCTTTAGTTCCGTATAAGGAAAAAGTGCATTATTTCATTTACTGAACTGGCTGACATCCTCGAGTCATAATTGAGCAGGTTAGGATTTTAATTAACTGAAGTTTTTCATGGCTGCAAGCTTACACAGGTTATAAGCGAGCTGCAAAGCACGACAAGACTAATTCGGGAAATGTGTTCCAGTTTTTCGATCACCTCAGTATTCTCTAATGTTCCTAAATGACCACTGCACATCACCTAGGAACCATGTTAGACAACTCAGAAATGCCAAGTATGTGCAATATTACTCAGAAATTCATCACACCATGTCATACGTCAGTATGTCACATCCACCCTCCGAGAAACACGGACCCTCATAGATGAAGATCCTCTGAGCGCTAGCTCCTCAATCTGCTATTGTTATTTTAAGTCTCAAGATGATATTTAATTTAAAACAAGTCTTCTACCCAGTGCAAAAACCATCAACCAGGTAAATTAATTATGACAGCATGCATATTACGATCGTCCAGATTTTTTCCACGGAAGAAAAACAATACTGCCTAGGCATGCCTTCAACATTTGCTTTCACTACAAAGTAAGCTTGTAATGGTACATAAACAATTTTATTTTTTTTTTGCCTTAGGGATTTCAAACATGAATCCCAACCATAGAAATATTTATTTATTTAGAAATTAACTTTAAAGTCACCTTTAAGTTTTAATGGGTTTTAATGATTTTTCTAAAAAACATTATTTTTGTTTTCTTTATTTATTTGTTACATTAAGTAAAATAATGATACTTAATTTCTGGTATAAATTATACACATCGAACATACCCAATATCTGTATTAAAAGCTGTAATTATTAGTAGGTTTTTCTACCTACTAATACACATATTACATATTCACCATTTATTACAGATATATTTCTGTAATGCTTCCTATATTGGAAAACTGGCCTCTAAGTTTCTATGTCATTGCACTTAACCATAGGCAAGCTGCCAGACTGGACCAGCCAGGAATTTTTCTGATGTGGGGGTATCCTGAAGACCTTGATTTGTAACCTCTGACCTGTAAATTTATATCTCAAAATATTGATTGCTTTTCCTCCACAACTCTGAAATCTTGCTAAACTTCTACACTTACGGTGCATATTCACCTCATAGTACACATACAGAGAGGACGTAATAAGATCTGAATGCTTAAATGCAAAATAAAAAAGTCACAGATCAGATCTGTACACCAGGTAACCTGAAAACCCAAGGGTGTGTCATTATATTGTTCCATTAGTGCTTTTGAAGCAAAGTAGCCACTGTCAAGGGACAAAAGGACAGGACTGTGCAGAAGGGAGCAGTGAACGTGACAGATGCAAATGCTGAATGGGAACATGAGAGAAGACACGCTTTCTACGTCTAAAGCTGCGCTGCAAGGCACAGAAGTACTTTCTGAAGGCTGACATGTGAAAGCCAGGCTTCACAAGTTAGAACAGACAGCTCCCAGTTCCTACCAAGTCCATTCCCTTCACACGTACAAGTCAACAAGATCATCAAGAATGCAGTTTCCTGCTAAAAGGTGGCAAGGAAGGTTTTCTTAACAGCACCGCAGGATGATGGAGAGACCTTTGGACACTTTGAAAGTACCACTACGTTAACAGGAAATGAGTGTGAGACGGGGAGAAGGCTGCAAACAGACTTGATAGTCCTGTAGATTATAACCCCAATCTGAAACTCGAGGAGGTCTGAGGCGATGGCAGCTCTGGTTACCACCACGGCTGGGCTGATAGGAAATCTTGACTCCGTTGGTGTGCCTTCCTGGGGCTAGGCTGCTCACTGTCAACTTAGCGGTTTGAGCACCTGGCATCAAAACTGGTATGGCTCTGTAAAATAGTCTGGCTCCAAAAAGTGGTGTACATTCACAGCAAAAACTGTCATCAATTTTTTTCCCAATAGGCTATAGTGATCGTGGAGACCGTGGCCTTTTATGAACAAAGAGCCCTATATCAAGAAAACAGTTGCAATATACTCATCACTGTCTACAGCTGCCTGAAAGGAGGCTGTGACGGGGTGGGTGCTGGGCTTTTCTCACAAGTGACAGCGATAGGATGAGAGGAAATGGCTGCAAGTTGCGCCAGGGGAGGTTTAGACTGGACATTAGGAAGAATTTCTTCACTGAAAGAGTGGTCAGGCATTGGAACAGCTGCACAGGGAGGTGGTGGAGTCACCGTCCCTGGAGGTGTTTAAAAGACGGGTGGATGAGTTCCTTAGGGACAGGGTTTAGTAGGGAGACAGGTACGGTTGGACTCGGTGATCTCAGAGGTCTCTTCCAACCTAGTGATTCTATGATTCTATTATTTTCAAGAAACAATAGTCTCAAAGCTTCGTCCTACAGAACCCAACTATGGCAATCTTCTGCAGATAGAGCTGAAAAGGCATTTAATACAGTCAAAGTCTTCTCTCATTCTCAAAGCAAATGACTGTAAAAATATGCTGTATCACACCACAGATGGAGCTCAGCCTTCCGAGACAACCTGTGCTCTGTCTGAGATGGCATTTACAATAATCATCCAATTCGCAGTGCTTCTGTCACTCAATGTAATGGCAAAAGCAAGGTTAAATGCTTTTCTCTGTGTGATACTACAAAGAACAACTTGCTTACTGTCCTATTATGTTATTACAAGTAATTATCTGCTACACTGTTCAAGACAAGCAATGATCTTTTCTAGGAAGAACTCAGTAATTTACAAGGAAGTCCACAGCTTGCAGCTAAGTAAATATTTCACTGCTACATCAAGCAGCTCTACCATTTATACAAAATACTCCTTCGTTATATCATCAAAAGCCATCTAACTAGCAACCAGACAGCCGTAACACAGGCCCTGCAGGTCATTTTCTATCCTTGTACTTTATCCATTGGTAAGAAATGACTGAAGTTATGGTAACACACGGTCCAGGCACTTCTCCTTTCATAGCCTTGGTGGACTTCACTGTATGCTGCTCAGCTGCATACAATGAACAGCATACATTCTCTGGTGTAACTGTTCAGAATTTAATTAAATATCCATGACAGCCAAGGAAGTCGAGCTCCATAGGAGACGCTGGGGCTGGCAGAAAAACAAGCTTTCCTCCTGACACCGCCCAGCCACTTTCTTCACCTGGGCCACAGTCCTCTCTTTGAGAAGCATTGTTATCATCAGATGTGTGTGAGGATACAGCTACCAGTCCAAGCAATTTGTCCACAAAGAAAAGCCTTGGTAACCTTTACACAAAAACCCCAAGAATATTCTGGAAAATAAACCAAACTCTCCCAGAAACACTTCTTGAGGATTTTGAAGTGCCATAGCCAATACAAACATTCATATCAAACAATAAACGGTATGAGATGTAAAGTCCTTCTTAGTTATCATTACAGTAGGTAAATCAGTTGCTACAATGCAACACAAGATGATAAACATATTTCTTCAAGCACTTTCTTGTTTGCTACTACAGAATATAATACAGTACTGATAGTATGTAACTTACACAGATGATAAAAACGTGATAAAAAAGTGTCTGCTTTGCCACCTTTCTGACAGGAAGACTTGCGTCCTATTCCCACCTGGCAAGCCTGCGTCACAAGCGGTAGTCCAGAGTCAGATCCTACTGCAGCACACACCTGGGTGACAAGGACAACCCTCTAGGTGGGCTGAGACTGAAAGTTGGAAGAGGCCACCTTCCTCATGCTGACTGCATGGAGACCATTGCATCTCTCAGGCCAAAGCAGTTAGCTCAGGCAGAGACGCTGGTTGGGCAAGGACAGCAAGGTGAACAGTCCGAAGCTGATCTGGGCCCTGGCTGGTAAAGCCCCCGCCTCACTGGTCGCAGTATCTCTCCCTCAGTGCTCAGCTCCCTGGGCACCAGCAAGCACAAGTCCTCGCCTTGACAAGTGCTGTCTCTGCAGAGGCATGGTACCACCCTGAAGTCAATAAACAAAGGTTAAAAAAAAAAGAGAGAGAAATGCCAAGAAGATCCACACAGATAATGAATAACAATAATTATAATAACCTCTTTTTCCCCTCCTGATCGACTGCAGAGAATTCAAGAGTTGCAAAGTCTCTTTCGCATGCAGTCTGGATTATTTACCTAAGACAGACCGATGGTCATTATCTTCCTTTTCTACTACACAGGTGTGTCAATCTTCCTTTTATACGATGTTTGCAAGATAAGGGTGTGAGACTGCTGATATTTTACAGGAAGCAAGGGAATACTCAGAAACATAGCAGACTGACTAGGCAGTGCTGTAGGGTCTGGAGAAACAGAGAATTTGCCTTTCAAGTCCCACTGCCAATACCTGTATTCCCTTCTGACCTCTTTATACTTGTTTATTTCCCGGCACAGATTTTAACTTGAAAAATCGTAAAAAAAAAAATCAACCAAAAATGACAGAAACCAAACTGAAACCAAAACTTTCCTCATCAAGAATTATAACACAGCTATAGCCCCTTTAAAACATCAATAAAACATCCCAGAGACCAAGCATAACCATTTCAGCTCTGGATACTGCCATTTACCTGCTAAACATTTAACTGCCAGCAAAAGGCCCGAGAAATCTCATCTATCCGAATTTGTGAGGAAGAACTGCTCAGTTTGTACCTCCAAGGAAATAAATGGCAGGAAACACTCTGCACTTCTTAAGGGTGCACATAATGGTTCAGCCAAGGCATCTTGTTCTCTAACCAAGTCCTCTGAGTTCCTATCGCAGTTCTCCAAAGCAGAATAAAGACTTATATTGAAAAATTCATAAATAAAATAATTTCTTTCAATCTTTCTGCCTTTTTTGGCCCTTTTAAAATCAGATGAGCCTCCTTCACAACTACCTGCTGCGCATGTCTGTATGCTACACAGTAGACACACACAGGGCTCTAATGGGCTGACACATGGACATTCCTGGATAATCAAGGCATTTTTAATGAGTATGTTACAAGAAGGAAACACAATGTGGAGGCTCTTCACGATAAATATAGCAAGATGTTTGCAAATAGGAGAGTGTAATAATTAAGTGAAATCAATCAGATGTTAGCAATTGCACTAAAACACACATCACCAAAAAGTATGTTGGCTCATGTACAAAAGTATGGTTGACAGCTTAAAAAAAAAAAAAATCTAAACCAAAAGCCAGTACGTGGAAAATACAAAAACTTATGCTTAGTTGTGTCTGTTGAATCACCAGACACACAAGCTTGAAAATAAATGTAGCGTAACAACCTATCGCTGTTTCTTTTTTTTGCATATTCAGTGACTACTGGTTTTATCACAGCAGCTGTAGAAAGTCTAGGAGAATCAGGTACAGCAGAGGAAGGAAGCTGGCATCTGAAAAAGCCAGTACTGGATGTTTCAAGTCAGACAAAACCTTAAGCCTAAAGGCCTTCAAGTTTCAGAATGGTACACAGGTTGCTGAACTGAGATCACTGGAGTCTGTAAGCCATTTTTTATAAGCTACCATTGTGTAAGTCTTTTATTCATGTCTTTATGCCCCTGGTCATAATCAAGTGCTAGCGAACATTCAGGTTATGTTTACTTTTTTCTTGTTTGCATTTTTAAGAATTTATATTAGTCATGTTCATTTAATCAGTTGCCTTAACTGCATTTCACTACGTGACACGGGTTTTAACAACCAGAGCTATTAAATATTAAAGTACTGAACAGTAAACAGAGTTTAATTATTAAACACAGGGCTACAACAAACATAGATTTTCATAAGGAAAGTAATTCAGGTATTTTTCCGCACATATAAAACTGGGTGCATCTCTTTAAAGAACAAACAGCTGTGGGGAAAGGCTAGCAGACTGTAAAGTCAAAATTAGGCCAATATAAGGTAAATATAGTATGCAATTATGAAGCTCGAAGACTGTTCAGCAGGCTGGAGTGAATATTTTACATTTAACTTCAATATAGGTTGTTTTATGTAAGGGAATGCATTTTTCATGTTGAGAGTGATTAATCATATTACCACTGCCAACACTGTAAAACCCATCACCTATACTACGGCACAGCTTTGCACAGAAAACCACAACATGTAGTTTACAGGGAGCTGACTGTCTGCCACTGGTCGCTGGTAAAAGCTCCACAGGCTGAATCTGACCCAGCCAAAGCACCAGGTCAAAGATATTTCCAGAAGTGCTCGGCACCGACTCACTCTGTTCCCGCTGAAGTTAATGGGACCTCAGTTGCAAGGCCTGCAGGCCACTCGGTCTGCACAGGCCTTTGATGTCGATAACACCCCAGCGGTGAAAAGGAAAGGCAAGTAAATAAAACATGACTTAACAAATGCTGCGAGTAAACATTCTGAGACAGAGAGAGGGGAAGGAACGCTCTAAAAGATGATTAAAAGGTCATTTTCAGACAATCCTCAAAGCAGCGCCAATACCGTTACTTCAAAGACGTGCACTCAGTCTTCAAGGAAAATGAAAGCTTGACGAAAGCTCTCAAAGTCCCAAATAAGGGAAGCACATGCAGTACATCTTTGCAATAGAAGAGGATGGCAAGGGACTGACTTAACAACAGCCTCAAAAGCATGTACATCGGATCCTGTAATATTCTCAAGTCGCAAGTAAACACGGAAAAAGTAAGATTATTATCAAAGTGAGCTGGGTCATCCTTACTTAAGCTTTTAAAAAGTTCTTTTTGCCTCTTCAAGGTAAAAATTCTCGTCACTGTAAAGCTAAAAACAGAGGCAAACAATACCTCCATTATGTTTATTTTCTAGCAACAATCACATATTTCTCTGAAGAGATCAAGGCTGATTTTTTTTCTTAATAGTCAGCATTGAAACAAAGTTATTCATTAACAGGCAGTAATTTTTGCTTCCTTGTACTGGACTGTCTCACCAGTTCACATAGTCAAGTTTCAAGGATGCCATATCTATAGATAAAAGTTTAAAACACTCATGTCCTAATCTCGGCTGATCGGATCATCTTCAAAACATCTGCAAATTTTGGTGCAGTGCCCAGGAATCATAATCATTTCTGAGGAGGAGAAACCAAGATTTATTGAGTAAGACAGAGCAATACCTGCAAAATTATGACTCTTAGGAAAGATATGCTATTGCTAATTGCATTTGGAAACTTGATGAGAGTCAGACCTGTGGAATGGGGAACTCCAGGCGTATTTTTAATGATGTTTTTGATTACACTATTTTAAAGAATCAGCTGTCAACAGCGATCATTTCCTTTTGTATAATTCATAAAGCGGTTAATTTCAGAAGCAAAAATATTATGGGTTTGAGTAATTGGCTGTTGAAGCACAGTAGGTACTAGATCTCCACATCTGGTGACTCGGAGCACGTGCTTAGTCCGCTACATACTAACTCCAAAACGTACTGTGTGAAAGAATGTGCTTCCACGTGCAGGCTTTCTGCCTGAAGCAGGGGGGAGAAGAAAACCTCCCCGGTGAGCACAGAGGCCTCGCAGTAAGTCTACTGCTTCATGCATAAAAAGCGTGATAGCTCTGTTCTTCTCCAGAGGCAACGTATCTACTGAAGCTGGGAACATAGCATGCAAGAAGGTTGTGTTACAGTAACAAAACCATACCTGTTCCTGGGTTGCAGTGCTCAGGGTTGTTATTTGCAGTTGTCTTGCATCGTGCCACTGAAATGAAATAATGCTCTGTGTAGAATGTCAATCAGCTCTATATTACCAGAATTTTGTGCTGTTACACAATTCAGAAACAGAATTCAGAGACACATGGTCTCTGAGGCACTAATTTTCAAGTCGTTCTGTTTCTGAGCATCAAAAAAATTTCCAGAGGAGATGTAAAATTCACTCATCCTCACAAACTGGCTTTCATTTCCATTATGTGGTTTGCAGACATCGCCCCGAGGGCTCAGCCAAACTGAAGATCACGGTGACTGTAACCAGCATGAGGCCTCACATCTGCAGGCTACACTCCCCAGCGTCACTGCTGGCGCGGAGTGGTGACAAATATGCTGACTTGAAAGCAATGGCAACCAGTCTCCCAGCCTTCTCACTTTAGAGCCAGGGGCTTGTCTTTGCCCACGATATGCGTCGATATCGTAACAATGAGCCTCCTGTCAACTATGCCTCATTAATACCATTAGAACACACTCAAGTACCGATTCTTTGCATTTAACAAATATGTTGAATAAAAGCTTCGATTGCTGTGGTTGTGAAGACGTAGTATTCCTAACCAACAGCCAGACTACATTCTGAGGTTTGCATAAATTTCTGATCTGAATTTCTAAAAGCCAGAGGGCTATAAATACACAGAGGATAGTCGGTCTATCTTACCATGACTTGCTTGCGGCATATGACACAGGAAGCCAGAAACAGAGCACACGATGAAACATGCAGAAAGCATTTAAGAATAATCTCTCCTATACTGCTCCTTACATTAAAACCAAAAATAAAATCAGGAATCCAACTTTTCAAATATCTCTATGCATCTGTTTATCTAAGTATTACATAAGGCACTCTATTGGTCTTCTGCTAAATACCTTTCTGTTATAAATTTTTTCAAGGGAAAAATTTAATAAAAGCAAATTTTTCTCATGCAGCAATGAATCTTACAGCTTTGAAGGGAATTCTTGCTCTCACATTGAATGCTTTCCATTTTTTTGGTGGGTATTTGTAAAACAAACACATTTCCTAAATGCCAGCCCTGCGTGTGTCTGCTGGGAAGGATTTCATTGACCACTAGCAACAAAAAAAGAAACCAAACTTTGCTCTGTACAATTCCAAACATTTTGAATGGATGATTGGGATTAAGAGCAGAAGTTTGTCTTCCAAATGTAATTTAGTTAATGGTTCAGCTGGAAATTCCATATACGGAACATTTTCCAAATCATTTTCTCACAGAAGGCCTTCAGAGGATTAAAAATAAATGCTATTTAAAACTTACTCTAGTTAAGACATAAAACAGATGGAACCCCGAGCTGCTTCTTCTAAAATATAAAAAGAAGTTCTGCTCTTTTTTTAGGGTACTTCAGGAACTCAAATTTGATCTTTGACTTGGTCTGTGGACTCAGGCTCCTCTCACACTCTACTTTCCATGGTAGCACTTCTGCAATGCCCTAAGGTTCCTACGTCAAGCCTAATTTTTCAAGTATTTCACTCCACAAATACAAAGGCAGCATCCTTTTTAGCAGGTTTGCAGGTGGGAGGTCGCTGCTCCTGCTGGATGGCTTAATGTAATACATATACATATTTTTGTTTTCACAACATCAAAGTTAACCTATTTTAATCAACAGAACTATCTAATCATCCATTCCTTACCTCATTTTTTATTACTGAGTAGGTCAAAATCAATTGCAGTTATTCATAAAAATCTCAACAGTCCCTTTATTTGCCCACCCAT
This sequence comes from Neomorphus geoffroyi, assembly GCA_033558235.1. NCBI lineage: Eukaryota > Metazoa > Chordata > Aves > Cuculiformes > Neomorphidae > Neomorphus > Neomorphus geoffroyi. The sequence goes on along the minus strand of JAUMJM010000092.1, from coordinate 3,638,834 downwards.
TTTTTTTGGTGCCCTTAGTCAGCTGCAAGTGTCATCTACAACACTTGCAGGCCAGTCCTTTTTCAATATGTCACAACTGAAATGATTCCTTTCCTGTTGTCACAAAAAATAAGCAGATTTACTTACGTCACGTGGCAATGTGGGACAGCCAGGTGGAGAGTTTTCTCCCTTGAAACACCTTTTTGGGAGGACTGATCCTCCTGCTGGAGGAAGATGCAACAAAAATTTGGCTGCCTACTCACCTTTTCATATGCCACCATTTTGTGTCACCTGTTTCCTTAAAATACACCCTCTGACTCCAAGCTTGCCTCATAAACACCATATCTATCGCTATTGTTTTCTCCCACACAAAGCACTGAGCTCAGAATGACATCCATTGCCAGAGAGAGGCAGACAATGAAGCAGGACTTCCACCTGGTGAGTCCATGGAATGACTGAGAGTGGCGCACTGAGCAGAGAGAAGCAAAGTGACATATCCAGAATCTGAAAGGAATCACACCATTTTATCTACAATGCTTTTTCTAGAACTTGGAAAAGAGATATCAGGCATGAATTTCTAATATTTTTATGGGTTTGAGTCTCTGAATTTAAGCAATTATAAAATGGTAAGTAGTTAATTATATAGAGAAGTCTAACACTTACTGTCTGCAAGTTGGTGTCACCATCGGTTAGTGCAGAACAATTGTTCTGAACAGAAAATTGTCGACTTCAATTTCCATGGGTATGTGACAACTATCGTCATAACACCATTAGCACAAGACAAATTAAAGTCTCCAGCAGGGTTCATAGAATCATAAGGTTGGAAGAGACCTCCGAGATCATTGAGTCCAACTGTACCTGTTTCTCCACTAAACCCTGTCCCTAAGGAACTCATCCACCCGTCTTTTAAACACCTCCAGGGATGGTGACTCTACCAGCTCCCTGTGCAGCTGTTCCAATGCCTGACCACTCTTTCAGTGAAGAAATTCTTCCTAATGTCCAGTCTAAACCTCCCCTGGCTCAACTTGTGGCCATTTCCTCTCGTCCTATCACTTGTCTCTTGTGAGAAGAGCCTAGCACCCACCCCGTCACAACCTTCTTTCAGGCAGTTGCAGACAGTGATGAAGTTTCCCCTCAGCCTCTTCTTCTCCAAGCTAAACAACCCCAGTTCCCTCAGTTGCTCCTCGTTGGGCTTGTTCCCCAGCCCTCTCACCTTCTCTGGACACGCTCCAGCCCCTCAAGGTCCTTCTTGGAGTGAGAGGCCCAAAACTGAACCCAGCACTCGAGGTGTGGCCTCACCAGTGCTGAGCACAGGGGCACAATCACCTCCCTGCTCCTGCTGGCCACACTGTGTCTGATACAGGCCAAGATGCCATTGGCCCTCTTGGCCACCTGTGCACTCTGCTGGCTCATGTTCAGCCGCTGTCATCCAGCACCCCCAGGTCCTTCTCTGCCAGACAGCTCTTCAGCCACTCTTCCCCAAGCCTGTGACGCTGCACAGGGTTGTTGTGACCCAAATGGAGGACCCTGCCCTTGGTCTTGTTGAACCTCATCCTGTTGGTCTCAGCCCATCGATCCAGCCTGTCCAGGTCCCTCTGCAGAGCCTCCCTGCCTTCAAGCAGATCCACGCTTGCACCCAGCTTGGTGTCATCTGCAAACTTGCTGAGGGTGCACTCAATCCCTTCATCGAGATCCTTGAAAAATACATTAAACAGGACTGGACCCAGCACTGAGCCCTGGGTAACACCGCTTGTGACCGGTTTCCAACTGGATTTAATTCTATTTACCAGCAGCCTTTGGGCCCGGCCAGCCAGCCAGTTTTTAACTCAGGAGAGGGTGTGCCCGTTCATGCCAATGGCAGCCAGTTTCTCAAGCAGAACACTGAAAACTGGTGTCAAAGGCTTTACTGAAGTCCAGGTACACCACATCGACATCCTTTCTCTTGCCCATTAAACAGGTAACCTTGTCACAGAAGGAGAACAGGTTCAGTGTCTTTGAAATACGCTGTATAAAATAACAAGAGTCAGCAATTCACTGTAACAATTTAGCAACCAACAATTACTTTTCGTGGATAATCAGAGGTGTGGTAAAAGGCATGCTGTTTTCACCATTTCGAGAATGTTTGATCCATACCCAGCCACAGCGCTGAGTTACATAACTCTGCTCATTAGTGGCTACTGCAGTCCCGCATACCATCGCACACGGGAGGCAAGAGGAGTCTTTACAAATAAACAATTAGAAGGAAATAAGTGACAGACAGGACTGAAGAGAAATACAGATGCAGCCCCCAAATCATGTTTTTCCACTAGAGTTTGAAAATGCTTTCATGAACATTAATGTAGTCATTTCATAATGCTCCTCTGGGAAAAGAAACAGCACACCAAAACCAAAAGCCTCGAAACCTAGCTCTTCCAGAGAAGGAGTAACTTCTGGAGAAACAAGAACATCCTTTTGGAAGCATCACTGATTGTGTACTCAGCTTGAGTGACTTTCAAATGCCAAACACACACGTGGCTGCTCTGAGTTGCGGTGAGCTGTGGAGACAGGTACTGCTGAGCTGCAAGCTCTGAAGAGGCCACCTCCAAATGAGGAATCCTGAAAACCTGGCACTGCACACAATGTAGCTCTAGGCCCCTTTCCAAATAGATACAGATCCCCAATTCTTTGCTCCAGTAACACACTAGTGAGGGAGGGATTGTCATTACTTGATTCAAATATGTGCCAAAAATTGTATGACGGTCACAAGTCTGGAAATGCAAGAGACAAGCAAAGACTAGAAGCAAGCCCTGCAGCACCCTTCTGAGATGAACACCTCTCCTCAGATAGCCTTCTACGTCCTATTTCTGCTGGACTGCCTTTCCTCTGCTTCGGCACCTTTGCGGAGCAGGAATCACTGTCAGCTCCTGAGCCAAGGGGTCATTTCCAAAAGGAGCATCAGAGAAGCAGATGTGCATTTTTGGAAATAATTTTGAAATTGCAAGTTTCCAAGGTATTCAAGCCTTCATCAAAACATCAAGTGAAAAAAATCTTTGAGCATTTTGTTTTTCTAAGTTAGCAGAGGAATTTCACAGGAATTTCCAAGGGTGGGAGGTGAGGGAACAAAGAATCTGAGATTTTTTTGTCACAGAAGTCAGCAAACAAACAGAATGAAACTGGGGGAAGAGCAAGTAAAAGTTAGGGACCACGCTGTCTCAGCCATAAATTATACTAAATCAGCTGCCAGGAAAACACTTCAAGCTGTCAGCCAGAGTGAGGGCAGAGGAAACCACCCTTCAAAAAAATCACAGTGCAAAGCAACACTTATTTCACAATTGCCATCAGCAGAGAAAGGAGGTAAAAAAAATGAAGAGCTCTGAATGAGTGCAATTTCCAAGAGGATCCCAACAGCCTTTCAAAGGCTCGTCACTCCTCTTGTCAAACTCCTAAAGCCAGCAGCATAGTGGGTCACAGGAGAACTGGATTCCCTTTCTGCAGGTGCAGTTTTGCATGCAGAAAATTAATTCCAGATGCAAAACAGAGTACTTGTTCATCCCTATAATAAAAACCTGTAGTTTGACTGATGTTTGCTTGCCGAAATTCCCACCTGCAGTTCAACTGTGGGTTAAAAATAGGGGGATCGCTCTTTTGGAAATCTCTGCCAATTTATCTTTGTTCTGCCCCATTGCTGCATATAAGGTGATACACTGGGGCATGAAGAAATAAACCTACATCTTGACCTTACACAGTATCTTAGGCATATAACTCATGTACGCCAATTGTTTGTGGTAGATGAAAATATTTTTTCAATTATAAATTAAACTTAAAGGGAAGAACAACATCTGGAAAGGTCTTTTGTCTACTTGCAAATATGAATTTTGAAAAAGTATGGAGTCTTTAGGGATGTCAGACTGTTTCAAATTCTTGGTAAATCACATTTCCAATTACATGCACAGAATCGGAATATGAGGAAAGCTCGAGATACAAAACTTCCTTAAGAATAACCAAATATCACAGCTGGTCCTAAAATGGCATAGCAAGCTATTGAGGTTTTCTGCCTGGGACCGTTTTGATTAGTTTACATCATCACTAAACATCTAATGCTTTCCAAATCAATGCTTGGCACGAGAAGTGGGATCCCACTGCAGTGACACACCAAGCACGCTATCTTGGGCATATACATCACCCGAAGCCGTACTTTTCCAGGAGCCACAAATGTCCTGATCCCAGCGGTCACAGCCCTGCACAGGTTCCCAGGAAAGCTCTGTGCTCAGCCACAAGAGCTCAGAAAAATGTTTTCTCTAACAGGCTAAACACTCCTACTTAATTTTTCACAAGATGAAGCTGCATGACGAAGTGGTGAGAGAAATTCACTACTAGCACTCCTAACTGAAACAGAGTAAATGTATCCAGTCTTCTGTTTTATGTATGGAACACTATCCCAAAGACAGGTAAGTCACTATAAATAGGGTCTTTATTTGCCACTGTCTGAAAAGAAATGGGACTTGGCAGCAATAAGAACTCCCTACAATTTAAGCCTCACTGGTCAGATTCTTAGAATCACAGAATCATAAGGTTGGAAGAGACCTCTGAGATCACCGAGTCCAACCGTGCCTATCTCCCTACTAAACCCTGTCCCTAAGAAACTCATCTATACATTTTTAAACACCTCCAGGGATAGTGACTCCACCACCTCCCTGGGCCACCTGTTCCAATGCCTGACCAAAATTCTCTGGTGCTTCAGACCAGTTGTTCTGGAGAGCAGAGGGATACTTCACAGGACCATGGCATCTGCTCTGTAATGAAGGAACACTACAGTCTCAGTTACCTAATCTCCCCTTCATGTTTGCTACAAAAACATGCCAAAAACCATAGGAAGTGAAAAGAGCAGCTAAAGCATCTCCAGCTCTACTACATTGTGCTTTATTGCAGGCTCTCGGCTTCCACAGACTCATTGCTGGTGGTCAGTAACACATCCGGACTCAGCCTCACTGTGCGGGGACTGCGTGAGGCAACTAAGGCACAGGCAGTCAGTACAAGAAAAAGGATTTCTGATGCTGGAGGGAGGATTCAGAATCCCAGACTCTTGAGACAAGGGCAGGGAAGCACAACTTGCCCTTGTGACAACAGATGGCTCTGACTCGCAACCTGTAGCACTTTGGTGAAGAGGATAAGGATTGCTGTTCAAAAAGCCTCTCCAGAACAGCGAGAAGAAAATATTTTTCTTATATTGAAAAATCTAAAAAAATATTAAAAGCGCTAGCAAGTTAGAATAAGACTGAGGCTAAGAAAAAGATAGATATAATGGAGAGAAATGCACCCACGATGGTGCTTCTTCTGCAGGCTAGCTCTGTTCTGAGCATGGCAAGGAGTAAGGAAGACAGATAATCATTTCTGTCTGTATCTCCTTTTCCCAACTGTTTAGATGTGCTTCTGTCACAGCACATTTCAGTCCAGCTATGTCTGACTGCGTTCTGGACACAGAACAGTACACCTTTAGGGAAACAGATATTGATCGTACACAGAGAAGGGAAGAGGTTTTCTTGCCCAAGGCAGCAGATATCAGGTACACTAATTAGAGCAGTATCATACAGACAAGTACACTGTTTGTTGTCATTACACATCACAGATTTGAAAAAGCTGCAGCTCAGGCTAGGTGCACTAGGAACTCAGGAGGATTTAGTGCGGAATTCCCACCAAAAAGAAGGCGGACAAGAGGAGGCACACATTGGAATTATGGAGGCTTTCGAGTCCACCTATATCACTACAAATAAGAGTTTTCTGCTAACAATCACTCACTCCATTGACCATTTTGGGGTTTGTAGACAAAAGAAAGCTGTATCAGCAAATCTCAGGTTTCCTGGCTTAAATCTGTGCTGATCAAACAGGCCCACAAGTAATAGCACACGACTTGGCACTTTATGACCGACAGCGAGGTTCGTTTTCCTGACGCTGGCAAAAGACACAGTTAGCTCACACAGCTTCAAGAGCCAAGTCCCTCTTTTTATTCCTCTACATGGATTACAAACTCCTCCCATGCAGCAAGAGAGAATACACTTAAATGACAGGGCCGGCTACAGTGGGGATCTGATGCAGGAATAGGGAGAGGGGGGAGGAGAAGGTGGCTGCAATCATCACTAGATGCTCTCCAGTGTAAACAGGTAAATTACTACTGAGTGATGCTAATTGGGACCACAGGGAGCTACAGTCCCATCTCTTCTGCTCCCAGTGAAGCCACTCAGGGATTCAGCGCTTATTACATGCACAGTCTAAATAAAGAGAGATCACATCCAAAATTCCTGATTTCTACAGACATTGTGGTTATTCGGCAAGAAAGTCCTGGGAGCCATTGTGCAACAGCTATTGGCACATGGCAACTTTTAAAAACAAAACCATTCTGAATAGATGGCATTGAGAGCAGCATCCAAGTTATTTGAGGCAAATTGTTTGTGAGGATGTATAAATACATCCTAAGAGACAGTTTTCACTCCAGCAAACTTATTGACTGTGCTGATAAGACAGGCAAGGGGTGCAGGAGGAACAGAAGCACAAACTTGTGAACCAACTTTCCCAGAAATCACAGAGCAGCTCAGCAAAAAAATAAGTAATAAAATCTTGGTCTCCTGATTCCTAGCCAAATATTCTATCTACTAGACCATACTGCTTGTAGTTGTTCGGAAACAGCATTTGCATCCGTGGACTAATCAGCTTATTTACCATTAAAAATGTGCACAAGATCTGACAAACTGTATAATTTTTATATTTAATAAAAAGAGAAGTAGCATTTTTTTAAAAAGACTGACTTTGGAGCTACTTTTCCACTGAATGACACTCCTGTAGAATTACAGTTTTACCTAACGGGCATATTGTCATCTTTTTCATCAGCTTCAGGCTGTGAAATCACTCAAGCCCTCTGTGCATCACTGCGCCCAGGGATGATAAAGCCAGCAGAATAATATTTGTATGTAATTTTTAAGCAGTGCTATGCCTGTAAATCCAAGGCTGGTTTTAAGTCTTTTGAAATTCTTAGGTGTTAAGATTCTTCCTGAGTCTGAGAACTCAGAAAAGGTCTAGAGGAAATCACCTCAGCCACCAGGTCCAGCCCCTCAGGATCAGAGACAAACACACAGTGGGCAACAGAGGCTGACCCATGCACCAGTCAAAGGCAGTGCAAAAGTGCTTCCAGGGCAGCCGCCTTGCTGAAGCTGGGACACATGGATGGCCGCTATATCTCTTGACTTCTTAAGGGAAATATCCATCTCCAGGTGCAGCTGGAACTTAGTCTACAGAACCTGCTGAGTTTGACCTCCCCAGCTGCCCAGGTACTGAGCCCCTTGACAGCCTTTCCCCTGTGGAATCACACCTTTGCCAGTAAACCCATCACACATCTACTCCTCCACCAACTCTCAGCAGGGGATTTTGTGGCTCCACACTCTGTGAAAACTTTGTTCTGCACCTGGCAGACCAGGAGGCTGGCAACACCTACAACGCGTGTGCAGGAATGCACTGCAAAGGACACTCCTGTTTCCTATGCCACTACCACCCCCTGCATCACCTCACCAACTCTGGCCATGTCCAGCCTGACTGACTGACAGAGCAGAGGGGTCAACACTGAGAATCTTACTGTTCTGACCCTAGACACAGTAGGTTGAGGTGCAGGGCTGAGCGCGGCATGCTTGCTCTCAAACCCATGCAACTGCCACTGCCCATAATTCAGGATGGAGATGGGCTTGGGGCATGCTGCAGTCACACCCCAAAGCAGAGGCTACGCGTTATCTGGGAACTGACCTAGACCAGGACTTCAGATGCAACTCCAGGTCTTTCAGTTTTGAGGCAGACACTAAGATGCCTATTTCAAAAGACAAGTTCTTCATAATACCCATGGCATACCACCCAAGGAGACCAAGGGTATTTCCAGCATGTTCAGAGCGTGTGCTGGCTGTACAGAGACATGCAAAGATCAGGTAGCGTTTGCTCCACAGTACGCAATCATGAACAGAGAAACCACAATCACAACAATCAATACTTATACAGGGAAGACTAATGCTGAAATCTCCCTGACCGAAACGCTTGTAATGGCTGGGGCTAAATGGGGAAGCCTCACTTCTCAAAAGCACAAATACATTCTTTCCAAAGTGCATTCAGTCAATTAAAAGCAATTTTCAAAAATGTCCTATCCCTATTTCAGGTTAAAAAAGAAGAGATCAACATGAAACCCCAATCTTCAATTGACAGTAAAAGGATCAAGATGAATCCCTGAATTGTTGCAATCAGTGACAGCAGAGCTGGAGCCTATATACACACAATAAGAAAATTATAAGCTCTCATCAATTGCAGTAAGCTCTTCTTAAAACATACAGCACAGTTGCAAGCTTTTAAGGATGCAAATTGAGAATAACAAGCTTGTCTTTAGGTAAGGGGAGATAAAGTAACATTAGATCAAAGCCAGCGTCTGAAAGTTGGGTGATTATTTTTAATAGTCTGTAACTCTAAAATAACACAGATATTTTACGACACATAATTCACTTCAAGCGTAGCAATTTTCCAGCCAAATCAATTTTTCAAGCTAAAGTTCTAGAAGCGTTGATTGGAGGACACTTTCAATCTGAATAAATGACTGCTTTTCATAATATGCACATCAGATTTCAGTGAAAGCAGTCACTTTTTGCTCATGGTCTTCAGTTCCAGAAGACAACCTGACACAGCTGTCCCTATTTTCTATTCAACTGCCCTCACTGCTTTTGGAAAGTGAACACTTTCTGGCAAGTTTTCCCTAGATGTACATTTAAATTGACACTGGCAGATGTCTCAAACAAAGTCTGCTAACAAACATGTCTTCATTTGGTAATGCTGATGCTAAAAAACAATTTTGAAAGCACGTGATGTCACCAATTGTAACACCCAGTCTCTCATCCCATCTCTGTCCTGGCTTACCTCCGGACATCTCTTTGGAGGTTGGAGATTTGCAGCCTTTTTGTCAACTGGAAGCTGGGAGGTAAAAATACAGCTACACCACAAATCACTCAAAATAAAAGTACAAATTATTATGAAAGCAGTTTAGTGGTATCAAGCACTTCCACACCAATTCAAATTAAAACAAGGTATCTCAGGAGAAGAAAAGAGTACCTGCTCTGCCAGGGAAGCTTATCGGCAGCAGGTCATTTAACTTTATTGCCTTTTATTCTAATTGAGTTTAGATTAATGGGGACACAAAACAGAACTTCACACAGCTGTCAGCAGGCAATGGCAATGGCAGACGTGCTCTGAGGACATCTCAAGGGGGAGGTCAACACAGCCTATCGAATCACAGAAAGGCTTTCTACAAAAAACGAGAGCAACCTGGGATCCACAGCTTCTTCTGAAAGTACCTGTGTGCTTTAAACCATGTGGCATGTGGGCTGCTGTGTTTAAATTTATCTTTCTAGTCAGAGACTGCGCATTACTGCTGGCTCAAGGGACGGACTGCTTTTCTGTCCTACATCTTCATATGCAGTGGGAACCAAGAGCCAATGCTAAAACCTACAAACACATGGATAAGGTACGCATTTAGGTAGCCACTGACAGTCAGTCAAAGAAACGCAGACCGGTACTGCCTGAGTACGGGCAACATTCAGATGGAAACACAGCATGATATGACAGTGTGCATTTGTCCCACTTCCAGGGCCAATGCAGTAAATTTTTATACATCTGTTATAAACTTATTAGAAAACAAAAATTTGCCAGGGCAAAGCCTCCCTGTCTTCATGTTGGGATATTGTCTATAGAAAGGTCTCAATTAAGAGAAGTCATTGCACTTCTTAAGGAGCAAAAAATATCAGAAAGGTGATGCCTCCCAGAAAACTGACCAAGTTAATTTGACACGACTGGGGATGCGATGATACTGAAAGTCAAAATAAGTCTTACCAGTATCAACCACCAGAGGAAGGCATGATATGGGGGCACAGGTAAGCTGACAGACTGTCACCCAGGTTGCTGTCACTGGACCTGCTCTGCTGGTTTTGCTTGGGCACTGTGGGAGCGCCCAGCCAGTGAGGTCCCTGCCCCATCAGCCATGCCGCCACCCTCAGCTCCAGGCTCCTGGCCTTGGCAGAGTTGCACCCTTCTCCTGCTGCTCCCTTATACCAGTGGGAAATCTTGGAAGTAACCTAACTTTAAAGCCTTAAAAGGCTCCCTCTGCCCAGAGAGGGTTGTGGAATCTCTTCTCTGGAGATATTCAAACCTTGCCTGGATGTGCTCCTGTGCAACCTGCTCTCAGTGAACCTGCGTTAGTGGGGGGGGTTGGACCGAATGAGCTCCAGAGGTACCTTACAACCACTACCATTCTCAAATACTATGATTTATTAACAACTTGTTATCACTCAAGATAACAAGTGATACCTGTGGCCAAATACGAAAACCAAATCCAAACTTTTACATCTCGTGTTCTAAAGCATCTCTTCTGCCCTCCCAGCCTCACCTCCCCACCCTGCAACTCTCTGCTCTTCCTGTTGCCACCCTGCAGCCCGTGGAGCTGTCAGATGTTCGAAACCACAGCAGGCTTCACGGCTGCAAACTCGCTAGGGATAATTACTCACAAAAGAGAGTTTCATTTGATTTGAGATTGTGGACTGGAACACGATCTGTGTATTTTATTGTGATCTTTCTTTCTTGTTGGTTTTTTATTTTTGTAGAAATTCTCTATGAATGACAGGTAAGCACAATAGTGTCTACATATTCCCAAACCAATTGCGCAAATCATGTCTTTCCAACAGCATGTATCATTCAGCCTGATAACATCTGTTTCTCTCAGCAGCAGTTTACGTACTTCTTTGTGGGAAAGGACTTCAACAGGCAACTTTTCAGCTATCGAAGGCAAACTGTAAGCTTCCACTCCGTGACTTAAGCTTCTTAAAACTAAATAAAGCTTCAAAATAGGCAGCCAGGCAGAAGCACACTGTGTATTCAGATGGGCACACTAGAAGCAACAAGCCTAGTTCACAATCCGTACCCAAATTCACACCCAAGAGAAGTTTCCTCAAAGTATACAGACATGTCAGCCAATACACAGCATACTTTCTCCCCTCCCGTTTGGGCCATAACAAGAAAAATCTGTGTGAACTATTCAGAGATGATGCAAAGTCTGGCACGTCGTCCCTTTCAGTAAACTTCATATTATCTGACATAAGACTAGTCTCTATACAACCCCGATTGCTCTTGCCAAGGTGCATAGACGATAGAGTGCCTGTGGGTCTGTATGCAGTCAGAGGAAGAGGGAGCTCAGCAAAACACTACGTAACGCTCAGGGCTCTGCATTACACACTCCTGCTGCTTCCAGGGGAACTGAGTTTTGCTAGTGCTAGATGAGTCTTTTTCCCTTCACACCAGACATGACATGAAGCGACAACCTGCTGGATGGAGAAATCCCAAGGGCTACGAGAGATGGATACGGATTGTACAGCGGAGTGTTGGACCTCACACGGGCTCACAGCACAGTGTCCCCTCATCGAGGCTGCAAACCAGCCCTGCAGATGGAGAGCATTTCAGACTCTTGGGAAGAACTTGCTGCCTCTCCAGGTTCCTAAGAGAGTGACTACACCAAACAGTCCAAACCCTTCTTAATGTACAGCTGACATCTTGCTGGGAAATTAATCTCCTTTCTCACTCCCCCTCAGCCAGGAATTCTAGTATAAGCACCTTTTAAACCTGTAGGTTTTACTTTTTTATTTTAAAGAATTTAGCATTTGATGAAATACAGTGCTATGTAAACAAAATAATTATCCCTAGCTATTAAACGTGAAGTCCTTTGTTTTGTTAAAGACATACCAAAGCCAAGTACAAAGTCCCTAGATAAGTTCGCAGGATATTCAAAGTGATTAACCCTTTTGTCAGACTTCCTTGACCTCCAAGATGGATCAGCCACGTTTTCTGCAAGCATTTCTTCAGATTTTCTAGCAATACTAATGGCCTGTTCTCAACCAGAGCAGTGGAGTTCTGTGTCTGTTCTGGGACACGTGCAGGTTAGAAGCCAGGATAAGAGATTGCCCTTTAGCTTTAGAGAAGTCATAGGGCTTATCTCAATGCTACCCATCTGCTGGAGACAACAATGCTGAAATCTATTTCACAAATGTCTTTTTAAGATCATTTAGAAGCAAACCCTGGCTGCAGTTCCCAGTCCAGCTCCCAACACGGTCATTCTGAAATGCTGCATACAAAAGGGATTATTCGGGAAACCTGAAAGAGCCCTCAGAAACTAAGCATAAAGACCCCAAATCCTTCCCCAAATATAAAAACAGCAGAGCACATAAGAGAGAAATCCTGGACTCTCCCTCTGGAGAAAGTATTGCTGAAAAACGTGTAAACAACATTTTTGATGGAGGAACTGCCACCCTCAGTTCATACTGTTCCAATGTGTAAGACAGCAACATCTTCAGGCTACAAAAATGGAATCTGAAATGCAAATGTTGGTAGATAACAGGATAAGGGCACCACACCCTCAGACAACATAATTCAGCATAGCTTCTGGGCAACAGCTTCCACTTTTTAATATATCTGCAGATTTTAACCCTGTTTCCCAATGTGTGACCAAGAGAAATGTGTACGCAACCTGACCTCCAAACATGCATTAATCCCAACTGGGAACAGATCTCAGAAGCCGTTGGTAACATCCAGCTGGACAGCAGTGCTGCCCAATTGTTATATCCATCACCACCAGCGAATGCACAGACCAGATGGACAGCCACGCCCATGCTAGCAAGTTTACCTGTGCTAATAGCCAGGTAACACATAACTTTCATCTAGACTAGGTGGCACCTTAAAATGCGCCGCCAGTTAAGAGGAATAGGAATGGGAATGGGAAAGGTCTGCTGTCCTTGAGGATAGATTCTACTCCTGTGTGTGGCCAAAGGAGACAACATAAACCATCCCCCCCCCCAGGAAGAAACAAATTTCAAAGACAATTCTCAAAGAAACACGGGACCAAAATGAATCCTTCCTTCCAGCAAAAGCTGCAGTAACTTCAGCGAGAGCTTGACATCGGCTCAGGAATTCCAAACCTGTCGCACAGTGTGAAAATGGTCTCCTGTACCTTGCAGTGTAACAGCTTTATCTGGCACTATGAAAGATCTTGACTAAGTATCACCAGGCTTGATTGTTAGTTTGGACTTGGAGGGTACAGTTCTCTCCTCAAGAAAGCATTCGTGAGATCAACACAGAAAACAACAGCGCTGCAGGTACTAAGCATTGCCCTTGACAATCAATGCAAGGAGATAAATCATTCTGCTGCCAGGCTGCATAAATCCATTTGTCAGAATTCTGAGCTCTGGTGAACAATTTTTTTCCATGTTAACAAGCTCTCTGTTCTTTACTTAGTGACCAGGAAATCCTCTGGTATTTTGCTTATGCCCATCATGCTTGTACTATTCAACAAGTCATAGATAGATAGATAGATAGATAGACAGACAGATAGATAGATAGATAAAACCAAAAGCTACATCACAGGAGTGAGGCAGAACCAGGAAGACATGCAGGCAGTAAACTACTAACACATAATTACACAGAGTGATCACTCTGCACACTGTGGTCAGAGTTTGACTTTATGTTCTCTGGGACTGAACTTTATGCAGTCATTTAAAATGAAGTCCGAACAAACTGATATTGTCACTTACCTACTGGCTTGTTAAATGTGGGAGGCCACTTCCAGCCCTTGGCAGCGTGCAGGATGAGGAAACCCATACTGTTCCCTTGAAGGCACATTATCAAGAATGTTTTTATCCCACAGAGACATCGCAAGAAATTAGTTTGTCTCAGAGGAACTAAAGACAGACCTGAAGTGAATGACGATGCCTCCCCTCCCCCTTCTGCTTGTAGCTGCCATGTCCTGTACTGCTAGACTGCACCTATAGACAGTAACATATAGGTCTGACAATATGTTTACAACAACCTCTTACTGTGTACACACAAGCATTTGACCTGGTTGAAGGCAGTAATTTTGAGACTTCTTCCATAATACTGGTGTGCAGGAGGTGCAAGGCCATAATTTGGCAATATATCTGGCCTAGTACAAGTGTCTGGCCTCCATGAGAACAACGTAGAAAAAAGAAAGGTCAGCTCAGCAGTAGTCAAATCACGTAAGCCCCAAAAGACTCCGCAGCAAGACCACGGAAATCTGTCTTTTGTGTCCACTCAGACTTCTAAATTAAAGTACGTATTGGCAGAGCAGCCACAGTGGAACTAGGCAAGGAGGGTTCTTCACCCAAGTGGCAACAGTTACACAAGAGTGAAAAAAAGTGAAAAAAAAAAAAAAAAAAAAAAAAAAGAGACAGTTGTAGGCAAGACATTAGAAATGAGATGGAAAACACATTTCTGAAAGAGTACAGTTCTTATCATTCTAGGCAGCTGAAAGTAATTTCCAAGGAAGACATTTTCCTCTACATAGTAGCCACACGAAAATGACAGCAACAAACTAACTATAAGGTAAGAGCTGAAGCTTGTGCACTTGCTATTAGCAATTTCTATCTTAAATTATCAATTAAATACCATCCTCATTTTGCAAAAAATACTTTCTCAGGCAAGAAGCAGAAACTGGCAACTATGCTGTACACCTGTTATTATGCATTACTATGAAATTAAAATATTTAGAGAATTTGGCACATCTATGTTGCTAGAACTATGCTGGTAGTTATAACTGAATTGCATAGATGGATGCTGTTCCCGCTTGCTAGGAAAACATTGCTGCATAAAAAACTACTGGTGGCCAGCAGCTGGCCTTTCAAGGTAAGTACCAAAAACATGCACTTTGTGACATTTGGTCATATGGTACGGGTGCCAGGGCTCTTGTTATTCAGCAGAAGCAGCAGGGCAAGAGTCCAAGAATGCCCCCCTTGCAAGCCACGTGCACTGACCTCAATGGGTGAAGTGCAGAGCACTATTTATTCAGGTGCAATAATACAAATCTTTGTGGGTTGTTCTGCAATGATAAAACAAAGAGGATTCCAAAGAATGCGCTCCACGTGTGACTTCCCGAGCTCCACCGTAAGCATACAATATTTGCAATATCAAGTGACAGCCAGAAGCAAAATTATTGTCATTTGGGGCTGTTGAGTGCAGAACTTGAGCAGCTTTTCAAAATGGAAAACGTTACTGTGCTGCAGGGTATAACTGGGATGTGCGGAATAATGAAGGGACTCAACAGAGACAGGTTTTTTCTCCCCCAGGTACTTACTTCAGCTACCCTAGTCTTTTCATGTGAAAATAAACAGGACAAGTTAGTAACAAAAGGCAATTTACATGTATTTACTTTGTTTCCATGAGCTAGCTGCAATATTAAGAGAATAGGGAATGGTGTGCATCCAAGCACAATGACCATAGCTAGGGTCATTTTAAATACTATTTTTGTTTAAGATCAGAGAATTGATGCAGAATTGATGCAGAGAATTGAAACACCACAAGCATACATGGGAGTTAGAATTCTAGTAATTTACAGTCATGTAATTCTCATCATGAGCAACAGAATCCAACCCATACACCTCAGCACCAACAATATCCTACATCTGAAAAGTAGTCTCAACGTAAGTTTAATGCAGAGAGGCTTCACTACATACGTACACCCGATGTTACCTTTATGTAACTGATCATTCTTGCATTTCTGACACAAGCAAGCGATTGCAGTTCACAGTGTTGTTATGTTATTTTAACCTCATCCACATGTTGAATAACATCCTTGTCCCAGGATTTCAAAAAGAAAATATCTAAATGACCCATTATAACCCTCAGAAAAAGGAGATATGAACCGAATAAGCAAGGCACGTTAAACACACTCAGTAAAGGGACCCCACTCAGCATACCAATGTTTCCGCAATGCCTGGATTCTTCTACTTTCACAGCTATGCATCTAAAGCTACCCATGACTGATATTGACAGTAAATGCTATCGCTGCAGCTCCCTCACCCAATAGTTCTGGATGCCATCTGGCAGATTAGCACTTTTCTTCAGGATTCATCTAATTGTAACTCTGATACGTGGCTGGCAACACCTGATTCCTTTAGGTCACAGCTTTTCCCACAGGAGCCAGATGCCTCTGTATACATTCTGCTCTCCTCCCAACTCTTTCCTCTGCAGGGCATTTGTTCCCCACCAAAACTGGTGTACATCTCTGCCTCACTGGATAGTTTGGACTTATTTGTCAATACTTGTCACCTACCTCCAGCATCTCTAAGCACAAGACCCTACATAAGATTCTCCAGCCCAGTAAGAATCTCTCAGATGAGCCGGAAAGACCTGGTGTCAACTTAAGACATTCATTGCTTGCGGAGCTCACTAGTTACAGAGAGAAAAAGGGGAATTTCATGCTTCATTTCTCTTCTGGACACACATGTCCTAACCTGGAGGTCACTTCAATAACTTCTTCAGTCCAACCACATAAAGCCAAAGAAATACCTTAATCTCAAGTATGAGAATTTGAATTTTCCCAGTCCTGCTAAGAACTGGATGGAGAGACATCCTCAGGTGAAAAAAAAGATCAGAAGAACATTTCTTCTAAATGAAAAGGAAAAGTTGAACTGGGAGTCTTTTTTTGGTTCATTTAAAGGGTTAGATGTAAATGCTTGTGATCCTCAAAAGTCTGAGGATCAAAGAAGGAACAACAGATGAACTATTTTCTGCCATCAACTTCTCTTTCAGCAGAGAGAGAAATGTGGACCAAAAGCATCCCAAATAGATTTTCATCAGCAGCACTCTTAAAAATTGTGCATGAGCATTAACCCATTTTCAAATGTAATGAATGCCAGTTAACCGTCCACCCCCCTTCTGCCTCCCCCAAGAATATCCTTTACACTACTTTTCCAGCTTTGTGCTTGAAGTACAGTGGAGAAAAATCCAGCTGAGAGGTGCGTCTCTCTTTTATTCTCTTCAGGAAAAGAGGTCGTTCCACCTCTGACTTTACTTCCTACAACTGAAGGGAAACACAAAGGAAAAAAAAGAGCTGATCCTGCAATTCCCTGTGCATCCTCCTCAGCCAAACACAGCATCAAACTCAGCTCTTGAGTGAGCAAGCACAGTTTCTCAGAAAATGACATGAAGGCAGGGAAGGATGCTGTCCCTGTTTGGATAATGGATCAATATTTTGGAAGTAACCAAGTAGTTCTAAAAAGAAAAAAGATGTCATTTTCTTAAGCTGCTTTGTTGTTGCTTTAGGGGAACTGTGTTTTTAAACACGCACAAAATACGCAAAACAGAAACCTGCTTCTCAAGACTGTGGAGTCATTTGGCCCATTTCAGTTTAACAATAATGCCAACAGGCAGCTGAAAGCACAGATCCACCAAACAGCTATGGGGAAACACAGAAGTAAAGCATCAACACCCTAACCTCAAATCTTTCGGACAAAGTGCTGCTTGGCCAACATCTGATTTTCCAGAAACACTACAAAATAAGCTAATAAGTTATGCATGTCTTCATTCTGCTATATATTCACCCCAGACATTTCAAGTCACTTTTGCAGACCTCCTTTTTTTGCAAAGGACTAGTCAAACTCTGGTTGTACACAAAAAGTACAACAGAAAACTTTTCCCCCATAATTTTGTTTCAAGTTTGAGCTGAAGTGTTATAGACAGATACAATCCCTTAATGTTGTTCTTTCCATTAGTTCTTTGCCATAAACTTTGGGGAAAAAAAAAATCAGTTGAAGTATGGTGCGGTTGGGGATTTTTGTTGTTGTTTTGGGGTGGAATTTCCCTCAAAAATTGCTAACAACGTGACAGGGAGCGCATTGAGTGCAAACTCTCAGTTCCAAATGCTTTTTCGTAACTTGTTAACTAGGGATCGGATTAAGTAAATTTAATTAAAAACACCCTACTGCAACAGACATAATTTTGCTAAAATTGTAATTGTTTTGAGTAGTTATCTGCAGAGACAGCTATAAACCCACCATATATGTATGCCTGCAAAATTGAATGGCCTTTGATGCCAGTACCCGGGCAAACAGGACCAGTGTCATTTATGCATGGAGACAGTATGGAGATAAGCTACATGGTTCCAGTTTCACCCTCTGCTGATCTGCCAGTTAATGAAAATATCCCAGTAGCTCAGGTGGAAAAGGACTGGGCTATTTCTTATTTTTGCATTCACTGCATTTAATTGTGGAGACCTGTAGAAGGTTTTGCCTAGATGGAGCTGCCTCATCCTTAGATTTAAAACCAAATGCCAGATACAAAAAACTCACCAAGTTTTCATAACATGTCCTCATATTTTGGCAATAATTTAGAGTTCTCTCATAAACAGTTTGCACATATTCAGGCACATTGGTAAACTGTACATTTGAGGACAGCTGTTGTTAGAGAAGAGCAAGAACTGATCCCTGGCTTTCCCAGACTCCCGCTGCAAGGGAGTGGGGGTTGCACCCAGAGGGTATGAGAGCCACTCGTGACAAAGGTCAGCTGGGGACTCCAGGAGCTTGCTTAGCACCAGGGTACAGCCCAATAGATTCCAAGGTAAGGTTAGCATACATTAAACGAAAGAAAAACAGCGTAATTATCTACAGGAATTTTGAACACAGCTATTTCTTGAACAGAGCCCTGAATATACAGGTCTGAATTATGCTAAAATCAAATCAAGTTGTCATCCTGAATAAAAAAGTAAAAGAAACACGGCTACCAAATTTATGTAAAAATACTCATAAAAGACATTCTCCTGTTTGTCTACGTGAATGTGCCTTTTGCCTCCCACCAACACATCTATTGCATTTCTGAATAGCAGCACAGCAGGACACCGTGATCCTGTTTCTGAGAAGGAGCTTGTAGAAAGACTGTCAGATGAACCGGGTGTTCCTCTGTCAAATCCTAGAGGCCTCAGTATCAAAAACAGATGTTCCCAGTTGGAAGCTTTTAAGAAAACTTAAGCCTTCTCCTGCCTCCTCTTCTTGATGGCTGACAGAAATGATAGTGTTTGAAGAAAAGCCCAGAGAATCCCTCTGCTTATATGCAGTATAAGGAACCTGTTGAGGAATCTGGGGAAAAGATGACTGGAATTGGTCAATACAAATCCAAGATAAAGCCATTTTAATAATGCCATTTGGTAAATGTTTACCTGACTCACCACATTTAGACCTTATTTCTTTCAACTGTAGTGGGTTTAGGGAGAAGACTACATAGATCAAGAAAGCAAGAGCTGTCAGAATTCAAAGACTGGATATTATTGCTTTGTAGCCCTAGTAGTCCATGCAGAAGTTTCTTTCTTTCTTTTCTTTTTCTTTCTTTCATTTCACAGGTATATCATAAAGCTAAAATACCTTTCCATTGATGGTTTGAATACGTGAGACTAACGTCTAGCAGAGCACATATTCTGTCTCCATTAAGTTCACTGGCCTATGCATGTTATCAATTACAGTAAATTAAAAGCACTCACATTACCAGCTCTCACCTCATTATTCAGCTTTTAGTTCTTTCAATAATCACACTAAGTGCGTTTTACAGAAACAAAACTAGGGATTCCATCCCATTAAAGATGTGTCCTTTTGCCTATGGAGATTCTATAAAGCAGATCTTCTCCACTGGAAGAAAACAAAAAGGACAAACTATTCTTTGCAGAACAACTTTTACTACTGTCCTTAGCCATACTGAAATTTTAGGTGACCTTGCAGAAAGTCCGATTCCAAGGAACTACAGAAGAACACCACCTCATTTCAAACTCATTGTTTTCACACTTTCCTGCCAGCGACTGACACATCCCTGGAAAGTGACTAAAACCCAACTCTTGGATAATATATTAACTGGGATTTCAATGTTTCTTTTGACTATTCTTACACACACAAAAAAGTATACTTGGTACCAGTTCTGCAGGAATGGGAGCTTCTGGTCCTGACAAAGCACCACACTGAGCCTCTGCAGAGCGATGAGGGTACAACCTGGTGCCAGCTGAGATGGGAATTCTGTAGTTACAGGGAAAAGCTGTTCAAAGTGTAGCACACAAGGCAAGTGAATGACTAACAGCTAGGAAAGCAGAACAGTTTCTCACTCAATAGCTACAAAATTTATCAGAACCACAGCAGCTGCCCTCTACCTTTAATGTATTTAAAAAAAAAAAAAACAAAGCCCAAAACATATCCAGGTCGCTGCCTGAATGGGACAACCAGGAAATTAAAGGCTTGAACATGGGTGTGCTGTTGGATTGGCCACAAATTACTGTCTCCAATCCCAAACTCGGAGAGTAAGCTAAGACATTAAAGAGGGACTCCAAGCTCAGACAATAAAACAACCTCTAGAGGGTAAAAAGGAGCTCAAATGAGTGAAACTTGCACTTTTGTCAAAAATTGGTATATGAAAATAGCAGCAACCTCATTTTAAAGAAAGAAAGGGTTTCCCCATCTTCCCATCCTCACAACTATCTATATGGTAACTCATACCACCGCATTAATTTTACATTAGAAGTCACTAATGACAAAATACAACTGTGGCTCACTCTTTTTCTTTTTTTTTTTTTTGTACTTTTAACTACCAGATTCATTAATTTTGGATACAACACAGTGCCTTCAGATCTGCTCACACACATTTTAGGTTGAATTCCTCCAGCACATATTTTGAAGGAAATATTTTATTCTGGCTACCCATTTCTGCAAACCTATTTTGCATTTCAACATTTTAGCTCCAAGTGGATTATTTCTATATTATCACAGCAAGGCTACCCCTATCTCCTGATGAAACTGATTTTCCTACCATCCAGTAAAAGCACAAAGATTTCAAACAAGTCCTTTAAATAGTCTGTGATTTTGCCGAAGGCATTAATGTTTCAATTCCAAGCTATTAACTGCTGTAACTGCTGATTTGGACAATTCAGTCCCATTTTGGAAAGCAACCTGGCTATTCTTAATGATTCCAAGCCCGATAACAGACTCTCATGAGCACTGAAAAGCAATCAAGAAAGTTTTGTGGAAGCACTGCTGTTATACTACAAAGCACCGGCAAAATAATATCCCTAGAATGGACAAATATTAAGAAATAGGAGAAAAAAAAAAGATGAGCAGAAAGCCAAGAGAAACAAAGCACTCTACTGATTTTGATAGGTTAACATTCACTAAGATCACAAAAACCTCTTAAGGAGCTTCAAACTCATGAGTATGAAAAAACTCTTAAGCTGTCATTAAGCCTAACCATAGCCCTGTCCGGCCAGACTCCATGTGTAAGCACCTTGTTTTGAACAGTCATGTTGAAGTCTTGCTCCAGAATTTGTCAACAATTCATCTGCAAGTTGAACACTTCAGTTCTCCCAGTGCACCAGGGAAGGATGGAATTAGCCAAACACAACAAACCATAGAATTGATTCAAAAGAAAAAATGACAACCTGTTTAAGTCTTCACAGGCCAGCAAGAAGCATTTTCATCACAAAGCCTGCAACCTCTTCTGCTCTTCTGGCACTATCATGACCACGATGCCAGGCCTCACATCTGATGTCTACCTTGCTCAAGTTCACCAGAGGTAATGAACGGATCACTGAATGTCATCGTATACTACAGCACTGCTAGACGTAAATGCAATATAGGAAATATAACCCTGAGGGTGGCGTAACCTGAGCATGCTGAAGTTGGGCTTCTCCCCATTATCCCAGTGATCCTGGAATGCACTCCTGGACTGGTCACTTGCAGACCAAAAGTCATGTGCAGCTTCCTGATCTAGCCTTCTGTCTCCTGCATGCATTAACTTGAAATACAGCAAATAATTTCAGATGAGGTAGTTCTCTCTATATAACATCAAGTTAAAAGTACGTTAAAGAAATATGCATAATGCAGCACCTGTTACTGTGCACTCACTCCCCAGCTCAGGCCACACCACAGAGCTGCTCCTCTGTTCCTTGGAAGAACTGAGAGCAGCAGAGCCAGCACTATCTCAGTCTGCCCACGGGCACTGTCTCCAAGAGCCTCTCTAGAAAGTAAAGCCCTTGCATCCCAGAAGAGACACACGAGGCAAATGCCATTGACTCAAGGGGGAGTGGGATCTGCTTCAGCCAAACAACCTGCTGCTACTGCACTACCACATCAACCTCTCCCAGAAATGTTCTCTCAAATCAAACAGTATCACGTGGGCTTCTGACTGATGGAGGAAATAGAGGAAGATTATTTTTTGAGCAAAACCAAAAGAAAGAATTCAAGCAATATAATATATGGCTGTCTAAATACTCCAGTAAATAAAGATTAATCTAACACCAGCCTCCTTACATCCCCCTAGAAACACAAGGCCATCATTTCACTGTGGTGTAACAAACTTTGGCTGTGGTCTCATGTACATGTGGTTCAAATTAGCACCTGCATACCTCAGTTACTGAATGAAAAACAGCTCCCTACAGGACCTGTAGATTTCTCGCATACAAGAATTTATCCAACAGCATTATGTCTTCCCTTATCAGATGTGTGTGGTATGACATAACAAACGTAGTGCTGTGGAGCAACTGGCATTAGTTCAATTCCCAAGCATTGGGTCACATTTCCTATCACATTGTTTTAAGACATATGGTATGGACTTGGTGGCTAATGGACAGAGCCCTGGAATTTTACCTTGGATTCTTCAAATTTAACCTAAGTCCGGTGAACTAAATTCAGTCTCTGAGGAAAACCGCATCTGTTAAAATCACCACTCACAGCAAACGGCTGAAAAGATAGGTATGCACTGGGAATTTTTATCTTGATTTGTTGCTCTTAAGTTAAGGTGTCTGCTACGCAAGCAGGGTTTCAAATGAAAAGTTGCTGTTCTAGATACTTTTCCAAAACAACGCTTGGGAATTTAGACGGTGGAAAAGTATTTTTTTTATTTTTAGAGCACGTATCTTGGTGTTAAGGAGACCTAATTTCTACTTCTGACTCTCCCAAGTGTACCACATGAGCCAAAAAGATTGCTTTACTACCGTCTTTAGATCTCATCCTTAACCTGGCATACCCATGCCCATGGTAACAGTGGACTTGCACCAACCAACTGAGGATAAAAACATTGATTGCTTATGGCTCTCATATACAAGCAACACTTGGCTTAATAACAGGCAGTCATGTTCACTCACAGCTGTCGGCAGATTCAAGAACTTGGGAACTTCTTCAGGTGATCTACCTGTCTCCAGAGTGCTGTGATTCCCAGTGCTGCCTCTTGGCAATGCGCAGGTCAAGACTTCTGCAGTCCTCGAAACATCAGTCAAAAATTAATTGCCCCACAGGAGAAAGAACTTCACTGAAAACAGGCTTTACTAACGGGAAAATAAATCTATATGGCTTTTTTTTTTTTCAATATAGCAGAAATTGTTGGGGCAATACAGCACAGGATCACAACACAATATATTTATATATTTAGTTGCCCACTAAAGCATTCTTAGTTGTGCTGATAACTGTTTGTTTTCATATAATTTTCCAATCTCTCAATAGGCTGTTGCAGGCCACTGCCTTACAAATTTCCCTAAAGACTTTCTCTGTTTCTCAGAAAGACACAGAAGTACATTTCTAGCACAGAGACACCTCTGCACATTCAGAAGACCTTGCAGCAACCACCCCACGTAGAAAGTAATTGAGCAAATTTAAAGGAACTATGTCATAATGACTTTTAGAAACCCAAATGACTATCTATTTGTTAAATCATGTCTCAAGCTGACACAAGCCAAACTTGGGCCCCGAGGTGAAATCACTTCTGCTCTGATCTGAACTTCCTCCACGTCTTGACACAGGCTTGAGTTACCAAAATTGACCTAACGTAAAAACCTCACACGTATTTCTCATGTATTTCATGCAGCTGCTGTTCTGGATCAAACCAATGTTTAACAACAAGAAGCTGAAGCAGCTCAGAACTTAATTAACAGGGGTAGAATTCTTCACATACTGCCCATATCGATATGTAAAGGCAATTCTGAATAATAATGTATTTTTTTCTACTTACCATAGTCTACGGCAAATAGTTCTTTAAAATATGCCTTGAATTCCCTAGAAGGAATAGTTCTTAAAAGGTCAGTCAACGTTAAACTATAATATTAATTTGTTCTGCACTTGCTCAAAGACTGCATAAAAGTAAATGTTTAAGTGCAAACATCAGGACATCCAAGAAGATTAGATTAAGTGTCTCCCTTTTCATCTCACTGGTCAGTAAATACTCTAAATGGTGTTCGACAACTTTGTGCAGCTGTTAGCTAAAGCAAATGAGGAAATCATTAAATAGAAACTTCCAGCCACTTGACTTCCACACCAAAATAGAAGAAGCAAGAGGACACATCCATGACCCAATTTGCACGCTCACAATCAAATTGCCAAGCACAGTTTGCCTTATAATGCAAATGAGTGTTTTCCTCCCGTCTAACTAAGATCTTTCCAGTTCTGTTCTCTTGGGCTTCCATGTTTACAAATCCAGTAGTTGGAATTTACATAATCGCAATTTCACTTTGCAAATATTGTTGGGCTCTTTTTATGCCTGATTTTCTCAACAGCTGCTTCTTGGAGTTCAAGTCTTTACTAATTATTTCAAACGTTTAACGCCAAAATGCAAACCATACGTGATACAATTACTACACAAAAAGCAGGAAAAATTCTCTTGGTGTGGAAGATGATGGGACTAAAGTATTTTGTACTGGGTTTCTCTCCCCCTTTCATTTTCCTTTACTTTTTAAGAACAGCAAATGCAAAACATTTCTGAAGCCAACACAGCTGCAGGGCCCACTTACCAGACCAGTACCGTCTACTCAGTATCCTTTCTAGCTTTTTATAGATACAACATTAAAACACCATGAAATTTCTTTCCTGTAATAACGATCCCCAAATATTTTCTTTAAAAGACAACATTTCAGCAAAATTGTCCCAAGAATGTGGAGTTATACATTTACATTGTGTTAATGTAGCCCTTCGCTACCCACTTCATTGTTGCCTCTTCAGTGCTTTTTTTTTTATCTGCTTCAGTCTTTACAGTCTACGAGTCAGGGCTGGCACGAACATCTCTGTACGCAGCTTACTGAGAACCACCATACCCACACTGGAAAGAGGGCACAATCCAATATACCAAACATACATATGGGCTCAGAGGCTCTTTTCCTAAATTCCTCTCTTTCCTACCATAAATTCTGGGCAGATAACTTTATAGCTTATTTTCCTGTTCTTTATTTGCTTCAGGCTGCTCCTGGTCTCCATCTATGCATTTTGTGTGCCTAGTCAAGCCTCAGAAAGGACCTCTAGAAGCTGCTAGAAAGCAAATATTATTACTTTAAACTAATAAATATAGGATCTCCTGGCCTGCATGCATAATCCATTCCAACACACTGATACAATTTCCTCATGCAGCACTTGTTCTTTTAACAATTATACAGACTTCCTTCCATAACAGCAGCCCTCTTCACAGTGGCCATTCAGGCTATTTGCTGTGAAGGAGGAGGTCATGTTGTACTGTGATTTACTTTACCCGCTGATATTTAGGAGCTGCAGTGAAAGGCAATTTGTCACTTCACTGCCTGTTTTTCTATTCTTACCCCATTTAGTTCCCAGCTTAGACAACAGTTGCTATAAATTTACTCTGTAAGTATTGGTATGACAGTAATGTCTATGCCTGTGATATGTGGAAAAAAATGTGGCAATTTGTACAAATTATTTCAGAACTGGAATCCAAAGGTATTTACCTAAACATGTCAGCTTATTATTCTCCCCTCTATCGGCAGCATTCAAGAAACATCCTGCAAAAAGCCAGTCACTAAGTCTGATGTTTCAGAAACGTTTGCTAAATGGAACAAGCAAATCTTACCATCCAACTCCACATTTTGATCCCTAATATTTATGCTCTCACCCTGTGTTTTGATCCCTGCGGCACTGAGTTCTGATGTGCTTTTCTCTGCAACAGAAGGGACTGATCCGCCTGGAACCTCAGGCTGTGTTTATAGTTTCTGTTACCTGAGGTGTCGAATTATTCAGACAAATGGTCTTGGACAGTCTGCAACATGGGAGACCTGAACTAGCCAGTGGTTCCAACAGGCCACACTCCTGAAATGTGCTCACCCGACAGCAGTGCTAATTATTTTACCCAGCAGCACTTCTGTGAAGTATTTGACTTCAATCTGTGCTGGATACTAGGTTTACACACGCCGCGCAGAAAAGAAGAGAACAGAGTAGGCAGGGTCAAGGAATAAGCATAATGTAATTCAAGGGACATGGCTCAATAGTCTTTGCTTAACACCCAAGTCAATACAATTTACTTTGGCAACATCTGCTATTCATATTTACAATGGTGAGGTTTCAGCTATATTCAGAGCCAAAAGAAAGGGAATCAGCCATTATAATGAAAAAATGAGCGACTGAAGAAATATTATAAACAGATCTATCTAACTTCACATGTCAAGGAAAAGATAAAGTTAGGTTTATTTTAACCCACTTTATTTTGACAACTCTATTTGTCAACACTAGTTCAGAGTCATATGACAAACCATATTTTACATTGATTGCCTGCAAGTGCCAGTTGAAGAAAAAAACCGCCTACAACTGTTACAGTTCTGCATGAAAAACACAAGTTGCTTTGTTTGCAATCATATCTTTTCACAACTGCCAATGGTTAAAAGCAAGAGTCCGTTCCCAACATACAACGTTTAGTGATTTCTGTTCGACAAGAAGGGACTAGCTACCAGCAAGCACAGAAGGCACCCGAAGGCAAGCACTGATGGTGAACGTCAGTCCTGTGACTGGACTAAGTGCAGTGCTTTTCAGAGGTAAGGATAAGAGAATGCATTGTTACTGCTGTTTGTGTTCTCTAGTATCTTCTTCCATTTTGTTCTCCACAGCAGATAGAGTAATTAACTGATGTGAGAGCAGAAAGAGCCACCACTAGTTATCAATGTAAATTGAACACAGGTGGTCAGGAAGAGTTACTAAGCACCAAAACCACAGTGGAAGCGTTTCCAAGCTGACTAAATACTCCATCCGTATGAACTACACTCAGTCATCTCTTTTTTTTATTTCACAAATATTGCACGGATGAAGGAATGTGAGGGCTGAACTCTCCAGTACAGATGTAGAACACATGTACTTGCATCAGTTTAAAGCAAGATTACAGACACTAGAAAGCAGTTGTGGCTTGGCACTAGAAATCTACCATTTTAATTAACTTATGGTCTGAATGATTTCTAGAAAGTCTCCCTTGTGTTGCAGGAGTAGAATTACTTCTATCAGGACACGTTTATCAAACAGATTTTTCATGAGGGAAAACTATGAGAAATAATTACTTCAACTCAACAAACTCAATATAAGACAATGAATCAACTCAAATCTAATAATGCAAAGAAAACAAACTGCTTTATTGAAGATGTGAAGATGTTATGCTTTGGTTTTAGTTTTGAGGAAATCACCTTTAGCTTTGAAAGTTTAAGAAAATACTTTAGGAAAACAGTAACTTTTGTAATGACAATAACATACAGAAGTAACCACTTGGGAATTCCAAATCTGACATGTCCACTCAGATTTTTCCGATGTATTTCATCCATGAGACAATAAAAAAGCACATGTACTATCAGTGAACCACTACCCAGGCTGTTACATTATTGCCTTCAAGCTTGAAACCTGGATGTCTCAACCAAGGAGAAAAGAGGCAAGGGTTGAAGGTGACCTCATGTTTACCATGGCCAGATGACAGGTGTGCAAGCAACTACTGTCTGAACCACAGTATCACAAGGTTGGAAAAGACCTTTGAGATCATCGAGTCCAGCCTAAGCAAATGACCTGAGCCAAAAGTACCCTCCCACCAGAGAGTCAAAGCGATTGTCCTATATACATAGCAGTGCAGCTGCTCATCTCTAAGCTAATGGGACTCTATGGGAGTTGCATCAACTAATGGTCTTATTGTCGTCATGTTACTCAAAATATTAATAAATTCAGTTTTATTTGATAGGAAGTACTGCTTCATTTGCTCTCTGTTTAAAATTATTTCTTCATGAAGTTTAAAGATACCAAGGCTTTCACTGGGAAGTATGAACGAGTCTCAAGGCCAGGGTTAGCTCAGAACAAGACACTTTATTCAAACTATTCACATGAAACGTGGGCAACATATACAAGTGCCTGAAACCATACTCAGGCTCTGCACAGACACACCGAGGAGAGATACCCTGCTGATCTTGCACACTGCAGCAAGCCTAGAAGCCTATGAGGCCAACAGACGTCCAAAGGAAGCTGTCCATGTCACCCTGGAGGTAGGTATAGCTCCACATAGCCTAAAAGTGCACCAGAAAGCACTTCTCTGGAATAATCCGGACATGGGCAATGAGATCACACAGCTGGGATCAGTATGTCGCTCAAACATAAGTAAATTGTACACAAGTAGGAAAAAAACAGAAAAAAAACTTTTGTGTGCATTTTAATTGCACATAAGTCATGATTAAGAATTCCTAAAAACTTAAGTGAGAATCCTGCACATCCAACACCTATTTGGAGTCACACTCAATACAGCAAAACACACACAAAGTACAAGTTGAAATAATACTGTGGCCTGTTGTTTTGCTACTATGTCATTTTCTGTTGCATCAATTCCATTCAGTTATGCAAACTACATGTAAATAAACTCTCAAGGCTTTGCAAAATCTCTACTATGAATTTCTAGAAAAAAATATCTTAATGCAAACACATTCAATGATGCATGGCAGTGGGGTAGAATACAGTTTCATCACTTCTAACATTCTATATTCCCCTCCTTTCTTCTTTTTGCATAAGTAGACTAAACTACAAAATGACTCTGACAGGACAAAGTGAATACTCCGAATACAACATGGAGCTCTGTCAGAAGGTGCCAGACAATCTCTGAAAAAGTTTACTTTTTTTTTAAACATCAGCTGCTACTGCCGTTAGCAGCTCTTCCATAACCCACAGAAGAGCAGAGAATATACAAAAAATATACAGTTCTGAACTTCTGATCAACTTAATTTACCTGCAGTCTCCAGACACAGAAAGACACAGTTGTAAGAGGCAGGGATGCTTAGGGTTGTTACAAGCCTGATGGAAAGAAGATACTGCATTTAAATCCCATTTAGTTTACAAATATCTCCAGTTAACATCAGTGCAAGTCCCAATAATGGTGTTTTTCATGCAATGCATTGTCTCCTCTTCTCTCTGGCTGATGGCTTTTCCACTGCCCTGCATTAAATGAACCTCAATGCAACCTTGAAAACCGTGGGGTGTTCCTGCCCTCTCTTGTCACATCTCCATTACTATGACACTACGTCACTATTTCCAAAGCTGATTTTATCTTTAACCGACAGTCCATCTGGTTTCACCTGAGAATAACTGTTTGGTCCTCTCATCTTTTCTGGGTTTCCTTTTCTTCCCAGACATACTATTTTTGCAAATATCCCTTTTTTAGTTTTCAACACAACATTTTCATGCAGGCTTTCTGTCTGCTGTTCCTGTGTGCTCCAAATCAATGCATGGCTCACAAGAAAGAGAAGATGAAACTTCTACAATTGTTTTTTGTACTGTTGATAATTCAGACATCTTTTTTCTTTCTAATAGCCAGAACTCCTCAAACCTACGTGACGCTGTTTAGGAAAACTGTACCCTTCAGCACAAAGCCATTCAAACACTCCCCAGTTACCATGACCTTCCACAACTGGGCTCCTCACCCCAGCAGCACATCGACACTGTGACATGCCCTGCTCCCAGCGCCAGCCCTTGCAGCTCTGCCTGTTGCAGCAGCTCACCAAGCAGCCCCAGGCACCCCACCTCACTCAGAGACAGCCTAGTGTGCTACGTGGCACTGCCCAGAGACCACTGTGGGGAAAGATGGCAGAAAGGATTCAGCTCTGACAATATACTAGTGAAAAGGTCTACATCTCAGCAGGCTCTGCTCAAATTAAGTCCAAAAAGAGCTCAAACTTGCCAGGGAAAAAGGCCAGCATAGAGGAACGTGGCTGTGGTTATTTAAGCTAACGCAAAATAAAAAGTGAGAAGCATAGAAGACTTACGTTTCCCAGAGACAAATATCCACTGCACATTCCCTTTTATTTTGAATTTTTTAATTAGAATTAATATTGTTGTGCCTCAAAAGACAGACCTGAAAGATCCGTTTAAACTAATATTATTTCTATCTGGTAGTCACACTTTTAATCTGTTTCCACTCCATTGTACCCATTACACTTTGCACGTAAAGAATTAATGATGTTCAGTACCTTTCCATTTTTAATGGGAAAAACCTTATCCCTATCTTATCAAGAGGGAAACAGGCAAACTGACTATGTGATTTTTCAAAAGCATCCAATTGCAACTCCGCTTGCCAAAGGATGCAAGACATGGCAGTGGCAGTGGAACTCAAATCACCTAAGACCGGAATTAAAAAATCACTTTTCAATGCCCTTCCCCTTCTGCACCGCTCTTGCACATCAAACACCCAATCATCTCTCAGGCCTACCCCTTCGTGCACAGCTCTGTAGAAAGGCTTCTTTGCTTCTCTGTCTGTTTCTCATATGTATAAGGTCCAGTGAGGATGCAATGATAACGATTTTCTAGGGCAACCTAATAAACAGAGGCTCCAAAAATGCTGGCAGTTTCCCATACCTTTCAGAAATAATGAAATAAGTGGACATCTTGCCAAACCATATCTTTCCTGTTGTTGCAGCTCTATCTTTTCCTTTTTTGTTTCTTTTTTTTCTTTTTCCTTTCTTCTTTTATTTTGAGAGTTGCTTTACTTCCTAGCTCAAAAAGCTTCCCTATGCAGGTCTTTGGGATTGGAAAAATTTCTTGTCACTATCCATAAAGCAGTATCTTACTTTAAACCTCAAATCTATTCCCTGCTCCAATGTCACCTTTTTGAGCAGTGTTACTCACAAAAGTCTTTCTGAAAAACTTGCCTGCTCAGAATCTGGCTACTTTCACACAAGAACTTTACGGACAGTAGGGCAATTCCAAGATACAAAGATGCTCTCACTCCTCCCACTACACCAGATGTGTTCTAAGGCCCAGTGCACCTCTAGTGTGACTTAGATAATCTCAGTTTCATCTCAAAACCAGAACCCTGAGAGCCTGATTTCAACATGATGGCTCTAATATATTCTAAGGATCCATTAAATTAAAGAAAAATATTCCTATTTACCTAACTGACTGTAAAGGCACCTGAACCGAGATGTAAAAGCTGCTACATTCACTCGTTTCACCCAAGACAGTATAACAAAATGTTCTCTTCCAGCACTGAACCAGGAAAAACCCTCATGTTCTGTTCCAGCCAGCAGCAAACCCAGGAACATTCCCAAGGTCCTGTGAGGCTCATGAGGAACTGCCAGGCAGGTGCCACTACAGCCTCCCAGCATGCTGTGGCCTGGGAGGTCCTGGTCCTCCAGCCCTTGACTACCTGGCACGGTCACGTCTACCAGGTGGCACAGCTCAGAAAGGTCGCCTGCTGATGAAGACAAGGCTCTGCTGCAATTCAAACACCCAGGAGGACTAAGAGATTACCTGCATTGCATTTAGGTCTAGCATTGTAAACCTTCCTTCACAGAGGGACTTCTCACACTAAAGTCAGACACAAAACATTCATGCCCCAAAATAATACAGGCCAGTGAAGCTTTCCTTCACACCTTTAAGAATAAAACCACAAATTTTGGAAGGTATAAGGTGAAAATATATCTCAAGAAAAAACAGCAGTGTCCAAGACGGTCTGTTAAACCTATTTTCTGATGACATTACCACAGCTTGTAGAAATGGGAACTGAAGATAAATGGATAATAAAAGGATGAACCTTTGAAAACGAAAAGGGAGGAGGATGAAGGATCAGATCCTTAATTCTGTGACATTTGGTTTTAGATCATCTGAAAGGTGAATCTGCGCTCTCTCTGTTTTCAAAGCTACAAGACTTAAGAAAATGCCCATCAACTTCCCCTCTTGCCTTTGGTGACCACGTCAAGGGCAAATGGTTGGCCAGCAGAAGTCTTCAACATGAGGCTGAAACACAATAGTGCTGGGAATTCTTCATAACTTTTACTTTAAACTTGATCTTTCAGCTGCATTGCTGACCAGGGTATTACCTCTGCTGAGCAAGGTCTGCTCAACGCCAAAAATTCTGGGTCTACAAACCAGAGACAAACACAGCCATTGTGTGGTGAGCTGAAGAAATGGAGAGGCATTGACAACCATTGCTTTCCAAGTGCAAGGAAGGAAAATACTTGTCTATCAATTCCGCTTGTTACTGTATATTACACAGTATCTGTTACCAACCGCTGACAATTTAATGTTTCCAGTTTCATTAGACAAAATAAAAAGCAGATAAGAATCCATTTTTACTCTCCTGATGTCTACAGTGGCAGTTCTATCTTCGAGAGCACGAGATCCCTTTCATTCATCGTTATTTATGTAAGACTGTTTTTTCCCCCCTCTCAGAATCCATTGATTTTGACATCTCCTACTGCTGTATAGAACCTGTGGCACCACAACTGTACCAATATCAAAATCCTCACTTGTAACTCAGAAAAGCAGCTTCATACAGAAGCAACCTAGCAGAAAAGCCAAACTCTCTCACCAGAAAAGAAATGACCTGGAAATCTTCAGATGCTTTACCTTTCTGATGGCATTTCTCACACAAACGTAACTTTGTTCTGCTACATTTTCCTTCCTTCTCCCTCAAATACAGACCAACTTGGTTTCTCTCAACTGACATCTGCTAACATGCAACTATTCTGCAGAAACCATGTCCTCTTTATCCTCCTCACCATTGCCCAACACAAGTACATCCTTTCTCCTGCAACTGCTGCTCCACACGCACAGGGCCACAGAGCACGTGCTAGTGCTCTGGTTTGGAAAGCCCAGGCAAGAGCTGGTCCTCTTCTAAGCCCTCTCGAGGAGACAGGAGATACAGCACAAAGCCATGTCCTACCCTCTTATTCCACATGCTAGATTTAATCCAAACAGCCCACACAAGTTATACTCCCCCTTTACTCCTCTCAGCAAGTTCGTGAGTGAGGCCAAAACCTGTGCCTATGCTTCTGTAACTGCCTTCCTATGTACTAAAGAAAGCATTAACATCACCCAAAAGAAAAATCTTTGTTCCTTTTTACAATTAATTGCCTCTTTAGTTTACTTAGCATTGGGGTTTTGAATAAGTGGTTGTGCTAAGGAACACATATAATTAGTCCACAAGCAGAAACTTGCTCTGAATTACAGAGAAAGGAAATGCAGGAAGGAAATCATCAATATGGCTGACTATATCTCCTCATATATTAAAGTCAAAAGCCTGCGATACTGTTCATTTGTTAAATCCTTAGCATCAATCCTCAGGAACAGTAAATGAGTCAGAATAAGTATCAGTCAATGACATCTCAACTAAAAAAAAACAAAAAAAAAACCCACAAGAAAATCACACAGAAAAGGGAAGGCAGACCTCACTTTTTAAAGGGAGGATAAGAAACAATTAATGACATAGAAAGATCACATTTCAATTTCTTTCAAGAGTATACTTAAGACTACAGAACAAAAAGGATAAATTATATGAAATTAAGTTGAATCTACTGAAGTGACTCGAGAACAGCAGCTAATAACATTACAGAGGTTACCCATACTACATAATCCTCACCAGGATCCATACTGACTGTAATTCCCAACATCAAGCCCACCAAATAGGCAAGAACCCACCTCAGACTTAACTTTGACCCACTAGGACAAATGCACTCCCTTTCTGTTAAAGCAACTACCAGTAAACGTAGCAGAACACTTCTTGTACTCCATTCATTTTCTCATTTAAAATGCTTTAACTGTTGGGAACTTGAAACAAGTAAGTCATCATTCTATGACTTTCTGGATCCTCTTCACATTTAAAGCGATAGCCAGAATTTTCTTGGAGATAAGGACCACCACAGGATGACTTTCACAATATGCCTCACATATCCACAAACCGGCGTGACGCTTATGCATGTGCCTATCTTTAAGAACACACATAGAGCCAGTTGCGCGCAGGAATCTGTGAATGCCTGTCATGAAGCATGCTTCCAGGTGCTCTGAATTTGTGCTTAAAGATAAATAAGCCAAAGCTTCACTCAAATGAAACCAGAGGCATTTAGTATGCTCTGATAAATGTTAGTATATACAGAATTTCCAGTATTCTTTTAGTGTACTAAGGTTTCCTCTTTTCTCCTTTGTTCATAGGTATTTACCATAAAAAGCAAACTTCACCAAAATTAACGGATAGGTTCTGAGAGGAAAATGTAAGAAAAAACCAACATCCCTCAGAGTAAAATCAAAGGAAGGGGAAGCTCACCCTGAGGCGTTCTAGGCAATGTAACACAGCCCATCGTTTTGATGAAACCAGAAAATTTCTTTCACATACAACAGCATTCTCAGTAAACCTACCCATAACTCTTTCAGATATAAGGTTTACTTTACTAAAGTTTAAATCTTATATTTTATCATCTCCTGGTAATAGAAAAAGTTTATGCAATCGCTACTGGCTAAAAAGCAAAAAGAAGTTTATTTTATTTTGCCTAAACATGACGTGCAGTCATAAAAGCAAAACAGACCTTCCAGTGTTTTTTAGCAGTGGTAGTAAGCAATACCAAGTTTGCAAACTATCACCCAAAGTGACCGGTGTTCTTTAAGGGCTGCCCTCACAAGAAAACAAGAAAGGACTGCAGAACATTTTCTTAATGTAAACCTCACCCGTTTCATTCTGACAAGTCAGCTACTTCAGCAAACCAAACACTGCAAACGCATCTCAAGAATTAGCTTCTTGCATTTGAGAAGAGAAATAAACAGAAAACAAAAACACAGGATAAGAACTTGTGGCTGGTGTAAAGCAGCTGAATATGGTGCTTCTCTTTGCAGGAAGGATGTTGACAGGTATGGTTTGCTGTACGATGATCTTAGATTTTGCATGCTCTCCTTGAACTGCATTTGCCCTTACCTGCCAAGGTATTCTGCACCTCATGCAGGAGATGTCTGGACAGCTTTAGACAGAATTCTTAGGTACTTCAGAGTCACCGCTTCATTTTTCTTCTGCTGACAACAGCTATCTAATACTTGATTAATGATTTTAAACGGCAGCAGAGTCCCACAGAGTGGGCAACAGAAAGCCTGGGCATTTCCTTGAGCTTATTTTTGACAGACAGTCTGAAATTAGTGGATCTAATGGTTATATGCATTCATGAAGCAGTCGTCCTCATTTTCCACAACTTAGAAAACTCAGTTCTGTGAAAACACTGCATTTTAAGACAACTCTTAAATAGCATAAGAACAGAGACAAAGACAAGGCAACACAATGCAGGTCAGGACTAGTATGTGCTTACTCCTCCAAGTCACACTTTCCAAGTCTGCAGTGTTTAGCTTCCTGCTAAGCAATCCAAGAAAACTAGTTCTTGTTTTTTAACTCCAATCGCTGCATCTGCATCAATGACAATGCCACATCAGGAGCTCTGAGCTGGCCTGCAAGAAACAGCACCGTCAGTGAGCCTGCTTGGATCAGACACCTTAGGGTGTGCCGACTCAGCACAAGCTCACCAGCAAAGAAACAGCAGA
This sequence comes from Neomorphus geoffroyi, assembly GCA_033558235.1. Lineage (NCBI taxonomy): Eukaryota > Metazoa > Chordata > Aves > Cuculiformes > Neomorphidae > Neomorphus > Neomorphus geoffroyi. The sequence goes on along the minus strand of JAUMJM010000092.1, from coordinate 3,603,450 downwards.
CACGATGGATGCTCTTGGCTTCAGCAAGACAAAAAAAGAGCTTTCAGAAAGAGAAGCAGCCTCCTGAAGCATACCAAAATGCTACAGACATGGCCAAGAGAGAAACAAAGAAAGTGAAAAGCCAAAAATTAAGCAGGCACTAGCCTGGGAACTGCGAGAACAGTGAGTCCTGAGGCAAGTCAGAGCCATCATGGAGAAGCATAACACAGGAGGAAATGGGAACCATTAAAATGGTACAGAGTGGCTGGAGAGCAGTCAGACGGAAAGGGACTTGGGAGTGCTGGTGGACAGGAAACTCAACAGGAGCCAGCAGTGTGCCCAAGTGGCAAAGAAGGCCAACGGCATCCTGGCCTGCATTAGGAACAGTGTGGCCAGCAGGACTAGAGAGGTCATCATCCCCTTATACTCGGGCACTGGTCAGGCCGCACCTTGAGTGCTGTGTCCAGTTCTGGGCCCCTCAGTTTAAGAAGGATGTTGAGATGCTGGAGTGTGTCCAGAGGAGGGCGACGAGGATGGTGAAGGGGCTGGAGCACAAGCCCTATGAGGAGCAACTGAGGGAGCTGGGGTTGTTTAGCCTGGAGAAGAGGCAGCTCAGGGGAGACCTTATTGCTCTCTACAACTACCTAAAGGGAGGTTGTAGCGAGGCAGGAGGAGTTGGACTCTTCTCTCAGGCGACCGGTGACAGAACAAGAGGACACGGTCTCAAGCTTCGCCAGGGGAGGTTTAGGATTGACATTAGGAAGAAATTCTTCACTGAGAGTGTAATTGTTCATTGGAATGCGCTGCCTGGGGAGGTGGTTGAGTCACCGTCCCTGGAGGTGTTCAAAGAGAATTTGGATGAGGCACTTAGTGACATGATGTAGTTGACAAGTAGGAGTAGGTGTAGGTGTTGGGTCATAGGTTGGACTCAATGATCTCAAAGGTCTTTTCCAACCTTACGATACTGTGATACTGTATAAATAACATGGTGAGACTGCTAAAAGTTGCCAAGACCACTGACGAATTTAAAGCTTCGCTCACTGTTTCTCCGCCACTGCTGTTTTCTAAGGAATTGTGCTGACAATAGGGAAATGTAGATAAATACAAACTATTTTCATTTGTGGAACATCGCAGCCTTCCACGAGACACTGTCTCGTCTATGTACGAGGAGAGCAAGAGGCAGTCCTTGTCCCAAATGACTTCCAGCCTCAGCAAGCAAATAAAGAGTGAGATAAGACACCTGGAAGACTGTCTCCCAGAGGTGCTTTTCTGAGGACGCGACAGTTCATACATATTTCCAGGAACTTCCCAAAACAATGATTAGAAAACACACTCGCCAGGCCTGCAGATTTAGTTAAACTCTCGTCATGCATCTTTGTTTCTAAACTAACTTAAAAGCAACATAACATGACTACATCAGTGATGCACTTGGATATCGGATAGGTAAGTCTATAGACATGTGTTAATTTAGACCAGGTTTCCAGTCTTCTCCTTTCTACCTTGGCAGCTCAGTTATTAAAGTAACCGTTTCAGAAAAAGGAGAATACTTCAAATGCATCAGGGCCAACTGAGACATTTTGCATCTCCCCAGCAAAACAAGCTTGACTTGATCGGTTCCTGTACCAGTGAATGTTACATTTCAGACTTACAGCGGAGCTAAGCGAGACTCTCCGAAGTCTCCTGACACCTGTGCTCCCACAGGCTGGCAGGTGACAGAGACGGGAGGCAAGGAGCTGGCCCAAAGTAGGCCCTGCAAGGCTTCTGGATGGAGCCTGGCTTGCAGGCTACCGCCTTCCCACTGCTCCATTCTGAACCTTGATCATCTTCCCAACTTCCAGCACAGGTGTGAACTGCACCTGGTAAAGCATTAACTTTGTTCTCTGTGTTAGCAAATCAGACTGCTTGCATGCAACAAGGCTAAGAAAAAGACTAACCACGCCAATTCTCACCTGGTATTGCAGTGGAGTGAAATAATAGAGAGACCAATTTTCTCGTGTCAATTAGCCTTTGTCGTGGTGGATTTATTCTTGCAACACCTAAGGTCTCCTGCTCAGTTCAATTTCCAGTCTCTGATGTAATGTGTTATCTATTAGACTTTTTAAAATTGTTTTTTCTAATGCTTTTGAAGCTTTTTATGTGTGTTTTTTTCTTACGTCGTCTTACACACAAACAGTGGTCAGGTCTTCCACATATTCTCAAGTCCTCAAGCATAAATCTCAGTTTCGGTGTACTACCTAAAAAAGTCAGTGTAATACTGGCTGACTCCTCTTGGAAAGCTAGGATTTACTTTATAGCTACTTACGTATTCTTTGTGAAGAAAAACATGTGTGTGTTTCAGCTCAAGTTGAAAGAAATCCGAACAAACAGAAGAGACTACAGTCCAAAACCAGTGACTGTTCCTCTGACTGTTTTCTCTGGCCCCTCCACCACGTGTTGTGGGGGTGAGAGACCGACCCACCTATCACACAGCTGAACAGCAGCAGAGCACAAGAGCACAACAGCTGGGCAGTGCTGATGATGTAGTTCTGCTCCGTGACTACGCAGACCACATACACATCCAGTCCAGAACTATGGTTAGTGCTGCAAAGAGAAGCAATTAATCATTCTTGTGAACCAAACCTGAAGGGCGAATTAACAACTCCCACAGAATTTATGTATCTTGTTATCACGCACAGGAAGAAAGAATAGTTCAGAAAGATCCTTGCTCATTGCAGGGACGCTGGACTAAATGACCTCGAAGGGTCCCATTCCAAATAAAATTATCCTATGATTCTATAGAATTACCTTGTATTACCCAGATTAAAAATAACTCCGTTACTGAAAATATATATCTCAATTGGTCAAACTATGAAATGTTCTTTACACCTTCAATCATAGAAAGGTAAAACATGGAAATCTGTTGAAGATGCACACGCTTCAGCAGAAATCTAACCTCTTCAACTGAATAGGTGCATGTTAAAAATTCAGTAGAGTGCAACAAATACTGTCTCTCAAAACACGCAGGAAAAAAGCTGTAAATATTCCCAGCCTGCATTAAGAACATGACCAGATTCTTGGCAGGAGTGTTCCTAGACAATCACTGCAATATATGGAAAAGAGGACTAAACATTTAAGCGTCCCCACCCCACACTCCTTACATCCCACTGAAGGCAGGAGAGGGAAAACAGAAACACTACCCGATACAGACGGTGTATTCATCTTTCCCTGCCAGACAAAACACAAGAGCTGCAGCATCTCACAATCATCATACAGAGCACCTAGGGACCGATCAGGGAAAAAAAAAGGAGGAGAGGGGGCAGGGTAAGACAGCTTTCTAGAGGGAAAATAAAACGTTCACATCATCAGGCTTGTGCTCCTTGGACATGGGATATAAGCAAGAGGCACTCCTTGGAGCTCTCCTTACTGCTAAACAACAAAACTACTTCTATTCATGGAACTTGCACAACTATTTCTTTTTACTCCTGAACAACAGAACAATTATCTCCCTTACTTTTGATGATATTCTTTGATTGGAGCTGTTTAAAATTACATCGCAGCAAAGCACGTCACCACTGTAAATTATCACAGCAAGAAGTTTTGCCAGAGTCATTTGTGCATATCAGTCTCCTGGCTGTTTTTTCAGCGTTCTGGAGAAAGCCCATTATCATGTTACAGAATGTGAGTAACAGCCAGTCATCTCCTTGCACAGGCATTTACAGAACACAAAAGAAGCGGTGATCCCTAATTTGAAGAATGTAAGTATTATCAGAAGCACTAAAAGATTTTTTGTTTACAAATAAGTAAAAGACTAAACCGAGGTCACCAACAGTGCTGTTTCTGGTCTACCCCTTTCTGCAATGACTGTATGCAAGGCCCTGTAAGTGCTAAAAAGTTTATGAGCTCACATTAAATGCTATCATTCATTTCCAGAGAAGTAAATACTCACAGTACTCTTAAAGTGCAAGTTGTGACCTTTCCAGTTGCAGTGATGTGAAAAACAGTTTAACTTAAACATGAAGGAATGTGCATATCCCACACAAGAAAAACAGCCAACTTAAGGAAAAAGATCCAATACCTGATTCTCTCCTTTGACTTATTTTCAAGCCAAGGAGGAGGGAAGAAGCTGTTCTACCTTTGGTATTTCAGTGTATTTTAGGTTAACAATCTATTTTCTCTTGTATCATTTTATTTGGCATTTGCGAAGACTTACATAGTTGTTAGGAGTATATATGCCAACACATATGCTTAGAAGAACTTCAGTAAGGCAGATCTGACCTTCAAGTGTTTATTTTTGTACGTTGAGGTTTATGATCCAGGAGGGCTAACTGAAAAGGTTATTAGAACAACAGTGCTGACTGAACAAGATGAAAATAAATAAAAAACAAAACAATTTAGCATGAGAGGGCTAGGTCTATTAAAGAAACAGCCTACAGTTTCTGTGAAAGCAAAGTAGGGTGGAGTTTCTCATACGCTGTCAAGAGCATCGCATCCATTACTCGAGCACTGCGGAAACATGGTGACCCCATGTCTGAAGAGAAAGTTGTTCCCAGCACTGCTGCAAAGTGTGATGCAAAATAATGTTCTCTATCTCTCGAAGACAAAAATGTCTTCTTTGCCTTAGTCTTTAACCGTCAGACAAGTTATCCCCAGGGTATTTTGCAGTCCAAGCTGGAAGACAGAGATGGAATGCAGAATAAACCCCTGGAGGAACCAGTCAAAAACCTGCTATGCCGCCTGAATGCTCACAGTTCTATGGAGCTGGATGAGATCCACCCAAGTGTACTAAGGGAGCTGGCAGAGGAGTTTGCCAAGGCACTCTTGATCACTTATCATCAGTCCTGATTAACAGGGTAGGTCCTAGATGACCGGAAGCTTGCCACTGTGATGCCCATGTAGAAGAAGGGCCAGAAGGTGGATCTGGGGAACTACAGGCCTTTCAGCTTGACCTCGGTACTGGGGATGATTATGGAGTGGTTCATCTTAAATGCGCTCACCAGGCATGAGCAGGACAACCAGGGGATCAGGCCCAGCCAGCATGGGTTCACGAAGGGCAGGTCCTGCCTGACTAATCTGATCTCCATCTATGACTGGGTGACCCTTCTAGAGGATGAAGGAAAGGCAGTGCTTGTTATATACGTGGACTTTAGTAAAGCCTTTGACACTGTCTCCCACAGCATTCTCCTACAGAAGCTCACGGCTCAGTGCACTCTTCACTGGGTGAAAAAAAGGCTGGAGCACCGAGCTGAGAGAGTTGTGAACAGAGTTAAATCCAGTTGGCAGCCAGTCATGAGCAGAGATTCCCAGGGCTCAACATTTGGGTCAGTCTTGTTTAATATCTTTACCAATGATGTGGATGAAGACATTGATTACTCCCTCAATTAGTTTGCAGATGGCACCAAATTGGGTGGGAATGTCTATCTGCTGGAGGGCAGGAAAGCTCTGCAGAGGGCACTAGGCAGGCTGGATTGATGGGCTGAGGTCAATTGTATGACTTTCAATAAGGCTGAGCACTGGATCCTGCACTTCAATCACAAACACCCCACGCAAGGCTAAGGGTTTGGGGAAGAATGGCTGGAAAGCTATCTGGCAGAAAAGGACCTCTGGGTGTTGGTCAAGAGCCAGTTGAACATGAGCCAGCAGTGTCCCAGATGGCCAAAAAAGCCCAGCAGGACTGTATAAGGCCAGCAGGACCAGGGAAGGGATCATCCCCTGGTACTAAGCACTGGTGAGGCCACAAAGAAGGGCAACAAAGGCAGTGAAGAGTCTGGAGCGCAAGTGCTATGGGGAGCAGCTGAGGGAACTGTGGCCTCCCAGGGAGGTGGTGGAGTCCCCATCCCTGGAGGTGTTTAGAAGACAGGTTGATGAGCTCCTTAGGGGCATGGCTTAGTAGTGGACAGGTACGGTTGGACTCTATGATCTCAAAGGTCTTTCCCAGCTAGATGATCCTATGATTCATTGTCATGGTACCAGGTGGCTCTCAGCAGCAAATTGCTGTGTAGAAAAGCAACAATGTCCCCTTGTAACAAAGTCCTTTCTCAGAGACATGCAACAATCCACAAGCATGTACAAAGTACAGCTATAAAGTTGTTCACATTAACAGGCAAGGTGGCCTAGAATATCACTCAAAAGCTAAAAAGGGAAATATTTAAAATATTGCATGTAACATACAGAACCCCCCTAAAGCCCATTAGTTCTCATTCCAGCTGCTGTCTTATTCTTTTTTGAGCAATGCTTTGCATGTCCTCTCTTACAGCTCATTTTCACTGAGTCTCACTTATCAGAACATTAGGTAATTTGAGAAAATGAAATAAACTGTTGATAGAATAGCTGTTTATTTCATTCATTTCCACTATCTTCCTGTATCAACTCTTTCTGCTTTTCCCCATTGCTTCCTTTAGAGGTAATAACTTACAATGTGAAAGTCATGGTGTTTCGGAACGTTAGGCAGCCACATGGTTGAGTTTTAGTTTCTACAGCTATGACGAGAGAAATACTCCTATTGTAAAGGTTCAAGAGCTGAAAATACTAATACACGTGGGCATAATGATTTCTAAAAGTGACAAAAAAAAGAATTACTTTTGAAAATATCACCATTTTTCTTTCCATATCATCACATTTCACTCAGCTTACCCAGGTATCTTTTTACCACACTATTTGTTTTAAACAAACACTATAAAACACATACAACCTGAAATACAATGCCGAAGAACAAACACTGAAAGGCTGTTAAAACACGTGCACGCTATTTAAGAAAACAGGTGTTCCAGTTAAATCACAATTTATTACTTATTTACTGAGAACTGTCAATGTGTTTTACAAAGGCAATCACAAAGATTCATTCTGTGAGTGCCAAGGAGAGATAAAGAACCTCTGGAGTTACATGTACCAACTTCCCAGTGGGATCTTGTGTGTAACCAATTTTAACTGCTGTAGCACTCACTCACTGGGCTTACATTTACACCTGCAAAAAGGTATCGCTGAGAACAAGAAGCAAACTCAAGATCAAGTTCAGCTTGCAATTCATTACAGGAGGAACTCAGCTGACAGCAGCAGAGAAATACCGCAATCAGTGTGGAGTCCAAAGTCCTTATTCACACTGAAGAATTTTTTTTCCTGTAAAATAGTGCTGTTTCAAGGAACACTATAGCTTAGTAGTACACATACAAGGAGACGGGTTTGTGGTCCATTTATATCAACAGAGTTAAAATTGCCACTGACTTCTGCAGGGGCATGGCTTCAGCCCCCATTTCCAAGTAGACAAAACAAGCACATTGACAGATGTGGTTGAGCAGCCAGCTAGTACATGTTCTCTGCTTTGTACAAGCATCTACAGAAGAATATCCCAGAAAATATGCACACACATTCTTAAGGTAAACTTTAAGCATAGCACTTCTTTTCAGAGTATTTTATAAGCAAAGTGCTACTGCCGAAACCAAATTCAGGCTGGATAAATGAATTTGTAGGTTAATGTTAAGTTAGCTTTAAAAACAAGACACAGTAGCTACTTGAAGAACATTTAGGTATATGAGACAGAAACCCCCTGTGGTTCATCCTTTGACAGCCATGCTGCCATTCCTCACTGTGGAAAGAAGTTAGAGTTGTTCTGCTGTCAAACTATGACACTCACTCTACAGCTGTCACGCTTGCCAAAAATCCCTCCCATTCCCGAATGCAAGTAAACCCTAGGATTGCCACGGAGAGCGAATGGCACGTTTCAATCACTGAACAGCCACCTGAGCTTTCAGAAAACAAAACAAACTCCAAGAGGTAAAAATGGAAAAGTCCAAGAGAACTGGTCAGTAGGAGGACAGAGATTCTAAAGGCATCCCTCAGGAAGGTGTGATGCACAGGCTCTACTGATTTTTCCCAGAAAGGTTAAGATGGCAGCTCACCTGGCTTTCCCACAGATAGAGGAAAGTATGGACACCCACTCCCCATCTGGAGACAGCCAACACAATACACAGCAGACTTGAGCTTATTTTCCACATGCCTAGAGAATGTCTAACAATGAACTCCTACAACACTACCCTCCAATTCTTCATGTCTTTGCTAGAGGCAAATTCATCAATATTCCTTTCCAATCACTTAAAAAAAAGGGTGAGTCCCGCAAGCCTCATGACTGAAAAATAATCAGAGTTCTGATCAGAGTTCTGTAGGAAAGACATGTAGCTCTTTTTTTTCCCCCATGTGTATTTTAGTCAGTGATAGCCTTAGCCCTCTTTTTTTTTTAATTCACAATTTAAGAAAAAACGTGAATGAGCACATGACAAATTCCTCTCCATCAACAACTTAAGCACACAACTCTAACATTCTAGGAAAACAAAATAAAGTCTTTAGAAATATTTCTTACATAAGCTGTAAAATTATATTCGTGTAAGTAACCCAACTATGAGAATCCACCTTCTGAATTGGCCAACTATACTACTTTAGGAAAACAACGCAGTAGGTTTGGTTTAATTTATTTACAGTCTGAGACCACCAGTATGTCTATGTTTTAGCAATACTCTTTGATGATTCAGAAAAGCATTATCCACTTCAAGGAGTTCTCTTCCTACAGTGAATTTTATTTCTTCATGCTGATTGGCCACAATGGAAGTTTTCCATTGCAGGTGCTAGCATTTAACACATCACGCAGTCACAAAAACAGTAAGCTGAACTGCAACACACATTTGCTCTGTATCTCTACCATGCATTTGTAATGCCACCTATTTCCTCACTGCGATTAATATTCTTTAATGGGTTTGCTGTATTTAAGAGCTCTACTAAAAAAAAAAAAAAAAAAAAAAAAAAAAAAATCAAAAAATTGTCACTCATAGGTCCTATTCAGGAGATAATTCAGACTACATTTGCAATTGGCATTGACACAACACAAAGAGCAGGACTTCAGGAACAAAACACTTGAAGCCGGAAACCCTGTGTTCTCACTACGTACACATTTCAGGATCTTCACAGCACAGTAGCACTAGTTTGATGACAAGAACCAGCTGGGTGTAAAAGGATGATGCCCATGGAGCCCAGCTTCTTCTTCAAGGTCTCCTTTTTTCCATCAAAAGCCAAGAAATGCATTCCTAGATCGTTTTGTGGTGCAAGATCAACATGGGGAAGTGGGGTCCACTGACAGAATTGTTTCAAAATCACTCTCCTCATCCCAACTGAAATGCTAATGAGGACACAGCATCACACACAAGTATGCAACCACTCATCGGTCCCTCTTCAGCTGTCTTTATAAGGAACTTGAAACTGCTGCTGAGACAAAATCAACTACAGGAACTAAAGGAAACTTAATTGGTCTTGAATTAATCACAGTCAATAAAATCATGCATTTTGATCAGAATTCCAAGTGAACTTGGAGGTCTTCTGATTACAGGTGAAAAATACAAATAATATGCCCCATGCCTTCCCGGCAGCTGATCTAAACCATGACTGTGTGCTGCACCCCAGTTCACGGCTGTGATGTCACTGAAATGATACAGTTCATATATTATTCTACAAAATGTACTCAGCTCTCCTAACTTTTGCTTCACTTACGGCAGGAAAGAATGAAGAAATAAAAGATGCTCTATATTTCTGCTGTTTTCCCACATGCTTTTCTACATGGAGTATTAGTTCTGCAGCCTTCTGATAGAAAACTCACACTGTATCTAATCATGCAATTTTTAGGTGTTTAAAATAAACTACAATCCACCTGTTAAACTGGAATTATTTTTCCATGCTAGTGCACCTACAACTTCCAGAGAAGGAATCTTGGGCAGGGGATAAATAATTATATCACGTGACCCTTTTTAAGATTTATTTCTTCAGAACAGATTTGATAAACGCAAAGAAAAACCATGCTGAACTAAAGAGCTGCCACAGCAAGCTGTATAATCTATGTATTTTAAGTAACATGCTTTGCTTGCTTTCTTACCCCCTTTCTGTTGCCAGTACTTCATGGTCCTACAAGTGAAATAGCAGAAATAATACTACACCACAAATGTACAGCCAGCTCCCTAGCAGCTGTGTTTGAGGTTCAGAGCACTCTGGATCCAACAGCCCTGTTTCCAAGCATTCCAAGTGCTTTTATACTCCATTACACCTGTTGCCAAACACGCATCAGCACACACTAACAGCAGCAGGCAATCACGGCTATGATTTCTGGAGACAGAATGTAAGGAAAAAAGATTTGTTTTGCCATCTGCACAAGAAGCCTCAGGAAGCAACACAATTCCACACATTCCTACCCCCTTCCTTTCTAATTAAGAAGAAATACACACTAAGCCTTCAAGAGATGAAATAAAAGAGAATGCACCTATGTCCAGGAAACACAGTTTCATTTCTTTCATACTAACTTCTTTCCAGTGACGTGGGATTTGATCTATATTTTGTGTTTCAAGGGCAGAAGTGATTTGTTTGAAATTTAGTTATGATTACCTGCATGACTCATGCAATTTATCATAGTGATTTACTAAACAGACAAACGAGTTCAGCTGAAAGAGAAATAAACATTTCTATAATATCCTATTTTTCTTGAGAGGAAACCCTCCATAAATGTTGGGAAACAGTAAAGGGAAAAAAGTTCACGTCAGCACAATATTGTTGGTCATATACAATGAAATCTTAAGCTTCATGGAGCTTTCAACACAGGAAACACATCTATTATAAGGTGCCCAATTCACAAGTTTTTCTGAGTCAGATACAGCTGCTTTGAGTGGCTCTAGAGTAACAAGCTGTAACCAGTGCTTTTATGCAGTCTCTGTATTTCAAAGCCAAAAAGGCCTAGCCATCAAACTGCTTTCACAGCCAATACTCGGAGCAGAAAAAACTAAACCACTTTCATTCTGCTAGGCACAAATTTTATCTGACCTCCTGGCTGTAGCTCTCACAGGACTGACAACAGGAACACTGGGGCTTTTGTTGGGCTTTTTGTTGTTGCTTTGCGTTTAATTTGGGGGGTTTTTTTAAGAAGTAGGGTTTTTGTGGAAATCTTTTCCCCTTCAGTAAGTTGAAGAGTGGGAAGAAGAATGAATTCTTAGTTTACTAATATCCCTGGTTTACCATCAACAGACTCAACCTAATTATTTTCAGTGCCTAAACACTTTTGATGCTGGCAACGATGTCCACGAGAACATAATTATAATATGTTCCGATTACCCTGAAATACAAATCCAAGCTTACAAGGTACCTATGACTTCAGATACATCAATGTAGCTGTGGTCATCTTCTCTGCCTCATGACCCCAAGCCTATCCCAAAAACACATCCTCAAGGTACTCACACACTAACCAAGAGGCTTGCTCTGGAACAGAAAAAAGGAGTTCCCGAGTATTGTGTAATTTCCTAAGGCATTTGTAAACATAAACTATGATATTCACGGCACCCTTTAGCACCCTGAACAAACAAGCAATACTTCACGCATACCAGAGCATAGGTGAGGGATAGACAGGGTAAACATACACCTGTGTAAAGAAGTCAGGACCTGTCTGCCTGCTAAGTTAATCTGATCATAAGGCTTGCGCTGGATTTCAGGTGAATTCTCATTTATGAGAACACAGATAATTCACTGGTACTGCTAAAGCCCCTCAGTGGCCCGACTACCTTATGCTGCAGCCCTTTCTCATTTTTCAGAACTATCGCCTACCTCGTACATCTTATTTCTCACATAAATCTTTCCAGTTTTGAATGGTACCAGTTAATAAGCAAATTTATGAAATGTTTCTGTCGTGACAGGCTCATTTCAGAGAATTATCTCCCAGATCAACTTGACACATGGATGACTCGCAAAAGCGAATGAAACTGAGAAGAAACAGGAACCTGGGCTAATCCAGCCACACAGACTGACCGAGTTCAGCTAAAAGATTTTTTCCAAGCAAAGTGAAATGCAGTTTTCAGGACTGAATGTTTTTGAATAATCCTCCCCCACACTCTATGCAAGAAAAGGAAGAGATATTTTACCCTGCTCTTTTACTGCACTTTTTCTGTTTTGGTTTTGTGGGGTTAGTTTCTTAATTGGTTTTTTTGTTTGAATGGGTTTGTGTTTTCTGGTGTTGGTTTTCTGTTAATTGTGGGGAAAGGGGAGGTGGTTTTTGTTGTTCCTGCGTTCTTTTGGTACAAATAGAATAGGCTGGTTGTATATCCAGAAAAGAAAAACAGAAAATCATCTCCTGGTAGAAGTGGATCTCTTAAGAGTCCAGACACACCAGCAGGGCTCTCATCGGCAACATCCGGTGAGAGTATGGACACTGCTCACCACACATCCCAAATTCAATAACCCTGTCACTGTGACATGCAGAAATGCCGCTGAGCCTCAATTAAAGTGCTAAGCCTTGCTGTGGATAATGCTAGTGTAAAGTAAGTATCTTTGCCAAGATCACACTCCCATTTCTGCAGTATCCCTGAAGTCTAGCTCTAAAGCAGGTAACCCCATCAAGTAAGTTAAAGTCCTGTTGTGCAGATAATCTCATCCTCGCAACACTGTCACGTGTGCAGCGATTTTTGAAGTAGACCACAAAGCCTTAACTTTTTTCAGTCCATCCAGGTAAATCTTACATGACCTTAAAGCCCAAGTGCAATCCCTAAAAATGTAGAGAATTATCTATAGCCCTACTAACACTACAGGTGGCACTGTCAAGGTAAAAAACACGAACATGACTTCATAAGGGAACACCTTCTCTCTGTCGGTTCATTAGGTACACAATAGCAAAAGCCAAAAGTGTCTTTTGTGTGCCTTTATGATTGCAGTCAACAGGTTTATGATCTGAATCACTATTTGAAATGCATTCTCACATTAAAGTTTACTAAGAAAACATCATGGGTTCTCCTATAAACCAATAAACTGTAGGAGAGTCAGAGTTGATCCTGAAATTATACACGATATACTTCATTATATCTAGGTATGTACTGAATAGCTTGTAATAACACTCATTGTTCCAAAAAATTCTGATACATAACTAGAGGCTGGTTTGGGGGCCTACAAACTGTATCACTGCAGGAGGCTTGAAAACTTGGGAACAGAGATGAGCTGTCTTCATTTTGATGGGACTCTTGCTATTTATTTTTATTTTAAAGGCTAGCCCATAATTTATCTACCTTCATTTTTAGAGCCACTCATGTAGCTTGCCAGGCAGAGCACTGAAAGCTTACTAGTGTTTTCTGAATCAGAGCTCTGCTTAATACAGCTGTGGGGGCTGCCGCCTGCTTTTTCAATATCCTTTGTAACAGCAGAGTAAGGATACACAGCACAAGAGGAGATGGGAACCAAACTACCCCCAATACATAAGGACACATCTCAGAGCATCATAAAAAGGAAACTAACAAAAAAAAAAAAAAAAAATCACCAGACTGCACTGGATCCAGTGAATGCCACTGCACTGTGCCCACAAAAGCGAGAAGCCTATTATTGACATCAGCTCTTTCCTGTGTCCTCCTTAGGCCTTCCACAGTAACAACAAGCATGTTTCATTCCACCCCCAGGTCCAGGCAGCACCCTGTCAACCGAACCAGGGGACTGGAATCGATCCATAGAGAAGTCTCAGAGTTCAAAGTGCTGGGTTCAGCTGGGCTAAGCCCTGCTGCTGTTGCACAGAGCCAGGAATATCTGTCAGTATAAACCGACAGCCCTTTTCTGAGCCGAAAGGCTCTATATAACTCAGTCATGCCCCCATCTGTACAAGGAAGAAATAACAAGTCCTTTATAGGATGCTCTGAATACTACAGCCAGGAAGGGAACTATTAGCAATTCTTTTTTTTTTTATTAAACACTACAGTAAATATTTGGAATAAGTCACAGAGCACTTCAATTTTCAACGCTAAATAGTCACAGCATTGTCCCACCCTGTCTCATTTCTGCCATACATTTAACCTTTTGCATCCTATTTCCCCACAGAAATCCCTACTTATCCCAAGAAGCACAGTTCCAAGAGGCAGCTTAATACACAAGGTGTTTCAAGTTTTATGAAAAAGCTTCCTTATAAAGTTGAACCATACTTCAGGCAGCATTTTCCTCTGAGAAGTGTAGACATTAGTCAGCTTGCCACAGGAGAATAAATATCAAACCTAGAATTATGGGACGGAGGGGGCTTATGCTTTTACTTCAACTAGGAAAGCTGAAGGAAAGAAAAAGTTCATTATTGTGTGCCTGTACAACTTCCTAAGGAAATAAGATCATGATCACTTTTGACTTCCAGAAAGCCCAGCACTGCCTTTGCAGCCCCTTTTATTATTTTTCTTTAAAATGAGAGGCAATCTAACAGACAGAAATCCAGGCTCCTGTTGCCCTGTAAAAAAGGCAAGAAACAGCACTATTCTATCTAAACACTGCACTAAGGCTAGGATGACCATTCTGGACCCATTTTCAATTGTTTCATAAAGTTCAAATGGAAGCAGATTGAACTTAAATTGTGAAACTCAAAACTTTGCTCCCTGTATAGCGTGTGGACACAAACTCTCCTTTGTACAAAACTGAAGCTATTAAAAAGCCAAGGATATAGGAATATCCTCTCCGTGAAGGGTATTGATCTAGCCATATTTATAAGTGCCAATTTAAACTTCAGCACCACTGTCTCCCAGCACACCTAGATGAATGCAGACAAAGCAGGAGAGATTGCTAAGTGGCCTCTGCCAGCATTAGCTTGGTCCAGTAAAGCACCAACAAGCACTGTGCACTGATAGCATCACTAGCATGTACAAGCTGGCTGAGTCAGGAGGCACATGGCCGTTTTAGTAACGCTTACCCATGTTAGACCAAACATATCAAGCGCCTCACCAAAACTCGCAGGGAAACTCCAGCAGCACAAATATTGATGAGTTTCAAACAGATTCAACAACAGAAGTGCATTTTCGCTATTTAAAGCGCACAGGAATCAATTTTGCAAGGCAGGAATCTACAACTCCTTATGAAATCGCAATACAATTCACTAAATGTTCTTCCTCTGGCATCCTTCAACTCATTGCTTACCTTTTATAGACTTCTGGGCAGCATTTTCATATCCTTTTCTTATGAAAAAAAAAAAAACAACCTGCAACTTCCTCAAATTTCCAGATTACAAGAAATCTCTCCTAAATCAAATAATCTTTTTCAAATGTTCCACCTGAACTTTTCCTATAAAATACCTCATTTTCTTATTCAGACTAATTTTTAAGCTGTTAAAATGACTGTAATATCACAGGTATTCACAGAAATTTCTCCTGCATGCCCAGCTTCCTCTTTTTCTGCCAGGGCCCACAAAGAGTTTTCCTTCAGTTCTTTTCCTTCACTGGCTAGTAATCTAGGAAAAAACAAACAAACTAACAGTACAATTATTAGTATTAATTATTGCCACAGTCTTGGGGTTCACTGTCGGCTAAATGTTCTGTGAATATAAGGAGACAGTCTTCAAACTACAGTAGCAGATTTGTCTATTGTTTGTTCTGCTTTTATGAAGTCCCTCCACTATCTCAATATGAATATTTCAGTAAAAAGCAGTAGCATTTGTCCATCTAAGTAGGCAGAATACGGCATCAATAAAGATCTTGCTATCAAGCTTGTAATATATCAAGTTTCAAATTAGAGTGCCACAAAGACACAAAAATCCCCTTTGGTAAGTCTTCAGATAGAGACATGCATGGTAAACTGACTGAAAAGCCAGCACCTAAGCTTCAAAACTCTGATGCAGAGCCATCAGGTCAATCTCTGGCCACTTTACCAGCTGTTGCCCAGAAGTACGTTAGTTCGAAACTGCTTTGGAAGCACATCTGCTTCACTGTAACAATAAAAAACTCAAGACTAACATAAGGATTAAAACACCTCGGTTAATTAGATGTTAAAGATGAATAAGAAATGGAGTATCAAACTTGCCTTTTCCTCTTCAGTTAAGAATTCTAGATTCCCAAAGTCTTCCTTTCTCTGGCAGAGATTAATCCTAAATCAACAGTAAATCCACACATAACAACTATTCTAGCCAACTTCACTTTAAATATGTGGCTCCTATTTTGAACCGGAAGGGTGTGGGATTATGTGTTTTTATCCAATTAAATCCTATGTTCCAATAAGATACTTCATCTTTCCTTATAAAACTTCTTCCCATCCTTAAATCACCAGCAAAATAATCACTGATCCACTTGCAGAACACTAAGATGTATAAAACTTTTTTAGTAGATACCATGACTTCTGCATCTGAATACAGGGAGCCATGCCTGAAATCAAGCTGATGGTTCCTGAAAAATAGGAAGAATCACTGGGCAGGGTTCTGTCCTGGTCAAAAAAATCACAGAGCATTTAAATACAAAGCTAAAATATCGCAGGTCCATCACAAGCATAAGGTAGCAGCTTTTCACGATCCTTGAGATAATTCCAAAAGAGCATTATTGTGCCTTACTTGCTGTGTTCACTACTTGGGGTCTATTTCAGCGAGTCTAAGTTCTGAAAGATGCAAAAAGAGAAGAAGCATCATCTGACATCTACAGAGTTTCTATACACTGTTCTCATTGACAAAGGCCCCCTTGCTTCATAACGCTGCTTTATCATGTACAAAATCAGAAAAAAAAGTGCCTGGATTTGACTAAAGTAAATTCCTTCTCTGATGGTCCACAAGAAAAAACATCAACAGCAACATTATGGCTGAATAAATCATTAGGAATCCAATAAATCATGGCTGAAGCAACACAGAAGGAAGATCACTTCTAGCAGAGCTTAATACTCACTGGCTGCTTTTTTGTAATTGAGGGGAGGGAATGACAGAATAATCAAGCAAAACTGGTTTTGAGTCACATCTGTGAAACACACAAAACATTTGTTCCTGTAGAGAAAGGTTTTTAGAAATATATAAACCGCATTTTACCCTCATGACGATGTCCATAATAGCCTAAAAGTATAAAATATAAGTTTCAGGGCCCAGCCAGTGCAGAAACAAAACATAGAATATGCCCTTTGTATTAGGCTCTTAACCTCTTTGAAATCCCATTTAAAGCAGATACTATTACTATACGTACTATTACTGCATAAAGAATAACAATGTATCAGTGCCAAATTTGAATGACAAAGAAAGCAGCAACAGGCTCAAGCCTGTTAAACCTTTACAATTTTAGGAAAAAGAGTGTTAGAAAGAACAAGGAATTTAACACCAAGCCTGAATTCTAAAACTCCAGGATCTGGAAGCATCCCCCAGCACATAAGCATGTTATGTCCTCAGGTAGGGACAAAACCGGTCTTTCAGACAGGAAGGGGGTTTCCCCCCCTGCACGTACATTCTCTGCACTCCAGTTTACCATCACAGCTAACAGTGAGAAGTGAAGATCAATGCATCCCACCCTGCAGAAGTTTCCTCCCGTATAAACAGGTGGAAGTTTTGGGGTGTGACTAGTTAGGAATTCATGAAGGCCACTTAAATGTTTGTTCCAGCTTGCCACCAGGTGAGATGAGGGAGTTCTCCAAGCAGGGAGGAGCGGCAAGCACCCACTGAACACTGCTGCTGTCTAATTAGGGGTAATTAACTTGCCATGTCCTAAAAATTGCCATTTAAATGAATTTTTTTTAAAAGTCTTTTCCTATAATCTGTATTAGGTTCTTCACAAAGCTAGAGGATTACAAATTATAACATACACCAGTATAGAAAACATGCCTTCAGGTTACAACAGCCTTTGAGAAGGACAGAGCAAAATATTTCATTATTAGCAAAAATTCATGCAACTCCAGCATCACATATGTAATCGCAACATTCATGCACTGCCAAAACTATCACCCCTGTTCACTTCATGCCACAGCACACGTACTGAGTGAAAGCCCAATTTACAAGGCAGCATTATCTCTGTATAAGGCATTCTGACGCTGGCTGTGGTCACCTGTACGCGTCACTGTACATTTCTGACTCATATTTTTAATTATTATATGCACCACATTGGTAGAGGCCTACACCACAAGCAGGATGTTACTGTGCTAGGTGCTGTACAACCCTCACATGAGGGACAGACGTCGCTGGAAATCAGATATGTAAAGATTAAGCAATGCATCCCAAGATAACACAATGCTTCTTCAAATGTTTCATTCTTGTCACTAATCTGGTTGCAAGTGCTCCATAACTGTGTTGGACATGAATTTCTATATTAACTTCTCCCCTTCTGAAGACATGCTTCTTCTGCACATGCAGAAAAGGAAGCATTAACGATCCGTGATGCTCCTCACCACGCTATTCTCCAACCGACGCAATAATGAAAAGTAGTATTACAGTTTCACAGACATAGAAGGGATATGTTTCTGAAGGAACTTGTTTGGGTACAGAAACTCCCGATGATGGTAACATTAGTAACTGGTAGTTGCTGGTTTTAATTTGAGAAATACAATTCTTAGTTTATGATGCTTGAAGTTTCACTTATGGAACTGTACCTCTCCACTCTGTCTTGTTCCTTCCAAGCTGCTCTCCTCCTTCCAAGAGCTCCTAGTACCTACCATCATCCCACACATGCTTCTGACATTCCCTGTTCAGATGCCGTTTGCTTGCAGCATACATTTTTGGTCTTCACTGACAGGTATTAGTGAAGCAGAAAGGAAGTAAGCCCTTTTTGAACTTGGGTGAAAGCTCCTTGATTCTTACTTTGACAGGCTACACTGTTTTGGTTTTTTTTAATTTTGTTATGGTTCCCTGGAGCTTCATTTACTTTATTTTCCTACATCTTCTACTCTGTGGGCTTTTCCTGAGAGCATTGGAGTCACAGTTGGAAACAGAACAACATAGTTTAACTTTGAGAGTGCCCTGTTGGCCTGAAGAATGCTTTTTATCAAACTGAGATAATGGGAAGAACATCTAACAGTCACACTGTTTTGCTTTCAAAAGTGCACTCTGTGTTCCAGTTCAGCAGAAAGCCAGACTGGAATGCACATTCTTGCCTGACTTCTGCAAAGCAGCTGTGTTTTGCAGACACCTGCCTCAGCATTAGTGGAGACACAGACCTAAGAACTCTGGGCCAAAGTTTCTCCCTCATCTCGAGGGATGCAGTTTTTATTTTAAAACATCTGAAGTCTCCATCTCCCAGTGCCATGCGCTTACAGCATTGTGTCCTGTGGCAAGACTATTAAGCACTGTTCCAAGACATCAGATGGGTGCTTGTTTTCTCTACCTGAGGTATGCACGCTTTAACAAGAAGGGAGGGAATGTAGTACAAGATTTTGCCTTAGAGGTCCGGGTGTAAGGCTGGGACTGGCAAGGTCACTACCTCACTCTGTCACAAATGGCAGCACAAGCTTGGCGATTTCCTCAGTTTCCTTAAGCCTCAGCTTCCAGCCTAAAAGCTGCGATGACTCTACTGCTCCAGCTCAACTTGGCCAAACACAGCAAGGCCACCACTTGCAAACACTTAAAAACACACTGGGAAACATTCAGACCCCGTAGCAATACTCGCTGGTTTACATTTTGTCACATGGATTGGAAGCTCAGACAACCCACTTGTCATTAGCCAGTCTGCCCTGCAAGGGTGAGAAAAGGCACCACCCGTACTGTACAGTAAACCATTACCTTCATCAAATGTCAATGTGGTTCTGCAGGCAGCTCAGTGAGAGTATCAGACCTCTTAATTCAAGTTCTCAGCCCTTCCTCCCTTCCCGACAGACCTAACTCTGCAAGCACACTTGCCCCTTTCAGCCAACTCACCTCAGCCAGGATGAATGGTTCAAAAAACACTCATGCAAGGGTGGCCAGCACCCACCAAAATCCTAGTAAAAATCAGCAAAGTAAGAAAGCACTTTCTGGCTGACCAACCACATGCTGCCCAGGTAAGATAAAGCAAGAACAAAGGCACTATATCAGCATTGCCCAAGACCAATATGGCAGGATACACGAATGGCTGGATTTTACTGCACGGTGCCATCTTTTTCTAATTTTAACAAAACAATACACAGTGTGTCTTCAAACTGCAAAAATACCAGATAATGAGAACCATAATCCTTCAAACCATGATTATCTGAATCCATCTACAAGTTTGCCTCCATTCTAAAAAGGAAAAATTAAACAGGAAAAAAAAAGTGAAAAAAAAAAATCATCACTGATGTACAGAGAGCTGTCCAAGCCCGACCCTCAGGGTCCCCTGCTCTCTAGCAGCACCTCCTCTGTGTTGGAGTGATAAGGCAAAAACAGGCACCCAAAATATCGACTGAAACCACAAACTGGATCTGGACTACAGGGCATGCACGTGTCTCTACCTAGAGATAAAGAAAAAGCACTTTATTTCTAACAAACATGATATGGCACTGCTTAGAGGTGAGATGCACATTTTTTAAAAACACCATTGTACAAAGCTGAACCAAAATAAGCGCGCTGATCCTTTCAACCAATCTGACATATTGTTTAACTTCCCTAGAATTGCTATAAGCAACACCAAAAGGTAAAGCCATCATGTCATCTTTCTTATATTTTACAAAGGCAATGATGCAAGAAGCAGACAATTATTTAACAACCTTTGAGCTGAAAATAACAGCATCAAAGGCACCAGGCAAAGAGCATTTGTATAAAGAGCTTCCATCTGTCGGTCTGCAACTGTAATATAAGGCATGCAGCACCACAACAGCACGGGACCTCAGCAGGAAGGCATGGCTAGGAGTAAAAAAATAAATAAACTTAAAATCTGTTGTAACTCTGTTCTTGACCTTGTGTACTGTAAAAGTGTCACATCTTAAAGTGGCGTCAAAACTTCTCAGCAACAGCCAGAACAAGTTGTGGCTGTAAAGGCACGGTAAGCAAGGAGCTTAATGCTGACCTCAAGAGAAGGGAGCGTACACATGGTCAGAACTGGGGCAGTGTGACTGCGCTCTGGTTCACAAAGTCCTTTTAACAGTTTTGGAGGTCTCTGAAGTCTATGTGCACTCCCATGAAAGTCCTCCGCAAAGCTCCCACTGAGCTTCCTATCCCCAAGACCTTCACACGAACAGCCCAGGGCATACTGACACCGAGGTGCAGAATATGTATGGTATTATTACTTGTGCAACTTCATTTTAAAAATATTTTTACTGTATGTGTGTCTGTGTTTAAAAAGAAATCTTCTTGATATGAAGGAATTAGATTAGGGAGTATATGTAAAGAGATGATTAAACTTTCAACTATTTGGACATTTGGAGTCATACAAACATTTGTAAAATTTGCTATAGAACTTTTGATTGCTGATTACATAATTGAACATAGAGGGAAGGACCTTAATATCGTACATTTTCATTATTTGATAAAATGAACAAGGAACGGTAACAACTATACTTACTATCTGACATTTGAAACTCCATAGAATAAATTAATTTTAAGAATAAAACATTGCTTATGCACTTCTCTGGAATGCTTTCCAGAGCTATCGTAGATGTGGCTTGGGTTGAGAAGCCCACACCTGACAAAACACTGCAACCAATATTTCAAACAGCCCAAGCCACCAGCAACACAGTCCTGTCACTTATCCAACATTCACAAACTTAAAAAAAGTTACTTTATCAACTCTGGTTGAGGCCCTAGAATACACACACTGCTGCCTGCTTAAAACAAGAAAGGGAGAAAATCCAGAGATCCTAGAAAATCCTAGTGCTACTTAATAGCTCACCATCTATAAGAAAACATACCTGTGTCCTATACAATGTGCCTTGTGCATGAAAGAACTGGACTTGCCAACAGCTCAGCTGCCCTTGGGAGGCACCCTGCACACCCAGGCCGCAGCTCCTGACAAGGACACTTATTTCAGTTCGACTGTTGGGTACCATTTTGCTCTGAGCTGGACCCAGCAGCACACTGAGCCAGTCTCCTCGTGTGGTCTCAATTCATATGTCAGTGGCTGCAAGGCCATGGATATTGCGCGGTGAGCAAATACTATCATCAGTTTGCATTGCAGAAAGGCATCAAAAAGCTAGGAGAGAAACACAGCCCTCCTTTTCCAGCAGCAATGACAGAATATGGCATCTAGAGACTTGTTAGCATCACACCTCAGTCACAACTGCTGAGCAATAAAATTCTGTTTCTTCCCCATCTCCCCTCCTCCCAGCTCAGCTGTCTCCATGACCAATGTCTCCTCCAAAACTCACATCAAACAGTTTGGCTCACAAGGTAGAACAAGACAACACCCAGATGTAGAAGTGGGAGGAAAACAAAATCCCTCTAATTTCTTTGTGAAAACAACGAGACCGTACGGAATTACATCACAGAGGCACAACAATCTAATCCTTGCTCTTGCTTCAATCTAATTTTTCCTTTTGCTTACTACGGAGAAACTGATATGAAAATATAGAATTTAGAAGTAACACAAAAGTAATGTTAACTTTTTGTAATACGCAAAACAGGAATTACAAATGGCATCTTACAGAACAGCTCTGTCAAACAGGAAAATTATACTTGAAAGTAAGAAAAACAATATTGTGTTCCAAATGAATTCAAAATTTACATAGCATGGCAGAGCTGCAGGACTTCTCAACAGCACCTCTGTCAAAAGCAGACTCGGACTGCAGAGAATGATGTCAAAAGATGCTGGAGTGTGTCCAGAGGAGAGCGACGAGGATGGTGAAGGGGCTGGAGCACAAGCCCTGTGAGGAGCAACTGAGGGAGCTGGGGTTGTTTAGCCTGGAGAAGAGGAGGCTCAGGGGAGACCTTATTGCTCCCTACAACTACCTAAAGGGAGGTTGTAGTCAGGCAGGGGTTGGTCTCTTCTCTCAGGTGACTGGCGACAGAACAAGAAGACACGGTCTCAAGCTTCGCCAGGGGAGGTTTAGGCTTGACATTAGGAAAAAATTCTTTACTGAGAGGGTGATTGGTCACTGGAATGCGCTGCCCAGGGAGGTGGTGGATTCACCGTCCCTGCAGGTGTTTAAGAGGAGATTGGATGAGGCACTTAGTGCCGTGGTTTGGATGACGAGTAAGTGTTGGTGTTGGGTCATAGGTTGGACTTGATCTAAAAGGGGTTTCCCAGCCTTGTAATACTGTGATACTGTGAATACTGTACTGTCCGGGGCTACACTGCACTCTTGGACTGTACAGACATTGCAGTCACTACTACAGGAAAAGCGAGTGCTTCAGGCTGCAAGTATTCAGCTTATGAAAGCAGAAAGAAAAAGACCCAGCTTCTTCAAAAACACATAGAAATTATTACATTACCCATAAGAATAATGTTTCTTTCTGATTTTGCATTTAACAAGTAAGATAAAAGTGAGGGAGGCTGAGGACAGCTGAGGCACACGGATGTGCCATTCACACATTGTTCTACCGGGATGTTTCCAGTGCTGCCGCATGAGAACTTCCCTTTCCGACACACTACGTGGAGGACCGGGAGCAGAGCAGCACAGCAGGCAGCTCGGAGTTGCCCAGCACTCAACAATTCCCTCTACACCATGAGAGCCTGTCAGAAGCCAGAAAAAGCATCAAAGCCTCGGACCTGTTGGGAGCGTCCCAGCTAACAATAAATTGCCTAAACGACAGAATGACCCCTCCCAGCCACCCGTGACCCCTGGGAACACCTGCTTAAGACCCAGGGCTAAGGGAATCACCTGCCACATTTGGGCCTGTAGTTTTCAAGTTACATGCAGAACTGAAGATTTCCTGTTCAATAAATACTTGTATAGAGATGGTTGTGGGATGTCTAATCTCAAGTGAGAAAACACATATTTTACAATATTTACCTTTTCTGGTCACAAAAGAACTTCAATTAAGTATAAAGAAAATAAAGCAACTGTAATTTTATTGAATGCGACTACATTTCTAGAAACTCGGAAGAACTTGGAATTGCGATGTTATTAATAATGGAGAAATTTATAGATAGCAATAAAGATACTTATCAAGAGGCTGTTCACTGGACAGGCCAAGCAGATGAGATACCCCAATGCATTTATAATATTTCTCTTACGAAGCCAAATAATAAACTACTTTAAATTGTGAAAAACTTGCCCCAAAGTCACAGTTCTTAGACAAAAACTCTGAGAAACAATATACACTACTTATCCCTTTTTACTCTTTTCATCACAGTCCAGTCCTTCATTTCTGGCTAAGGAAAGTGAGCTACAAAGAGCTACTGCCACTTAGCAAGAGCCACAGAGCACCAAAGCAACAGTCACTGAATCCCCTCACCTTCTGGTTCTCTCACAATAGCTCTCCTGGTTTGACAGCAATGCCTTCCACAGAGAAGGGGAGCGCCTGGGACACTTGCAGGCGTTGATCATATGGTTACTTAAGTGCACAGATGGATCAGGGTCACAGCAGTCAAGATTCACCAGCTATTTGCTAAGAAGAGACGGCTTTTAAAATTGATTTATTAAGAATATATTAATGCTTTACTAATAGGTGCAACAGTAAGGGTGAAAGTCAGACAATGACTATTTCCCGTACAACACAGAATCCACCATAACAATCAAATGAAAAGTCTGCTTCTCTTCTGGACAAAGCAATAACAGAGAAATAATCTTTAAAGAAACTGCTTGTGCTCCATCCCAGCCCCACAGTCTGTCCAACTTTCGCTGCTGACTCCCATCACGTTGCAATTACCCAGCCATTGGGCATGACTATCATCTGATTTATGCTGTTTCTCTGGACCCACTCTCCATGCCTTCTCCGGTAACTTTAGTCCCATAGACTAAATTAGGTCCTCTGTATTTGGTGATTTTAGGTAAAGCCTCACAGGTTGAATCAGTACTCATCAGAGCCAGGCAGTGCTTTAACGTAACACAGGCTGAAGACTCCTAGGTGCTCCCCTTCTTCCTTTGCTTTCTTACAAAAATATAGCCTCTTTAGACAGAGAGATGTCACACGGGGGAGTCAAATGCAGGAGGGATGAGAATAGGTTGGGAAACATGAGTAATGACCAGAAGCTGCTTCCCGTTTCCTCCAAATAACTGACAAAACTAGAATTTACTGTTAGGAATAAGGCTGGAGCAATGGCTGACAAACAGTTGGCAAATGCAAGTTCAAGAGGAACAGGGAGAGCCAGCACACATCTGCCTGCTCCACTTCACAAATGCTTCATTTTCAATGTCCAAATTTTCTGGGGGAGGGGGAAAATATATACTTCTAAAGCAAAACAATTTAAGGCAGCACACTTAATTTAAGTGTTCTTAGCTTTTTTGTGCTTGGCTGCCAGACCATTCTCTGCTTCAATTACTTGGCTGCTATTATGCAAATGAGAAGGAAGCCAGAAGTTACCCACCTGTGTTTGCCCCTGTATTCAATATTCCTATTAACTCCTAAAGCCCTATTACGTGGTAGACAGGCAGGCAAGATTGCACAACTCTCTTTACAGTAAGGCAGGTGAAGGGCTTTTCAAGCTCAAACAATAGCTACAAAGAATTCAAGACAACACAGCAGTTAGGCTTGGCCTCACAGATGAGAAAAACACTGAGTATTACTGAAAACATAGCATTTATTACAGCTGCTACTGCGCACACAGGTATTTTAGGTGTGAGAAAATAAGCAAGGTCTGAACCCAGTAGGCCTACCGTCAAACCCAAGTCCAACTCCAATATTAAACTAAGCTAATGTACAGTATGGTTTGCAGTATGAAGGCTTTGTACAGTTCAGAGTGCCAAAAGGAACTTTCTTTTTGCATTTTGGGAGATCTGCTTCACTGTAAAAGGTATCACAAGGGTAGGTCCTAGCTGTTCCAACCCATCTTTTCAACAGGCTTACGATAAACACTGATTTTGCCCTGTGCATACAAGTTATTCTGTATAGAGTTGAAAAACTACAGTAAACTTCCCACACTGAAGGAAACAGTGAGCAGCATACATACACCATTACATATATTTGAAAGTTTAGTTTCTGAAGCAGTGATTAACAGCTGCACATTTACAGATTAACCTTACAAGTCGCCATCTTACATAACAGGAAAGGAAAAGAAAAGCAGAGCTGGAGTTCCAGTGGAATATCAACTGACTCTCCAATCTGGTGAAAACAAAAGCTTTGCAAGAGACATCTTACTAATAGAAAGGCTTTGGGGAAAGACAGAAATCAGAAAACACATTACCAAAAGAGCACTTGAACTGTAAGTGAGGCAGCAGAAGACAGTTCACAGAAGACTTGCTATGACTCAAATCAAATAGCCAGGAATAAACAAAACATCAGGCGCAGCAGAGCTGAATATCAAAGAAAAATTGAGATAATATCAGCTGTGCTACTGGAAGGCTAGTGAGTATGGAATGTCATGGGGAAAGCAGCAACACCCTGGCAACCAAGGAAAATCCCAGGCTCACTTCTTGTAAGAAGCTCCCAGCACACAAAGGAAAATCCTAAACAGTAGATGCAACCAGCAGGCACTTGTATGTGGTCTGAGTGGGGTACGCCCAGCAAACTGATACCCCATCATTTGTTCCTCTGGGCTGCTCTCAAGATTGGGGTTTTGGGAGAGAGGACAGTCCCTTTTGTCTGGATCCACCTGAAAAGTTGCTAGCAAAAGACAACCAAAAGCACGACCACCAAAACGCAGCATCTCAGATGTTCTGGGCACTCAGGAGGTTAGGCAGTTCTGCTCAGCTACAGCACTGCGGAGTGCTTTTCTCTGAGTGCCAGCACCAGGGCAGAGTTCAGATGGAAGTGTATTCCCCTTCCTACTAGCTGACGTTCCTTTAGCTGTTTGTTTTCTTTAAGCCTCATTAAACAAACACTTTGTTTCTGGAGAGATTCTTACCTCTAAAGTACTACTGTTTCACCTGAACTTCCACCTGTACGCAACTGTTTGGCTGTGAATCACAGTATCACAGTATTGTAAGGTTGGAAAAGACCTTTGAGATTGAGTCCAACCTATGACCCAACACCTACACCTACTCCTACTTGTCAACTACACCATGTCATTAAGTGCTTCATCCAAATTCTCTTTGAACACCTCCAGGGATGGTGACTCGACCACCTCCCTAGGCAGCGCATTCCAATGAACAATTGCCCTCTCAGTGAAGAATTTCTTCCTAATGTCAAGCCTAAACCTCCCCTGGCGAAGCTTGAGACCGTGTCCTCTCGTTCTGTCACCGGTCACCTGAGAGAAGAGTCCAACTCCTGCCTCACCACAACCTCCCTTTAGGCAGTTGTAGAGAGCAATAAGGTCTCCCCTGAGCCTCCTCTTCTCCAGGCTAAACAACCCCAGCTCCTTCAGTCGCTCCTCATCTGGCGATTAGGAGATTTCTTGAAGCCTAGCAATGGATAAGGAAATGAAGAAGTCAGATTCCAACTTCCACTGCTGTGAAAATTTGATTTCTTAGGAGCTCACTGATGCTTTTATCAAGATGACCTGCTTTCATAACCATTCCAGTGGAGAAGAAGTCAATGCTAACTAATACTATATACGTTGTTGCACTGATGTATTGATGCATTGATATTTTGCTATCAGTACTATTTGAAAAGAAAGAGAAACCACTAACATATGGGGTAAAAAACCCAAGCATATTAGTGAAACACTGCTGCGTACTGAAAAAAAACCTGACCTTTTCAAGAAAGCTCCATCCCCTGGTCCTTAGTTCCAATTTGCCAAGGGAAGCAAACAGTTTCTAGACTCAGGAAATGCAATGGTTGAAGTCCAGCTAAGGTCCTTGACACGCAGAAACTACCTGACATCGGGATTCACAAATTTGATACCAAATTTAACAGCAAAGTTGTTATGAAGCTTATTGTCTGGAGAACTGGAAGCCACCCGTTTCTCTTGTGTCCTGTTCTTTTTAATATAATAGTACAGATTTTTTCAATGTTTCTGCCAAAAAAAATACAGAACTGCAATTACTACACATTTTAGGTGTGAGAATTGGGAGGGAATACTGTATCATTATGTTTACGGTAGGAAAAAACAAAGAAAAAATCAAATCAGTAATAATAACAGACCTTGATTCCCTCCTTTTCCTCCTCACTTCTGACAGGAATACTTTTAGTGGTTTTTAACACTCAGAGCTGGCCTAAACCAAATCATTTGTAGGTAGGTACTACACAAAATTTCCTAGTGACTTCTGTTTCATATTCCATAAGTAATGCCCAAACACTTTTGCTATTTCACTCTTTGGTCTTTCTTATATGGACAGTTGCCGATACTGGCAAAACACAAAGCTGAAGGACATTACCACATCGAGGGTTTGCAATCACAGCTTCCTTGCAATACTTCAAAAAACCTGCACATTAGCTGCAAGAACAATGTAGTCATCACCCCTTCCCCTGAGACGCCAAGGCTCAGCTGCCTCTGCTGAAGGCTGCCTGGCAGCAGCTGGGGCTGCAGCTGGCAGCTGTGGTGGTGCCCATCAGGATGTCAAATTTGTTTACGGCTGTCTGAAAACTCTGACATGGCTCTGTTATAACCACTGAAACCATAAGCAGTTTGAAAAGACAACTGAGAAGTTTACCTAGAAGCCTATAAAAAAAGATGCAGAGAAGTCACCCATACATCAAGCATACTTGATCCTTATTCACCTCTCTTGTTCCAGGCACCCCTCTGCCTTCCCATAGAAGGACAACAAAGCGGTCTGGAAAAGGTTGGTCAGCAGGCCCTTTGCATCAGCAGCCTGGCCCTCTCCCCACGAGTACCAACAGCATCTGCTAACCCCTCTGGTGGGGGAGGACACTTCCCCAACGCTGAGCCTCACCTGCACGGGCCTTGTGCAGGAATCTATAGTTTGAAATTACGTTCTGCGGTGCTTAACGTACATACATGTACACGCTTTTCCCCTCCACAAGCCACATTCTCAAGGCAACAGACGAAAGTGGAAACAATAATCGATCAAATACACTTCCCTTATGTTACAGACTTACATCATGTTTTGCTCAGGATTTTCAAAGATAACGTGCCCATACGAATTGCTCTGTATTTTTGTGGGAGTAAAATTGTCCTGACAGAGATGAAAGCGGAGGGTGGTGTCCATTTTGGAGTGGAGTTAGCAGCTGGGTCAGAATTTACCCTTGAGTCAAAGGAAGATAGACTTTCATTTTGAAATGCTGATTACTCATGTTAATTAAACAAAAATAAGCTTTATCAAAATATTCATTCTTATTACCTCACTGTAGGTATGTCCTCAAGCAAACAGAATTTACAGAAGTAAAAATAAACCGTGACAGAAATAACTTCACATGGACCTGGAGAAAGTCTAGCAAGCAAATGCAAGCAGACCCCCAGTGTTCTGGGGACAGGCTTTAGCATACGTTTATTGAATTACACTGACATAGTCGATTATTTGTAAAATCTTAGCAAGCATACCACGAAAGAGAGTGGAAAAAAAAAAAGTCTAAAAGCAAGATATTCCATGCGTAAAATTTTCTAAAAGGATAACTGATACAATTACACCTCTCTTGGGCTAAAGTTCCATTTATTTAAATCCAGTGGGATCTGCAATAAGACTATAGGCTCTTATCTAACTGATAATACTTTTGCTATTTTTACTACCTTGCTTCACAACCAGTAGTATATGCCATTTTTCTCCAGTGTCATACTGTGCCGTTAGTTGATTTTATTATGAAAGTTCTAGGTAACCTTTTTATGCAGCTCTAAACTGGATTTATTTTGTGATCCTTTCAAAGATGCATCGCCGCCAAGAAAAATTACCACAGAAACTGTCACAATACATTAATAAGCTAATTTTGCACATTCTCTCCAATCCTCCAAGCTATTCCTTAAGCAAAGGTTAAAAATAAACAGCCTCAGAGACTACAGGAAGAGGAATGCACTTTTAATAGCCTTAATTTCTGACATAGTAATAGGAAATAAGACAAAAGCGAGAACACAGATCTCACTTTAATACATTGGCCATCAGCAGCCTACACGCCTGAAGCAAAATACATTATTTTGCTTTGGATACTCTAGCCTTTGTTTGAGTCCCATTCAAGTCAACTATGGCCCAAAGACCCAGTCACAGGAAGGCCCTCTGGGCCAGCACAGAGATATTTCTCAGAACAACAGAGCAAGTGGAAAGCACTGTGCACAAGAAATTTTCACATAGCAAGTCTGCTGTGCAGCAGGGTTGTGAGCTGTGAGCAGATGTTACTCATAACATTACATAAGCTGACTTCAAAAACCTAAATAACATGGCTCTTAAAATCAACAAATCTAGTTATCTGTTGGCAGCATTCCTGGATTTAAAGCTACAGCAGCGTACATTGCTTGAAGTGACTGCAGACCGTTAACTGAAGGTGTTCTTTTCAAATGACCCTGACTTTCAATAAATGCTGAGTGTTCATACATCCATCCCCACAGCTTCTCAAGGCCAAGCTCCCTACAGCCTGCCTAGCACAGCTGAACAGATAACACAGCTAACTTTGACTAACTAGCACCAGCCACAACAATCCCCATTATTTCACAAAACAGCTATTTAGGATAGGGTTTGTGCAGATCACTAGGTTAACTGTATTGGAGAACACCGACACCCTGAGCTTCCACCGTCTTACTTCTCTAATCCAACAGGAAGAAGCCACCAGACCTAGTCCAACATTCTCACCCGGAGCAGAGGGGAGACCAAAAGGTGACATCAGTAATAGTAACCAAAATAGCTCCAGTAGTCAACCAGTACAGTGACACCACCACTGAATCCACATGGTTTTAAGGAATGGGTCCTTGCACCTAAGCTGCCCACTGGGACTCGTTCCAGGATCAGCTTAATTCCAGAGCTGCCACTCATAGGTCTTTGGGCCAAGAACCGAAGTACCATTGCCGAGGACCAGTCCAACATTTTCACTACAGAATGATCAAATTTCTGTGCCAGCATGCAGACTTGGGCACTGCTTTATCACTTAGCAGAGAGATAACCAAACAGAGACCGGGCCAAAAGGAAAGTCCTGAGGTACAAGGATGCAGCACTGTTTGGCCTGTCAAAATGCAGCAGAGCTAGACCAAAGCAGAAGGATCCATTCCCCTTGCCAAGAGGTCCCGGCTCCCCGAACCACACTGTAATACCTTCTAATGAGCTGGCACCATCTCAAAATACCAAGGCTGCTCAGAGTTCCAAAGCTGCGCAAAAACCTTGGCTTCCTGTTTCTATGCTTTTAAGGACAACAGTTTATTTGATGAATTCTGGTCTACCCAAACTCCTACTAAGGCCAGTGGACACACTGACATAGATAAGTTCTGTCAGTCAGGTGATAGCAAGTAAAAGCATCTGGAGCTTGTCTAGAAACACTCAGGACCACTACAAAAAGTGGGATACGTGCCTGAGAATTTTGAGAGAAAATGTTACAGCTATTTGCAATCTGCCAAGTGGAAAAGCACTGATGCCCTTAGCACATGGACTTAACATCATACCAGCAAAACGGGTTATTTATTTCAGATACTAGGCTGAACTCTGACCCCATATACCAGTTGCTGCTTAATACATTCACATTTTAGGGCTATGAGCAGCAAGAGATTTTTCAAGCAATGCATCAGTTAACAGCTACAGAAAAAAAATGAAAAAAAGAGAGAAGAAAAAGAGCAGCTGAGACCTTGTCTGCTGGGAGAGCAGACTGAGGAGGAATTGAAGATCGTGAGCTACGACTTGATATCCTCACGACCACAACTCCAGGTTCACAGCTGCTGCCCAAAATGTTCCAGAAATTTCTGAAAGCTTTGAAACTGGTGCCAAACCAAATGCCATACGCTGCAAGGCTCAAGAGTGGATTTCTAGGCAGGATACCTATCATTACAATAGAATTCAGAGCAGCTTGAAGAGGTTTTGTTAGTCTTTTTGTTTAGATCTGAATTCCAAGGTACAAAAGAAAAATCTTTTGGCACAAATTGACTGAAGAAAATATTTGTGTGTATATTTGACAGTGTATGGTTTTGCCCAATTATAATTACTTAGCTATTGCAGAAAAAGTTTTCCTCTGATGCCAGAGAATGCTTTGCTTACAGTAAAACAAGGCTTTGTATATTCTCTTACACTGAGGTACTGAATGACTTCTTTTGGTTAACTCCACTATGCTACCAAGAAAAAAAAACTCGCGTTACCTGAAAAGCATGCTGATGTTACTAAGTCAGAATTGTTCAACTAAATCTTTGTATAAGCAACTGACGTGTCAAAGCTAATCAATGAGCGAGTATCCTACCCTTATTGAGAGCATAAGGAAGTTATCTATCTGGAGATACAAAAGGCATTGAATTATTTATTGAATTTATGTTTTCAGAGTGAAGAAATTGATTTTTTTGCTCCATGGAAAGTGGATTTAAAAGACAAGAAAATAAATATTTATATTAACTGCACTGACAAGGTAGGAAGACAAGGTAAACATTGCTATGGCTGTATTTGAAGAAATATGGATGAACAGTTTTTGAAAACACATCCATATGTACTGAAGGAGAGTTTTAGTAGCTAATGAAGGGAGATGGAGAGCACAAATTATAAAAAATACTACCAGCATTCTCTTAAATATGGCAATCTTGTTATCTTGGGATACACAACTCCTCAACCTTTGGCACTTGAGTTCATTTAACTCAAGATATAATAATTCTTCCATTAACAGAAAACATCCAACCCCGTTGCAACTTACAACTATTAAAATGCTTTTAGTCCTAACAACACAAACAGAGAAGAATGTGAGCTGCACTTGGGGCATTTCCAGCTCAGACACACACACAGACGCCTCAGGAAAGCTTCATTAACGTCAGTAGAGCTACAAAGATGACAACAGTTGTGAGTCTGGCCCAACATCTTAAATTTATAACAATTCAAAAATGACAATATTAAACTTAAATTCTAGTATTAGCGATTTAAATGCTGCTACATGCACGCTTGCAAGTATAACGTAGTGGTTTTATTATGCTTGATGAAAGGTAGCACAGTACTCAGCTTCCATACATATCCCCAAACAAGCTCACTGGCAATTGGTTAATCCAAGAATTTGAAATTTTGCCAAGACAAAATTCTTGCCCTAACATAATACCTCATACTTCATTCATCTTACTATGGCACATAGTTCTAAATTGCTAAAATAGTAGTGGGAAGTGCTCTGTAATTTATAAATCCTGCAGCATTTTTAAAAGGAAAATAAAGGTTATAAATTAGGGGTTTGTAGCACATGGTTCCTGTTTACAGTTCTTCAGCCTTCCTGAACCCACTTACAGGAATCATAATGAGGTTAAAATGTTTAAGCAGAAAACAAACAAGTAAGTATCGCCCAGATAGCCACTGTTTCGCTTTGTTCCACTCTTGGGTTACTTCTTTCAAAATCTAATCTGATATTGGAAATTGCCCAATTTTATGATGAAATCTGTGCAACCCATGTTCTGAGAGCCATATAAATCCAAACATAGCCATTGTCTGTTTGTTCATGTAGTTTTTCAGGGCTGGCTGAAAAGGAAAGACAGGTTTCCACTGTCACAAAACTAAAGGAGGAACCAAGGAGAGAATTACAATTCTGCAGCCTCGGTGACGGCCGCAAAGCACAAGCAGAATAGCCTAACTACTATAGCGTAACTACTGTGCTCACGGGAGCTCATCGCACAAGCTGTACACTGACATCTCCTTGTGGTTTCTTGGGACTATGCAGGGATTTTTAAAAAGAGAGTTTTAACTGTCTTGGAAAGCCCCCAAAACAGTAGGTGGGATTAAAAACTACAATTCAGCTGGGTCAGCATGAGGTCAAGTTGGACAACTGCCTTATGCCTGCCCATGTTTGTCATTAAGGGCCAGCTAAGAAATCAGTTATAAATGCCAGCTCCTTGGAATTACTCCTTCCCAGCAAGTTACCTATGAGTGCATCAGAACCTGACATCAATGAATAAATAGTTACTCATTTACCTGTTGTAAACAGGCTGAATTCTTGCCCATTACTTACTGAAATACCTGAAAACTAACAGTCCTATACACTGGAACATCTGAAGCAGGAAAAGTCTGTGCTGCAACATCCATAGAGATTAGCATTAGATTATTTTTTCCTCTAAGAAAAATAACGTGAAAATACAGACACATAAGCTTCTTATTTTACAGGTGGTTTGAGCTAGAAAGTTTCACATTAGATCTCAATGTATCTTAAAACATTCCCTTTAAAACTGAAAAACTGTCCAGAAACATAAACACAAAATAAAAGATGTAATTTAAAGGCAAAGAAGTAATTTCTTACTTCTTGCTGATATAAATGTGCAGTTAGTACTTTCTAAACCACTTTTGAAAACTATATCAAAAGCAATTCAATTATTTTGTTTACTTTCATTATGTCATTAATTATGAGAAAAAGATTAATCATTTTTGAAGCTTCCACATAAGTCAGTTGAGATTTTTCTTCGAAGACCTTTTGAAATAAGCCTCTTATTTGCTTTTCATGAGTGCTTGAGCACTCAGGTATTTCACTGCTTTTTATTCCTGTGTATTTTGAGGCAATTTTGAGTTTAAAGAAAGAAGTAAATATGAAAACTTATTTAAAATCTAGCAAACACAGACAGAAGAGAGAAAATATGTATTTGATGGTGAAATAATTAATTCATTTAAACAAACAATATCACAAGTGATGTTGCAAAGTCCACCAACGCATTCAGTTATGCGAGTTAAGGCCACAGAGATTCACAAGTGTTTTATTTATAAAACATGCTATACAGCTAGAAGTGCACAACTACAAAGATTCTGCCTTTGAAATGACATCGCTAACATATTCCAAGTTGTGAACCCTGACCTTTGAGTGTGAGTATTGGTTCAGAAAACAGTTCATCAGGCCATAAATAATTGGAGGGACGTTTAATTCTCTGTGGAATAATATTAATTATACTCCTTAGAGAAGCACTGTTGCAGATGTTAATATCAGCAAATCAGGTACAGAGCACTCCAAACATTTTGAAGGAAATGAAAAAGTAATCTGCCAGCTCTCGCATGTACAGTTTGTTTACAACAGAAAACAGCTTGAAATCAGAACTAGAATGAAACCTCCACAAATTCCAAGACCTTCCAAAGCTTTGTTAATGTGCCTAAGAAATTATGAGTTAGATGTAAATTTAGATTTTAGTATCAGCCTGATGCTGAATGTCAATATCTGAGTTTATGTTTCTGTAGCCCCTCTCTAGCTTTCACACTCAGCCCTCTAAGTGTAAAAAGCACTGCAGAAAAGACTAATTCACAAAAATAATCGACCAGATCACATTTCAGTACAAGGTTTTTCGTGCATGTAATTCCCCCTCCCCTTATTTTTCTTTAAAACATCCAGAACCAAAATAAGGACATTTTCAACCTGAACTGCAATACACAGCAACTCCAGCACAGACAGTAAATGGCTCCAGCAGCAGCCTCTGCACTAACTTGCAAAATCATCACTGCATCACGAGGTGAAAAACAGTTCATCCTGCACTATAGCTCCATTAAGTGCCTTTATGCAATAGAGTTTGCCAATTGTATTAAACCGTGCCAGGCCACACGTGACAGCTTTGGAACAACTTCTAGAGATGGTAAAACCAAGTTATGGCTGAACTATATTTACAGTAAAATTGCAGCAATTTTGTTCTGCATCACATTCTGGAATTTCATGTAATGAGATGTATAAAATAAAAAGTCTGAAAACCATAAAGAAACTCCTCAGATTTTTATCCTGAGACTACTATCGGAATACCAGCTCAGAAAAGTATTTGGATTGAAGTCCATACTAATTGTCTGTTTTTCTAAAATGAAACCACATCACTGGAAATACCATAACAGAACACATGGCAGAGCACAGCTTGGTGAGGAAAAGTGTAATTCAGTTTCTATTTTGCTCGCTTGACCAAAAACCAGCATTTCTCGACCAGATTCACTCACCCTGTCTGAACATTCTTAAGTCCCTTTGCAAGGGCTTACTATTCATTGCTTTTTACACAATGTTTTCTATATAAAACTATTTTGAACAGTCGCCACACAAGTGAAAACATTTTCTAAAAAATAAGATAAAAATACAGTTCTTGGATAAATAGGCACTACATCTAAAATACATTACAATTTCAGTACTTAAACCATTTTCAAATTCTGAGCAAGGAAAAACACAACAGAAAAGCACAAAACAGGGCAGAACCCCTCCTTGCCACCCAATATCCTCATTCAGTAAGTCAACAGAACTCAACAGTAATATCTGAGGGGAAAAAGCCATTTATAGTTTTAGCTAGTTTACTGGAATAGCTTGTTCTTCTCACTTGTTGGAAAACACTATATAAACAGTAAATACACTAGGTGAACCAAATCACCTTCATTCACATGGTTGCAGTTTTCTTCAAGTAACTGACAAACACAGGCAACAGTATTTCCCCACAGAAACACCACACTTCTTGTTCCCCATCACGCCACACTTACCCATACCCTCTAATTCCATTCTTCATCATTATTTCTAATAACTTGCAGTTGTCACAGCCTTACCAGTAAATAGTTTACTGTCTCTCATCTAGAATATGTTTTCAAAACTGCTGTCATATTTAACACCTTGTAGTCCCTCAGATTAAGCAAAAATAATCACAGCAATATAGGCAAGCTAATGGTTTTGCTAAGGATTTCTTTCAAAAATTCAGGGAGAAGAATAACTTTCAACTGCTTATCACACAAAACCTAAATTAAACAAAACAGCTCTGGAAAATCCAGTAACAGCTATCACTAAAACTATACTAGAAATCTCATTTAGGCTGAGCCTAAATCCTGTATGCCTCTATGGATTAAAAAGAAAAAAATAAACGAAAAAATTCCTACTTCTAATAATAAAATGAGAACACAGAAAGACAAAAAAGCATTGACTATAAATTCTTTTGGTAACATGTCTCTGAAGTTGTCACATTCCAAAACAATCTTACTCTAAGATTAGAATGTAAACCCATGAGTAAAATTTGTCTGACTACAGTAGGCTCAAATGTACCATGACGAAAAACACACGACTGTCCAAAACAGAACAAAGAAAGGAAAGCTGCTCTGATGCCTCATGTCACCTAACCTTCTACCAGCAGGTGAGTCGGCTCTCAATCAGGAGGCCTTTTAGTGGGCAAATTCTTCACCTACACCCAACTGGTGACCGCAGATGTGGCACAGACTTAACAAACCCAACTGTTACTGTCAGAAACTTTTTAACAAGACCCACTCTTTTAATGAGAAATCTAGCATCCTACTTAGGATGGGTAACAAGAAATTACTCCTAAGATGTTGGTGGTTTGCTGAAAGTTCATGTATCAGTAAAACAGCCAGGCTTGATTTAAAGTATGTGAGCTAACTGGACATACATTATTAAGCCACTAAAAGGCCATTTATCCTTGTTAAAAAGCTGTCCAGTTTAAAAGATTCCTTCCATAGTCTAGTCACAAAGGAACAGTGCTCCAAAGCACACTGATAACAGTTACATATAATAAGCTTCTTTCATCTGTCTCATACAGTAGCAAAATCAGAGAGACTGTCCTGTTCTCAACGGCTGAACCGGTAAACTCTAAAGGGCATTTTCCACTGTTTCTTGTTGATCTTCCTCTTGCCATTTTCCCAGCAGTCCTACCATCATATACAGCTATGTCTTATGTGTAGTCACGAGGCTAAAAACTCAAGGCTGACAAGTCTAATAAAACTGTTGCAGAGAAGCTAAAAAGAAAAGCAGATTCCAGACAAAAGGAAAGGCTGTGAAGCTTCCATATTACGTCAGATACAGGCACAACCTTTGCTTCTATCAGTTGATTCACACCCCTTCCTACCACAGAAGTAACAAATTATGATCACCATTGCAACATCATTAGTCAGGCTCCGATTGTAGGGATCCGTGAATCCCGGGCACATAAAAAATAGTTATCTAGGGTCTAGTGCTTCTAAGTTACAGGGCGTGTGGGGGAAAGAGCAAACACAATAAAGCTCTGCCACTCGCAAAATCCTGAGGCTACCAACACACGGAGACCTTTTCACCAATGCTTCTCTGAGAGGAAAGTTAGAAGAAAATTCAAGGGTAGGAATCTTATAATGCCAAGTATTAAGAAACAGCACCTTACTCAATGAACTGGCTAACGAGACCAAAGCCAGTGAAGCTGCAGTGGTACCAAGCAGCTGTCCTTCGCATGCGGAACACTTCCTAGCACTCCTCCATCAGGAAGCAGTTGCTCTCCGCATAAGAAGCTGTTCTCATCTTTGTGTGGCATGTGGGAAATGACAGAACCCTGTCTTTAGTTCCATACTGCTAAAAAGGGCTAGGGGTTAGATAATCCAAACCATCAGCAACCTCTGATAGTCAGCAGTGTGGGACCAAAAAACTCCCTTCTCGTAGAACTGCTTCAAAAAGGGGGCAATTACAGTAAAATCTGCAAAAATAGGGGTGGTAGCTTCAAGGATGTTGGCTATGGAAACTTATAGTTAATCACCTTCACAGAACAAACGTAAGGAACCAAGGGAGAAAAAAACAAACTCAATAAGGACTGGCAAAAGTCATTCAAGAGGTGCTTCCAAGTTTAACAACCAAGTCACAGCCTCTGAGGAAGGAGAACAGAACTACCTTTCTAATATCAGGATTGTCACCAAGAGGCTCACGACCGCTGAAGAACAACTTACAAACCAAGCAAGGATAATGTGACAGCCTCACAGGAACTACTGTGTTGAAATCCAGTGCTCCTAAAATGGTTTTGGGACTCGGGGTTGAACATGCCTTTGATCTCCTCCCAGCCTTTCAAACACCACAAGCCGAGAATCAGGTTCAGCCTTCACAGCAGATCAGCTGCTAAATGCCTCTCACTCACAGATAGGTCCACGCTTGCTTAATTCATACGCTGCCCTCTCTAAGCCAGGCCCAAAGCACCAGTCAGACACACGTGAATAGACACGGCATTAATGATCAAGAACTACAAAAGCAGAAGGAAATAATTTTAAATCAGTATCCAAAAAAGCACCAATGGACCTAAAAACTCCCTCCCAGAAAGTGAGCGACTTTTATTACACTGCACAAAAATTCTGTAAAGGCCCAGCGCAGTTAGGGATTAGAATGTTAAATAAGGAAGCCAAGTCCTAACAATAATTCATAAAAATTTACCATCCTCTGTTAAAAATGAGGACTGAGAAAGCAAACCTCATGTTACAAATAATTCTCTGCCAGATGTGATTAAATTCAGGAATGTTAAGTTACACAGAGCTTTACTTGATCACTTAAGAAGCTAATGCTATTACTGACAATGACAAAATAGTGGTTCACACTTTTCATCACACATTACTGAATGAATTTTATCAGCCTGTTTTCACCAAAATATAGTGAAACGTGATGCTGTATTTTCTAAGTTCTTCACAAACAGCAATGAAGAAGCCAAGTGTATCAGCTTCCTTCTATTTCAGCCTGCTGCAGCCAAAGAAGTTT
This sequence comes from Neomorphus geoffroyi, assembly GCA_033558235.1. Classification (NCBI taxonomy): domain Eukaryota; kingdom Metazoa; phylum Chordata; class Aves; order Cuculiformes; family Neomorphidae; genus Neomorphus; species Neomorphus geoffroyi. Next base: position 3,564,380 of record JAUMJM010000092.1, on the reverse strand, counting down.
CCAACAAGCCTTTAATTCAGGGCACTCTACCTATTTGCTAGAGAGAACTATCCAGTAGAAAGACGCTGATCATTCAAACACGTATCAAACATGTAGCCGGTGACTGCCTAAATGCCTTGAGATTATGAAAGCCTAAGTTTGACAAAATAATTAGCAATTCCCAAAGGTTGTCTCTACTTCGTCTTAAAAAGTCTTAAAGAAATTTTACCATTGAAGGTGTTACATAAACCAGTCAAGAAGATAAACCTCAGCATGGGGTTTTTTGCTTAAAAATATAGAAATAGTTTAATGAATAGCTTCGGCATAAAGCACAGGCCAGCTGCTTTGTGATATCACTCACTCAACTCTTCGGCACAATGAAATACACGTTTCTGATCTAACTTACCCTGCAGTTGTTGACAGCTTAAAATTCACTATCTAAATACTTCTGCTCATAAAAAAAATGTATTAGTACCTCTATCAGAGTAATTGTATGCATATACTTTAGCCCATATGGTTATAAAGCAAAATTCCTTTTGAGTATATGGAAGGATTACTGGAAGAAATCTAATTTTATCACAAATAAATGAAATTTGTCATCCTAGATTCTGCCCAGCTGAGAGTCAGCTTCTTGTTTTGGACAGTAAAGCTCCATGGTTTTGCAAGGCTTCATTTCTTTAGCAAGGAAGGACTCCACAGGTGATTTTGCATCATATAACTGCAGACTCCGAGATTTTTATGCTGAGTACTCACATGCACAACACGTGATAATTTACTAAATAAAGGGTAATGCTTGCTAAAGCACCAAAAACCAAAACCAAGGTTTAGAAATTATTTTACAATGAGAACTATGTCACAGAATAAAACAAATATTTTCAAAGTGCGTATTGTGTGTTTAACAGCACCCCTGTACTTACCTGGTAGTACGACCTACCCATCTGTCACCAAAGTGTTTCTATACTTACCCTGATACTGATTTGCACAGGAGACTTTTTATAACCACAAAAGCTCTGGCAGACCCCATGGTCTTAAGGCTGCCTTGCTAAACTAGACTGTCTTACCATTTCACATCTTGAAATTTGATTATATCTGAACGTAGGTATACTGTGCCATTTTAGATTTCCTGGAGCATTTAAGAGACACGAGGCCGTGAGATATGACACAAAACCCCCAGAAACTTGAACCTGTCTGGAGCAGCAGCTCAAATCCAGAATCAGGCAAGGACTACTCCATTAGCAGACATGGTGGTGAGATCTTGCTGTATTACAGGACTCTATCACTCAACTTCAAAACACTGAGCAAAATACTGCCTAGTTGCTTCAGAGAGCAATTAAAATATTTGTAGGATAAGAAAAAATTACCATTTCTTTAACACATGTGAATTATGCAAAACTGCTGGAGCCTGGGAAGTTCTGAGCAACCCTTTGACAGAGAAGAGCTGGCAAGTAAAGCAGCATTTTGTCACAAACTGGGAGCGGACTCAGTTAAGTTTGTAAAAACCAAGCTTCTCCACTGGTTTCACATTAGCAGCTTTTGCTAGAAATATTATTATCACTGAAAACCACAGGAACCCACTGTGAAAGTTAATGCAACAAACTTGAGTGCTGCCTTCTGACCAACTTGATCAGGAAAGCCATTCCAGGCCCAACAAAGAAAGCGGCTGATCTTAGGAAATAAGTCGTTATTTATTTAAGCTTCTATGATGATTGCTATATGAGGTGTTAATATTTTTTTAGAACTGCTCTGAACCACTTACTCTATGTTCTTTTAATCCCTGGGAGCCTTTGAAACAGACACTCCAGACCCGCAATGTTGCAGAGACAGTCAGATTTTCCTCAAGACTAGGGGGGCTTTCTACGAAGCAGGCAGTCTGAGGAGATCAGCGGGCTCAGCAAACCTATGAACGGGTGGGGAACTCTATTCTCCAGTGCAGAAGCACAGCGAGGCAGCTGGCACACTCCCTGCAGGCACAGAGATCCGCAAGAGATCACCAGGAGATCTTGGAGGCCAGGTATCTCTGAAGCCACCGACGCACATTTCAGCTGCGTTGCCTTGAAGGTGCAATATCTCCTAGTGCTTCAGTTAACTCCACTGCCACTGTACACCTTTCACCTCTGCTTTCCACATTTCTGTGGACTAATTGTCTACATTTCTTCAGCAATCCATTTTCAATGCACCCATGTGTACTGTAAACACAAGTGGACAGCTGCAGTATCATTAGCAATTTTCCTGTTTTCTTTTAAGCCTCCAGGATCCATTTTCATATGGTTTTTCAGGAAAATTAAAGAAGGCTTTAAAAAGGAGCTCCAAAACCTAATGCACCACAATGAGCATGTGGGCAGGTTGGCGAGAAAAACAAAGCGGGGGGTAAGGAGGGGGCTCAATTGCTTCCTGTGGTTAAGATGTTAAAATCCATTCCAGGGGCATTTGCGTTGATACTGTGGGTTTTGCTGGTATCTTATTTATGAACATCGGAAATAAACTTGCACGTGTGCCCCACTTTTGGTAGAAGCCACGTGTTAAACAGATGGAGCTTGGTTATATTTCCATCAAATACAATTGAAGATTCATATTGAAGATGCTGCCAGATACCACAAAAACTAAACAGTTTCCAGAAGAACAGAATTTGCTGTTGCAGCGACAGCACTTTCCAACAAAATTACAGGGTATGCTAACAAACAGAAGGAATTCAGCATATCCACAGAGATATTTCTCTTACTGAAGTCATTCATAACTTATTTTTATGATCAGATGTCTATTTATTCAAACTAATTTACGGTAGATATATTAGTAATTGGGTATGTGCTATGCCAGAATTAAGGCTTATTTAAACACTTCCACAAATTGTCTCTTTAAAGAGCAGTCAGATTCCGAATATTCTCAAACTCACACTAATGTTCACACTGACTCTGCGCTGTACACCTGTTATATGGGCACACATCAGCCAGCATGTAGAGAGTCAGATATTACATGTCTGGCCTTACGATGCAATAAACTCCTTAATCTTGGCTTTTTAAATTTCTCATTCTTGATTAGACACCATCTCATTGTTTCGTATGTAAATATTCAATTCTACTGCTATTTAAGATTGTAAAACCATCTGAACTGAGGAAAGTAAGAGGATCTTTACAAGCACATGAAATTGCATGAGAACTCATTATTATCTATGACCCCAGCAAGCACTGGATGGGCGCTGAAGGACCCCTATAGCCTTGATGCTTCCTCCATCCTTATGAAACCCAATGACAAGTTAGCAAGGGCCAAGCATACTTCACTGCATTGTGAAACCAGGAAGCATATGCCTCGAAGATGTACTTCAAAGCTTGGTATATGGGTATGGTAGGAATCACTTATCAAAAAGATGAAGAGGTGACAGAGTTATAAATATCTTCATGTGAAGAAAATGCCGGATATTGCCAAGCTCATTATTTTAGCAGGGAAAACCTCAACAAAACCAATGGCTAGCAGCTGAAGCCAAAGTCAATGAAGCTTCAACAGTACAGCACAACATCTCACCAAAGCCATTCAGACCACTTCCATTTAAGAATTTAAACACTGGGCCAGTGATTTAATGCACTGTATTTAACTATGTTTTTTAAAAAGGTAAATCAACATTTTCCCTTCAAAAAAAATTCAAAATGTCCTCTCTGAAGGACAGGGTTCAAGCACACCAAGACAGCAGATGGTGGATCCCCCGAAGACTTAAAGTATTCTTGACCAACAGAGAAAAGAATTTGTGAACTTATCAAATCAAAAGACATTCAGCTTCTCTGGGCTTAATGAAAATGTGATTCCTTTTAAGTCATCAGTACTGAGCTTGTACTGCATTTAGTACAACGATAACTGAAATTCTTTGTGAGAAAGACAATTATCACACAACAGCATTGATATTAAATGAAAATTACTCAGGCTGATGAGTGAGTAAGAATTATTTTCACTTGGGCAGGTGTGAATCCAAATTTATGTGTCAGCCTTTAAACTACTAGTACCTTCCGGGCTGTGAATGCAACTGAATATTTTAGAAACTGACTTGCTGGATCACTGAAAAAGTAAAACGCATTCCTAGTGCAACAGAAGGTAAATGTTGAAAATCCTTGTGTCCAGACATGCCTTACTTAGTCTTACAGCTTGTCTACGAATCAGTTCTCCCATTTCTACATACAGTTCTCTGTAGAACCAGACAGAAAGAAGTCATGTAAAGTCTGATTAGCAAAACAATAAGTTTACGGACAGGAAGTCTACATGAAAATAAACATGGTTATTTTGTCACTGTTTCATTTATAATTCTAGCTGAAATGTTTCACAAAAAAAAGAAAAAGTTTTCTTAATATATTTTCAGTGGGACTCTTTTCCATGCAGAAGGAGTGGCAAAAGACCCATATTTCCTTCATGCTGTCCATTTTTTTTTAACATAATTATTTCCTCCTAGTAAAAGAATGGGGGAAACTTCACAAAGTGTTATTTTTCACTTTTTAAAAGTAACTTTTCACCTTTAAGTGCTAACTGAACACTTTAAAGCTAATGAATACATCCCCCCATGGCACCTGCAGCACAACAACATGGACTGCTATTAAAAAAAGACAGACTCATGTGGCAATATCATGAAGGAAAAGCAGTGACCTTGAGTAACCTGAATGGTACACTGGGAAATACTAACAAATAAGGCACCATTAATTGATCCAGGACTTTTCCTAGGTGTGAAAGGGCAAAAATTGAAATCCAAACCAGTCACTTGGAAACACTCAAAGATTTCTTGAAAAATTTAAGATGATGTTTTCTTAGATAGCTAATTCAGAATCAAGGAGAGATTTTACTGTAACCCGAAACCAGATAATTCAGTCAGCTGTTCCTGTACATTCAACAAGACTCAATGTCGGGTCCTGCACTTCAGCCACAATCACCCCATGCGAGGCTATAGGCTTGAGGAAGAGTGGGTGGAAAGCTGCCCAGCGGAAAAGGACCCAGGGGTGCTGGCTGACAGCTGGCTAAACATGAGCCAGCAGTGTCTGAGTCGCCAAGAAGGCCAACAGCAGCCTGGCTTGGATCAGGAATAGTGTGGCCAATAGGACCAGGGAAAGGATCGTCCCCCTGTACTCAGAGCTGGTGAGGCTGCACCTTCAATACCGTGTTCAGTTTTGGGGCCCTCAGTAAAAGACATTGGGGGGCTGGAGCGCATCCAGAGAAGGGCAACAAAGCTGATGAAGGGTCTGGAGCACATGGGGAGCAGCTGAGGGAACTGGAGCTGTTCATGCTGAGGGGAGACCTTATCGCTTTCTGCAGCTCCCTGAGAGGAGACTGGAGGCAGGCAAGTGTTGGTCTGTTCTCCAAAGCAACAAGTGACAGGATGAGAGGAAAGGGCCTCATTATGCCAAGGGAGGTTTAGACTGGATATTAGGAAAGATTTCTGTACTGAAAGAGTGGTGAAGCATTGGCACAGACTACTCAGGGAAGTGGTTGAGTCATCATTCCTAGAGGTATTTAATAGATGTGTGAATGTGGTGCTTAAGGACATGGTTTAGTGTTGACCTTGGCAGTGTGACATTAAGGGTTGGACTTGATGAAGTTAAAGGTCTTATCCAACATAAACGATTCTGTGATTCTCGGATTCCGTGATATCAGTTTAAACTGGAGGGGGGGGTAGGAAGTAGTGATGAAAATGGTAATGTGGCTTGTTTGGCGCTTTCACCCTTCATCTCACTGCAAGCTTGTCTCTGCTTCCATCTTAGTTTTGGGCCCCTCACTCCAAGAAGGATATTGAGGGGCTGGAGTGTGTCCAGAGAAGGCAACGAGGCTGGTGAGGGGCTGGAGAACAAGTCCTATGAGGAGAGACTGCGGGACCTGGGGTTGATTAGCTTGGAGAAGAGGAGGCTGAGAGGAAACCTCATCCCTGTCTGCAGCTGCCTGAAAGGAGGCTGTGACAGGGTGGGTGCTGGGCTCTGCTCACAAGTGACAGTGATAGGACGAGAGGAAATGGCCACAAGTTGCACCAGGGGAGGTTTAAACCGGACATTAGGAAGAATTTCTTCACTGAAAGAGTGGTCAGGAATTGGCACAGCTGCCTAGAGAGGTGGTGGAGTCACCATCCCTGGAGGTGTTTAAAAAAATGGGTGGATGAGTTTCTTAGGGACATGGTTTAGTAGGGAGACAAGCACGGTTGGACTCTGTGATCTCAGAGGTCTCTTCCAACAGAGTGATTCTACGATTCTTTTAAAAAAATTATTAAGTCCAGTCTGGCCAAAAAATTTTGATATTGGTACAAAAAGAAGCAAACATTGAAAGAACAGCTTGAGTATACTGAAGTGCAGAGTAATGTTTTCACAAGAGATCAAAAGGTCCCTTAAATCACTAAGGCATCCTCAAAGAACCACCAAATGTAGCAGGCCTTTGGTTAAAAATGTTGGTGGAAGTAAAAAATAGCACAATTTTTAAAATAATCCTTTAGGATTGACTGACAGAACTCCAGCTGGCTTTTTGTTCTTTTGGTTTGTTTGGATTTTTTAATCATTATTCAGAGTGCAGTCCTTATTTTTTTCCAATAACACCAGTGTATCTAAGCTTTAGGTATTCTTTTAAACACACACACATTCATTATCTAGAAACAGATACTAAGAAGGAAAGCTACTCCGCCATTCATATATAACACATCTACCTTCCATACATACTAATGCCTGCAAACTAAGCCCAGCACAGACAGGAACAATATCAGTACTCAGAGGAGTTAAATGGGTACACCGAGTTCTGAGCTGGAGTTTTCAGTTGGGTGCAGCCTCTTGATCTCCCAGAGCAGACGTAAGTGTTATTTTTCACATTAATTTCCTTGGAAACCGAAGTAAAATGCATTCCATGAGCATAAATGTTGCTATGCTTGTGCTGCACCTAACTATGCTGGGCAGAGCTCGCACAGTTTGCCTGGGGCTTCCTGGATACTCTGGATGTATCACTCACCTTGAAGATCTGCACACACAGATCTGCCCAGAATGAAAGAATGAAGGCACACAATACTCCCGCTACCTACAAAAAAAATCCCGTGAGAATGAAAAGGGATATGTGGGACAGCACACTCTACAGCAACCCTGGCACCCAGACAGCATCTAACAACATAGCTGTGCTAGAGTAACAACAACCTACCAAGTAGTCTCAACTGACAGCCTTGTGTACAGGGAGTAAACAAAATAGGATTCATTTGAAGGGAATGTTATGTTCACATCATCACGTGAAATCCAACACCACTGAAAATCAACAAGGTCATCATTTCACTCTAGAAACATGAAACTACTGCCAGGATTCACTCCTGAAAGTTCTGTCAGGGCCAGGCAAGGAGAAAGTTAGTGAGGACTGCAATAAAAATATACAAGATATTCAAGAAAAAACATGGACACTTATAATTAAAAAAAAATGCTCACTTACTACGGAAAAAAGGACAGCTTTCCAGCCTGTCACATCTGCTATTGTCAGGATCTATAAAAGGTCCCAGATGACTGGAAGTTGGCCAATGTGACACCCATGTACAAGAAGGGCCATAGGGACAATCCAGGTAATTACAGACCTGTCAGCCTGACCTCAGTTCCAGGTAAAATTATGGAGCGGATCATCCTGGTTGTAAGCATGCAGCATCTGCAGAATGACTGAGAGATTAGACCCAGCCAGCATGGATTTAGAAGGGGTAGGTCCTGCCTGACCAACCTGATCTCCTTTTATGACCGTGTGACTCGCCTGGTGTGTGAGAGGAAGGCGGTGGATGAGGCGTACCTGGACTTCAGCAAGGCCTTTGACACTGTCTCGCACAGCAGAGAAGCTGTGGGACAGTGTCTCCCACTCCTGGAGAAGCTGTCAGCCCATGGTAGGAGGGCCCTACAGAGGTACCTTGACAGGCTGGAGAGATGGGCTGATTCCAACAGCATGAGGTTTAACAAGTCCAAATGCCGGGTTCTGCACTTTGGACACAACAACCCCATGCAGAGCTACAGGCTGGGGACAGAGTGGCTGGAGAGCAGTCAGGCAGAAAGGGACTTGGGAGTGCTGGTGGACAGGAAACTCAACAGGAGCCAGCAGTGTGCCCAAGTGGCAAAGAAGGCCAACGGCATCGTGGCAAAGAAGGCCAACGGCATCCTGGTCTGCATCAGGAATAGCATGGCCAGCAGGACTAGAGAAGTTATCAGCCCCTTATACTCGGCACTGGTCAGGCCGCACCTCGAGCACTGTGTCCAGTTCTGGGCCCCTCAGTTTAAGAAGGATGTTGAGATGCTGGAGTGTGTCCAGAGGAGAGCAACAAGGATGGTGAAGGGGCTGGAGCACAAGCCATGAGGAGTGACTGAGGGAGCTGGGGTTGTTTAGCCTGGAGAAGAGGAGGCTCAGGGGAGACCTTATTGCTCTCTACAACTACCTAAAAGGAGGTTGTAGTCAGGCAGGGGTTGGCCTCTTCTCTCAGGTGACCGGCGACAGAACAAGAGAACATGGTCTCAAGCTTCGTCAAGGGATTAGGTTTGACATTAGGAAAAAATTATTCACTGAAAGGGTGATTGGCCATTGGAATGTGCTGCCCAGGGAAGTTGTAGAGTTACTGTCCCTGGAGGTGTTTGAAAAGAGATTGGATGAGGCACTTAGTGCCATGGTTTAGATGATGAGTAGGTGTTGGGTCATAGGCTGGACTCGATCTCGATTGTTGTTATACTGTGATACTGTGAAAAAAAAGATCAAGTAATAATAATTTGCAAACATTTCTTTAAAAAAAGATGCAGATGATTTACAAGTTTAAAGAATCTGTATAGCATTGGCTTCGCACGTGGCACAAACTCACACCTTAATATTGTTTCCTAGACAGGGATTTAGGAACCTCTAAAAAATTGTTCTCCTATTTCAGATTTTACTGGAAGACTATGCAATGAGCTTATTTTTACCGACCTGAAAAGATCCTGAACAGTGACATCCATAAGGATGAACCTCACCAAATACTTCAGCAATCGCTGAATTAGTAAACAAGAGCAAGTGAATGCTAACAAATTATAAACAAAAAGTACAAAGCACATCTTTCTCATGGATGCAAACTGACAGATGACTTATCCCACAGAGTTCATTAGAGCAAACAAGCTCAGTTTTCAATTCCTTCAGGTGAGAACTACCCTGCTCTATCAGGTTCCAAGATGAAACACATCTTTGAATTGTAAAAGGGAAAATGAGCAGACTTAGAGTTTTGTAGATATCAAAACTCCTCTCCGGTAGACACCAGACTAAACACCAAGCAGCAGAAAGAGGCTCCTTTTTCATCTTCCTTATTTAAAGCAATATAATCAACAACACCATTCTCCTATAATTCATACAGTGCAACAGTGCATGAAGCCACAATACCACCATCTGTGCCCTCAGAAAGGACATTTGCACTATTTTTGGGAACTACTCAACAGCTGGATCTGCAATAGGTCATTCCACGTAACCACAGGACAGCTGGGACAATGGTTTTGTATTCCTGTCCAGATTTTCTGTATCCACCAGAGCTGCATTTGGTGGACACCACAGAACATGATTATCCCTTTGGCTGACTCTTCACACACAGGCACACGCCCAGCATTGCTCAGCAGTGACAAGTTGAGTCACTGCTGCTTTGGATTGCTGCAGGCTTACCACCTGCACAGCACATGAAGGGTCTGGGGTTTGTGGGGGTGGATCATTCTTAGTATTACAAGTCCTCTGGAGCCTTTCCTGACAGCACAGCAGGACTCAGCTAGGATTAAGCGCAATGTCCACATGTGAGTTCATCTAAGAACCAATCAATGGCAGATTGATAAAGAAATAGTTTGCTTCTTGAGAACATGAGAAATCTAGAAATTTGTGAGAGAGAACAGGGAAAAAATAATGCATGACCACTCTGCATTTGTTTTGCCTGCAGCTTGTCCCTAAGTGGCAGTAGTTAGAACAAAAATCAACTGGTTTCCATCTGAGTAGAGCATAAATACAGGCAGGATGGCAGAGCTGGCTGGAGCTGCAACAGCCTAGAACCTGGAAATAACCACTGACAGATAGCTGGCAAGGCCTGCTGACAGACTGCCCACCACTGCCCCAGCCCTTCCCAGTTTGGTCGTGTCAATGGTGTCCATGCTGCTGACAGTCCAACAGCTACATTCGAAGGGGGCCAGTCAACGGGCTCCTTCTACTGAAACCACAGCTAGGTTCTGCAATGATGAGCTGTGCGCTTCAATTCTGACCCATGTGTCAGAATATCTGGAGAGATCCAGGCTCCTGAACATGCCTGACTGCCCTCTCACACAATGCACTGCAGCAGCAGCAAACCAGTGCCATGGAAACATATTCAAGCTCACTGGTGGCGCCGTACTTGGGAGGGAAGGATTCAGATAGATAGTTTCACCTATGCAGCTCACAGAATAACTATACATCAAAGTAATTTTTGTGTGGTTTGTCTTATCTATCAGGCTCTATGTGGCAGCAACACAAAGAGACTAATAGCATGCAACCACAGAGTCAGACAGCCAAGACAAAAAAGACAAAAATGGATGCACTGTTCAAAGGCCTCTGAAATAGTAAAAATGGTAAAGTAAAAATATTCATTATGGAAGATGAGGACAGATATGGCCACTACTTGTTTTATTTAAAGGTGGTTTCTTTTTTCGTGTTCTCACTAAATCTGTCAGGTAGCTATGCTTCACCCATGGTGGAAAAACAGGGTCTTTTAACTCATGCCTTCCAATTTCCCTTTCTGTGGAATAAAGTGGCCTGCGGAGTGGTAGGAGCCCAGGGTAGCTGCATTCTTCAGAACAGGTCTTCAAGCGATCAAGTGCAACTTCCCTTCCTACAGAGCCTCACAGCCTGCCAGATCTGAAAACTCTAATCCATCCTGCTGCTGTGATTAAGCCCAGTATGCCCCAACACGCCCAAGTAAAGAGACCAGCAACTCAGGGCAGCTTGTCCACTGGAGCCTCATTTCAGTTATTTCTCCTTTGACTGCTGAGGAGGAAGATTTGAGCCATCTCTTTTACTGCCTTTTTGTAACAGCTTTCAAACTTTATCTTTCTCTCCACATAAACCTGGCAAACATTGCGGAAAAAAACCAAACACACAACACAAAGACTGTCCAAAGGAAATGACATACAGAAAGTCCCATTGGAAAAGAAGGAAAAGTTTAGCACTAATCCTAAGGCATAACTGATTCCAGGTCATGATTTCAAGAGACAATCGAACCAGGTTTCCCATATGAGTACTCAAGCAAGTTAATTTACATCCCCTTTCAAACTGAAAACTCCTAAATCAACTAATTTATCTGTGTTTACCAGTGAAAAAGTAGCAAGAGTGTTTCTCACAATGGCTGAAAGCAAACCAAGTCTGTGCAAACGATGGCTGAAAGGTCATGTCCTACTAAGGGTTCTAGGTAAGGGAGGACTACACCATGCTCTGCTCCCTTACGGCTAACTTGAGGCAGTCAAATGTGCTCTCTACATTCAGTGAGAAGGGAGACCAAGGGAGCAGGGGAAACACTGGTAAAAAAAAAAAATAAAAAAAAAATGTGTTTTCATATACATTCAAATAATTTAATGACCTTTTATTTTAGTCGCAGTACAAATTGCAATACTTATTTTAGAAAACAAACAAAAGACCAATTTCTTTTGCTTCTCACCGCAGAGTTCAATACTGTTGTTCCCATTCAACCTTCAACCGAGTATCTGTCCAAGCAAGCATCCAAGTGGTATTTTCAGCATTCAAACCCAAAGTATTTCAAGATGATTTCTATTAATCTTTTCTTTTCAGTCCTAGTTACAACATTTAACACACTCATTTGCTTATTTAAATCTGAATCTTTAAATTACAAGATACTTTCTTTCTATCCAATAGAAAGAGCTGTCTTCCTCAAAGGACGAAAACAATGGAAAACACTATCACGACATACCCTTAAAAGTAATTCAAAGTATTAATTCTGTTGATACTTCGTTAGGACATGAAGTTCAAATTTTGTGATTTAAAAACAAAATTTGTCCTTGCTAATCTTAATTTCTTCGAAATTCACACATAGCTCTCCATGTATCAAAAAAGGTTTTGGTAAAGATTAGCATTTACCAGTATCACACCAGGCATTTCTAATTGCAAATCCACCTCAGTTCAAGTCACTTGCAGTACAAGGAAACAGTCCTGTCTACAAACTTTCCCTAAATCACAAAAAATGCCAGAGCTACCACATTGGAGGAGACATGAAACAAACTTGGCAGAAATCTACAACAAGTGTTTTCTTTTAACATAAAATTCTTAGTACATCTGGTTGCATGATTAAAATAAATACATGTATTGACAGTCCTCAGGGAAAGTTTTTTAGAGGAAAAACCAGCAATTTTGGTGGTTCAACTTCGAATACCTTTAGAAAAAGCAAAATTATCACGCACTCCTAAGATGACCCGTTATGAAGAATGAGGTCCCCCTAGTGACAGCTAATAAGAAGCCATTTAAAAATGAGAAAAGAAAAAAAACCTAAGCTTGTAGTGAACAAATAGGACAATATAAATAAATACATTCACATTTTAAAATCTATCATATACTGAAAGTAGGAAACAGTGTAATTTATTGTTTTAGGGTTTATGATTACATTAAGTAAAAGCTAACTAAACAGACTCCACTGAAGATAGAGCTAAGATTTTACAGGTCTTAGTTTTGGCAATTTTAATGTAAGATATTTGTTCTTGTGTTGACATCTCTCACAGCTTAAATCAGTACTTATCCTTACTCTAAATCACTTCTTAGCTCCCATCTTCCACAACTCTTTTCAGGACTTTGAACCCAAAGCTATTTTCCTATTGCTGTAGTATCACATCATAACACATCACAATTTTGGCTTGAACTCAGAGTCTCAAGGCAGATTTTACAAGAAACTGTACTGCTTTACAGTGTATTAGCCATAACAACACTTTCTCACTAAAATAAATATTTTCCACAGTGAAATGAAGGTGCAAGTTAAAATTCAAGTAAAGCACAAGAATATTTTTCAGGCTAAGGACAAATATAAGTCTATGAAGGTTTAGGTCATATTCCAGTGCATCAGAAATGGGTTTGGGCTGTGCAACTGAAAATGCCTTATCCCTCTGGCATGCCTTTGTCATAATAAGTCCTGACTATAAACCTGCAAACCCAATCCTTGGGCTCTGAACGGGAGCACCAGCACCATAAAAACCAAGCTGCCAGTGTGAAACAATCTTGCTGCTCATGCACTCTTCTGCACCAGAAGACAAGGTCTGTTCAACAACACGGCATTATACCTGCACAGACGAGGTGCAGTACTGTCCTGTCTGTGTCCAAACACCCACACTTCAGATAGCTTGGTCACACACCACCATCGCAGGACATTAGCCCTCCCTCTCAGAAGGTCCAGGGCCACACACAGTCTTGTGCTTCATTTTCAAACTAACTCCTCTGCACATCCATGTGCAAGGGCTATGCGTTTGGAAAGAAGCCAGGTTAAAACTCTGAGCCTGTGGATTCACAAGCCATCTCAATACAAGATAGATAAAAGAGGAATTTCTCAAAAGTACACAACTGAAAACCTCCCCTTGATATACATCAGTTCACTGCCTGTGCGGTTCTCAGAAGTTCCACAAAGATTCTGCCTCACCGGGCACTAAACTGCTTGTAAGACTTAGGACTCCCACAGAATACAAAGAGAAATTTCAATTTGCCCTCTCAACTCATATTAGAGATGAACATCAACTCTCCCCCCAATGCACCACTCCAGAATAGGGTCCTTCAGTAACCACTGAGTTAGTTAATGCAGCTAAAACTTGGACAAAACAGTTTTGCTCCACTAGAAGAAGGCAGCAGCCCTAGGCAATGCTGGCAATCTAGTTTTTCAATTCTCTTTGTCTAGAAGTGCTCCAAATCAAATCAGCCACTGTTCCTCAGATACTGCTTTATTATGTCCCACATTGCAATACTACGCATTTACACGCACATCAAGGTTCATCCATAAGAACTGTCACACCAATATCCTTGAATATCCCTACTGCAAATAGCAATATAGGGAGCTTAGTATTGAACTCAGAAAAAAAAAAAAAAAAAGTACAGGAGCTCTGGAAGAGGGGGCAGGTGTCTCAGGAGGACTACAAAGCTGAGGAGAGATCATGTAAGAAAAAAATCAGAAGGGCTAAAGCCCAACTAGAACTTAAACTGGTGACTTCAGTCAAGGATAATAAAAAGAACTTCTTTAAATATATCAGCAGCAACAGGAGGACCAAGGAGACTCTCCCTCCCTTGCTGGGTGCAGAAGGGCCAGTAGCAATGAGGGACGAGGACAAGGCACAGGTGCTCAACGCCTTCTTTGCCTCGGTCTTTAACCCCAAAGGGGAAAGTGCTAGGGATACCCAACCCCCTGAGCCGGGAGATGGTGGGGATGAAGCTCCAGCTGTTCAGGAGGACTTAGTTTGTGACCTGCTCGGCCAGCTAGACATACACAAATCCATGGGCCAGATGGGATCCATCCGAGGGTTTTAAGGGAACTGGCAGAGGTTCTTGCCAAACCGCTTTCCCTCATCTACCAGCAGTCCTGGCTGACTGGGGACATGCTGCGGGACTGGAGACTGGCGAATGTTATGCCCATTTACAAGAAGGGTCGGAAGGAAGATCTGGGGAACTCCAGGCCTGTCAGTCTGACCTCAGCACCGAGGAAGGTCATGGAGCAGATCATCTTGAGTGCTATCATACAGCACACGCGAGACAACCGGGTGATCATTCCCAGCCAACATGGGTTCACCAAAGGCAGGTCCTGCCAGACCAACTTGATCTCCTTCTATGACAAAGTTGCCCGTTTAATGGACGAGGGAAAGGTGGATGTGGGGTACCTGGACTTCAGTAAAGCCTTTGACACCGTTTCTCACAGTATCCTGCTGGAGAAAGTGGCTGCCATCGGCGTGGACAGGCACACCCTTGCTGGGTTAAAAACTGGCTGGATGGCCGGGCCCAAAGGGTTGTGGGGAATGGAGTTATATCCAGTTGGAAACCGGTCACAAGCGGTGTTCCCCAGGGCTCAGTGCTGGGTCCAGTCCTGTTCAACATCTTTATCAATGATCTCAATGAAGGGATTGAGTGCACCCTCAGCAAGTTTGCAGATAACACCAAGCTGGGTGCAAGCGTGGATCTGCTTGAAGACAGGGAGGCTCTGCAGAGGGATCTGGACAGGCTGGATCGATGGGCTGAGACCAACGGGATGAGGTTCAACAAGACCAAGTACAGGGTCCTCCATTTGGGTCACAACAACCCCGTGCAGCGTTACAGGCTTGGGGAGGAGTGGCTGGAGAGCTGCCTGGCAGAGAACGACCTGGGGGTGCTGGTTGACAGCAGCTGAACATGAGCCAGCAGTGGCCCAGGTGGTCAAGAGGGCCAATGGCATCTTGGCCTGTATCCAAAACAGCATGGCCAGCAGGAGCAGGGAGGTGATTGTGCCCCTGTACTCGGCACTGGTGAGGCCGCACCTCGAGTGCTGGGTTCAGTTTTGGGCCCCTCTCTACAAGAAAGACATCGAGGAGCTGGAGATTGTCCAGAGGAGGGCAACAAGGCTGGTGAGGGGGCTGGAGAATAAGCCCTATGAGGAGCAGCTGAGGGAGCTGGGGTTGATTAGCTTGGAGAAGAGGAGGCTGTGGGGAGACCCCATCACTGTCTGCAACGGCCTGAAAGGAGGCTGTGACGGGGTGGGTGCTGGGCTCTTCTCACAAGTGAAGAGTGATAGGACGAGAGGAAATGGCCACAAGTTGCACCAGGGGAGGTTTAGACTGGACATTAGGAAGAATTTCTTCACTGAAAGAGTGGTCAGGGATTGGAACAGCTGCGCAGGGAGGTGGTGGAGTCACAATCTCTGGAGGTGTTTAAAAAAATGGGTGGATGAGTTTCCTAGGGACAGGGTTTAGGAAGGAGACAGGCACGGCTGGACTCTGTGATCTCAGAGGTCTCTTCCAACCGAGTGATTCTATGATTCTATATTGCATTAACCTTCTTGATCTCTTTCTGTAGTGTGATGACAAGACAAATGGTTTAACTACCCTGTATACTTCCAAAGCAGATCGCAAAGTTTCAAACAGGCCTCCAGGTTTGAGGTGCATTGTGTGTCCAAAACCAGTAACTTTGTGCCTAGGAACACAGACTGCTGTCAGCTTGTACCTGTCATTATCTCCATTTCTGGCACTATACTAACACAAAAATCAAAAAATTTGGCATTAAGGTCTCATTAAAAGAGTGCAAAATCTATTTAGCACTGTTTCTAGAGGGCTTATATAACATTATTCAAAGCAAAAGCAATAAAGCTCACAGTTAAGAAGCTTAGGGTTTGGTTTGGAGTTGTTTGGGGTTTTTTCATTAAAAATTACTCAACTATCTGAAATACGTTTCTGTAATTCAGATGAGTCAAATCTGTCAGTTTCTCTGGAGAATGAATAAAGTAAGTCTGCACTCTGTGATATAACAAGCAATATATTAAGGAGGTGGGACACAAAATTATCGCTTTCAGGACAGGTTTCAGGCAGAAGTTCTGCAAAATTTTAACACAAACCCAACAATCATTCCAAATATTGCTTAAAAGTAACAGCTGATCAGAAGCGTTAATCACATACACAGCAAGGACAAATACAATAATTGATAGCTGAGCCAGCTTAAATTTTCTACATGTAGACTCACTTTTGTTTTGAACTCCAGAGCAAGTACTTGAAGCTGCAATATGGAATGTACCTAAGCACGTCTCCCTGCAGTACTACGACCTGCTCAGCTCTCTGTTGCTTCACTTCTTGCGGCTAAACAAAAAAGGCAGTTTTAAATCCAAAATACTTGAATTGCTTACAAATCAGCAGATTTGTAAAAATAAATCTGATTTAAGATCTTTTTTGTCTTTCAGAAGTATTTCATTAATTTTTAAGAATCATAAAGGGTCAAATAAAAAAATCTTATTTAATCCATTTGTAAATACTGATCCTGCCCCTTCATTATTCTACACTGACAACACATAGCTCTCTAAATTTGTTAAAGATCTTTAACATGGTAAATCCACTGTGTTTTATTTTAACTAAAAAAAAAAACAAACCACAAAACCACAAAAACCTAAACCAACACAAGTCAAAAGTTATGAAATATACTCAAAGTCATATGGGGAAACATGACAAAGGTTTGAAGTTTCGAGCAAGAACCAGACATCCACAAGGCTAGTTGCACCATTTTCCTCTGGAGGAGGGCAGCTAGTAACAAATGCCTCAGGGTGGATCTTGCAAAACAGCATCTTCCAAAGACCTGCTCATACCACCTATGCCGCTTCCTACCTCTAATCCACTTATAGGCATTTGCCCAATGGTGGATGCCACTGTATCATCCCTGCCCTCTCAAACAAAGCACTTAAGCCATAAACAACCACTATTCCAAGAACCAAAGCTGTACGTAGCCAGGGTATCAATGCAAAATGTGGCACCTAAACAGTGTTATCTGTCTTGTTTCATCAGGACCCTCTTCTCTCTGAAAACAGTGACTGAGCATGCAATACTGCTATTTCTCAGACACATGCTTAATTTAAACAGTTCACTCTTCATCACTTCAAGCCTATGGGAGTACTTTCAGGTCTGAAGTCTAATGCTATAATGTGGCACACATACAGTATTGCACTTCATGTCTGCAGAAACCATTATGCAACTAAGGAATGCTTTCTTCTAGAAAATCCACCCATTACCCTAGTTACACATCTGAAAAATGTAGTGAGATACCTCAAATCCCATTAATTGTCTACTTTATCTCACCACATCCCTCACCTTTCCAGTAAAAAAAGAAAAAAGAAAAAAAAAAAAAAAAAGAATTCTACAGCTGTTGGAGTAGTTCTTGGAAATAAAAGAAAGCACTCTTTCCTCAGAACACAGGAGGGCAGGTACCAAGGGCGCAAAACGGCTGCTGCCCAAACCCACACATCACAGCCCTAAAAAGAGTGAAGTGTTCAAAGCGGGTAAACACAGCCAATGCCATCTCTGCCAACACCTGCACGTAGCAGAGGGCTCACACCACTTGCTCCTGACAAACTGCAAAGTGTGACTCACCACATGTTTCCCTCTAACACACCCCAGAGAAGTCTGGCCAGGCAAGCAGCCTTCAGCAACTTCAGCGCCTCAGCATTGACAGGACTTCCAACCACACTCACCAGAAGGAATGGTCTCTTCCACATGCAGGGTATTGCTGTGGCTCTGGCAGAGCTGACAAGAAAACTTCCACACCCCAGCGAGCGAGACTGTTGTGAAACAATATTAATGCCACACGCAGCTGTTCTGCTCTCTCTTCATTAAGGAGAATCGTCTGATCACTGCAATCAAAACAGCCCGCAAGTTCAGCCAGAGTTGAATTAACTTCTGCTGCTGTGGAAGTCTATCTGTAAACATCCTTTAAATACCTTCACTGTCTGCAGCCTTGGGTAACAATCAAGTAGTTTTAAGAATTGCTTCTACCCTTCTGCAATATTTCCCAATAGCAAGCGATTAACTTACAATATTGCCAGCTCAGTCAGAGCTTTTTCCTTGGTGGTTCTCTCTGGCAGCTTTCTTTATATGCGGGACCTTTTGTGAGTGCAGGTGTATTAATACAAGAGCTTATTAATTGTGATGCTGCCCATAGCGTTTCTCTGATCAGTGGCTGCTGTGCACCTGCTAATACCAGGAGAGATAACACACTGAGTTTTAATCACATGTTGCTGTGTTACACATCAGGCTGCTTAAAAACGTTTCCTTTACTCCTGAGCTGTTTGTAAAAGGATGTTGTCAATTAAGCACTAATAACCTGGGGAGCAACATTACAGTTCACACATTTTGGTTATAGTGACTAAATGGAGAAAAGCAGCTTGATAGCAGCTGGTATTTTTCTTAAAAGGCTAACATAACAGTACATTTTTTCATGAGCATTTTCAAGGGGAAGGGAGCTGGGGTGGTTTAATAGTTCTTGCTGCATTATTATGTGATACTATTGTGCAGCCCAAAATAACTCATTGTTCAATATAGAAGATAAAATGAAAACAATCAGTGTGCAAGGAAAACAAATTTAAGAGGCACATTAGTGGTAAGATGTTCCCAGAAAAACAATGAGAAATTTCAGTCCTGCGTCTTTTATATTCAGGGAGACAGTTCGTGCTACTGCACACAAACACAACCTGAAAGAATGTGTCAGGCTGGCTATAAAAGCATTTATACTAAAATACCACCCCGTAACAGTTTCTTCCTATCAACATCAAGTACATGGATTGAACTTAAGGAAATTTTAGTGAACGCTAAAGACCTTTACAGAAAATAAAATACTGAAGGAGAAAAGAGCAGCACACTTTAGCATCTGGCCACATGTAACTGAGATCCCAAGCTCCACACATACCATCAGTTTTGTGGTTTACTTAGGGAACCTCAGTGCTCCCTCAGGAAAGGTACAGCTGATTTTGTCAAGCTTTCGCAACTTTTCTGACTGGGACAGGAGGCTAGGATCACAGCAGGTCTAATGCTAGCTCCCCAACAGCACAAGAATATGCTGTTGCCAACAGTCTGTACATGAAAATACTTGAACGTAAACACCCGGCATCCCATTTTATTCCTTCAGCGCCACAAAATGGGGACTTTTACATATTGCTCTTCTATCCGGTTAACCTGCAAACCAGAGTTTAAAATTAAACACTTCTCTTGCTTTCCTGTACATATATGGTGAGCAGGTACACATGGTTGATCCGCAAATGGATTCACACACAACTTGGCATGTGCATTGAAGAAAAATCACTATGAAATAGTCCAAGTCAGAGATACTCTAATGCCCGTGAGCTTAGAATGCCAAAACCAGCAACCAAACGGTACAAGAATTAGTATCCTCTTAAACTATCGCAGTGCCAAGTGGAACACAATTCCAGTAAAGTCCCATTTTCTCACACCTTCCTCCACTGCAATGTAACTGGTAAATGTGGTGTCACTCCTGAACCTACTACAGCCCTTGAAAGGGCTTTCCCTTCGGTAACTTGGGTCATAAACGCAAATATAAAAGAGTTGTTTGATCAGAACACTATTTTGAGAGCAATTCCTGAACCACGTATGTCACTCTTCAAATTATTGTAAGCAAAGGGGCATGTTTGTAGGCATGTGCTCCTAACCCCCTACACATGGACCGATGAGAAAACAACCTATTGGCATCTGCTCCCTTACACAGGTGCCAAAATAACAGTCAGCAGGAAAAAATTACTATGAGGAACACTGTTGGATTTATGGTGTACCTTATTTTCTCTATTGGGTGATTCAGAAAAGGTAAACTCAAAGTTAACAACTAGGAAAAGCATGTTAAAAACAAGCACGTAAGTGAAAAAGGACAATGAATATCAGCAGCATTAAAAGGAAATACTTCAGAAAACAGAAGATGAAATAGGAAGAGATTACAGAAACAAACTGGCAGAGAGAAAACCACACAATGCGGGTGTCAAGTCAAAGGAAATGCATTCATTCTTAACTCGATTACTCAGGCAATAAGGACAAAAGATACTAAAGAATATGTTTCTCAGAATCCACTTGCTTAACTACTTCCACAGCACAATGACAACTTGGAGAGGAAAAAGAGAAAGGGATAAAATAAAAAAACATATCTTAGCAACCTGCTTTATTAACATTGATTTGGATGGGACTGGAGCTACCAATGAAAATATCCTCATAAATCTAATAGTGGTGTGGAAAATAAACCAGAACCTTGTATTCTTCAGAAAACCATAAACTTCTCCAGTTGCAAGGTTTCACTAGTTATGCATGATGCATGAAATCAGCACAACAAAAGGCAGGCCTGTTCTTCCTTGGTTCAGTTCACTCTGGATATGATGCACCTTCATCAGAAATACTGATGACTGATCTGCCCAGCACGCTAAGAAGGATCACGAAATAGAGTATCAACTATGTCTGACCAAGTTCTTTACTCCCACAGTAACTCTTGCTCCCGCTGGCCACGCTGTGTCTGACACAGGCCAAGATGCCATTGGCCCTCTTGGCCACCTGGGCCACTGCTGGCTCACGTTCTTACAAAACACTTAATGCTGCTCTGCACACACTCTTTAGATTGAGATATACTCTAGAAGCTTTAAGGTTAACTCTGACACAGGATAGCAAACCCAACTCATTTGAACACCAAAGGCTATAACTTTAATTATTATCACCATTATTTTTAATGAACAACTTAGAACTTAGTCCTTTTAAGGGCATGTAAATAGATAGCCCTTCATTTTACTCCATAATGTGGAAAATTGTCTTAAGAGCACACACACTCTCCCAAATAGTATCTTTTACTCCTGTCATCTGTGCAGCAACATCACATCATCCATTGATTTCAGTCAGTGCCTGGACTGCACATTAAGGAACTTAAATCTGTAAATAATACCTGTACCTCACACAATCCAGTTAATTGCACCATCTAGTAGATCTAGTGTCAGCTTGCTCCTACAGCAATTGTGAATGGATATATACGGCAATTAAAGATATCCAACATTTCTAGTCTTCTCCTTTTTCTTTCAGAACTTCAGAAAAATTTCTGCTGCTGCCTGCAATTTGGCATTTTTCAGCACTGAATTTCACTGGTCAAATACATACAGTCCACTTAAATTCCTCAGAAGTATTTCAGCCTTCCCAGGAATTAATAGATGTAAATACTACTGATGTAAGGAAGAAGGACCGTGCAACCATGCTATTTTTCTTTTGCCAAGATGAAAGATTCTTACATCTTTGGGGTTTTATTAAACTGTTCTAATGTACATCAAGACAATGCCTTACTTTACTCATCCCAGGAAGAATCATT
The DNA here is from genome assembly GCA_033558235.1 of Neomorphus geoffroyi. Lineage (NCBI taxonomy): Eukaryota > Metazoa > Chordata > Aves > Cuculiformes > Neomorphidae > Neomorphus > Neomorphus geoffroyi. The sequence goes on along the minus strand of JAUMJM010000092.1, from coordinate 3,542,618 downwards.
GTCAAAGACATTTGGAAAGTTTCAGTGTGTTGCGTCAAACTGTTTCTCTTCCTTTCCTGTTAGTGTTCGGAGAGGAGCAAAAGATCAAGGAAACAAAACTTGTTCCTTGCCAAAACTATGTTATCATAATTTTCCAGATGTTTAATTATTTATTCTGCAACCAATTAAATGCATTCCTATGTAAACACTCACTAATATGCAATTCTCTACCTCTCCCTTAAAGTATTTCTAAAAAATGCAGTATTTGGTATTCCTACTAGAGGCAGGAGAGAAGCAGCTTTTAACAACTGATGTCATAAGCTCCATCACTTCGCTACTAACCGCTCCTGGATTTCAGGAAGAACACAGATTGGACTTTGTGATACTGCTTGATAACATTTGTCACTTGTTTCTAGGACATTTTTAAATTCCATTGCCCATCTTCACAACCAGAAAAAGAACACATACTACCCACTGTATTGTGTAGTGAAACATCAATGGATAAACATCACCTAGCACCTGAAAATTACTACTTTACATCATTAACCAAAGCTTACTCTTCTGTAAGCTTACCATTTTATCTGTATAGTAGTAAAACACATTGTTTCCATCTTTGCCTTTGGCTGTTCACTCAAGTCGTGCCAGCCTTCTGCTAACACAGCGATTGCCACAACTAAAGCTTCCGCTCACCAGCTCTCCATATACTCAAATTCAGATGATTTTGCCTATACTTGAAAGCACCCTCAGATAACAAAATAAGCCAGTGTTGCAGTCATTTCAAGTCAGAACACCGCAACAGGCTTAAACCAAGTCCAGGGTCTTCTCTAGCTACCAGTTGTACTACTGACAGTTCCCTGGATCCCAAAGTGAGAGGGCTCATGAGATTATCTAGCACATGCAGTGAAACACCATGGAGAGCTGAGAGGGGGAAAAAAACATATGAGGATACCTACACACAACAGAATGCATGGCACACAACCACTCAGCTACAGAAGAGACTTCTTACTAGCATCTCTGCACATCACAGTGAAAAGCATACTGAAGTTTGGGTGTGACTGGTAGGTAACAGCAATGCAAATGTCAGCATGACAAGAGAGCGTCGACATTTGCATGTGGAGCAAGAAGGGACAAAGCAGTGTGTGCCAGGACAACACTGCACACAACACCAACCAGTAACAAGCATGAAGTCGGGCCACATCTTCAGTCACACCAGCTCAGCTCCCAATCTCTTCACAAAACCCAGCATCCTTTCAAGTCTAACCTCTAGTATCATCTTCTCATTTGGACATTCTCACACTGACATGTAAATAAGTCTCAGTTCTTACCAGGTTCAGCGTTTGCAAAGTGTTGTCAATCCTGTCACTAAGAAAACTGAGCATTAAGAAGCTCCTGAAATTTATGGACTTCCAGACCTGGGAGCATTATCTAAGCTACAGCCAAAAGCTGTTCAGCTCATTTCCTGTCATCAGACATATTCCCCAAGGAAGTACTCGTACAGAATTCATAGCGTCCTGATAATTCCTTAATAGTCCTCAGACACCTGTGAAGTGCTAGAGTTGTGACCTAAGGAGATGCAGAAATCACCAGGTCTGTGAGCTTACAGACTGGAAGCAGGGAGATACAAAGGCATCTAAGTTTAATTACTTCTCATACACTGCCCTGCACTTAGACGTATCAACTAAAAATGAAAACTAATACACACGCATATTGTTTGTATTAAAAATTCTCTTAATCTCATCAGGTGATTAACAGATAAGTGCTAGTCTCTAAAAGCCACCTCTAGGAAGATGCTTAGCAGAAAGCCCAAAGACCGATGCATCTTGCTCCATGACATACAAGATTACTATTAATAAATCTCTCTTACTAAATACCAAAATGAAAAAAATTAAATATAGAGGCCTCCTCTAGGCTAAGTGGTGCTACAACACTCAATATAACAAGAAATTCTTTAGGTTTTGAATATCCACACAAGCAAAAGCAAAGCATGTGACAAGTGCTCTTCTAAACTGTACTATTTTAAACCCAAGATTGAGCAGACATAGCAATAAAGGTGACAAAAAGCAAGCGTTTACAGCCAAGCGTCACACCACAGAGAAGGAGGCTAAGATCTCTAGCTACAAATCATACTGGTACAGACTTAAGTAAAGAATTTGTGAATAAGGGCATGAATATGATCTATCTGAAAAGACCCAGCACCATAACCTCAAAAGAATGTGTCCCCAGTGGGTGCCAGCTCCCACACAGGAAAAATGCCAATATACCATCAATATTTACAAATGAAAACCTCTCAACATGAAATGCTGAGGTATCTGTTATTTTTGCATTACAAAGAAATCTGGGGGTAGTGCAGCTGAGACAGCCACATACCGAAATATTAAGCAAGAAGCCTTGGTAGAACTTTACCTCCTGTAGGTATATTTGTGAAAGGCACATCCTTACCACAACAGAGTTCCTGATAAAACCTTTTTCACAACTCGCCATCTACTGTGTTGGAGGTGGCCAGCCAGAAAACTCTGTCGTGTCCTTGGTGTGGGCCTGCAGTCCTCACTTTACTTTGGTCCTGAGAAATATTTCAACTCAGAACTACTGTTTTGCACAAGATTGCAATTCTTGATATACTTCAGAGAAGGAAAGCTGCTTTGTTTTCCACTTAACATACAAATTTCAGTGCTTTGAAGATAAGTGTTCAGGCAGCACAGTAGTGGGAACAGACGTTTGAGCATCGCTGCCTTAGGCAAACTTGTACCAAAAGCAAACAGATACCCTATTATTTTTAAACAATTTCTCTTTTCCAGGTATTTAGCTCATGTTAGTTAGAGTTTGCTCTTTTTTAATATCCATCTTGTCCAAAAGAAATCTGAACCAGCAGATTATGAACTGCAGGAATCCAGAGGTAAATCCATTTCCCGGACTCTGGTTTCATTTGCTTGAAGATTACTGGCAAAACAACAAACCATTCCTCTAGAAATACTTTTCAGCACCTACTTAAACACATTTCATTTATTTATTCCAAATATTTTGCTCAAACCATTCATAATTTATAAAGAAAAAAAAAAGTTAAAAGATGAGGCTCAATTTATTCTGAAGCAAAGAATGTTGATTATTGCAACACACTTCCAGGTGAAAAAACATTTCTGCTAGTGTAACAACTGCCTAGAGTAGAAAGCTACCCAAACACACCTGGACCTCTTCAAAAACCACTTAATATTGTATTAAGAACATTAAGGATGTAACACTTTGATTTATCAAAAACTACTCAGGTTTGTGTGCTATTTGGGAGACAACTTTCACATACAGTTAACTGAATGGTCCACAGATATAAATATATACCACTCAAAAGCTGTATTAGGTAATTGTTCAGCTACTTAGCTTGTTCAGAAGCCGATGTCATAGCCTGTAGAGTCAAGGCTGCAAATCCTTATTTATATTTTCCACATCATAATTTGATTTAACAGAAAGCAGGTATGCAAAACTTCAATCAGAAATCACCTCACCTATCAATTTGTTCTTCGCTGTACCACTGAAAAAAAAAGTACAAAACCACAAAAAACCCAAACAACAAAATAAAGAGCTTACTGCAATACCATCTTAAAATTCTGCCCAGTCATGGTCAGAAGGATAGCGAAATCTTGTTCTTCACAGTTTTGCCAGTTCTGAACTGTACAATTTAACATCTGTGTAGGTCTTTTTGTTTCCCTACCAGGTTTCACACAATTCCATTTACATTTCTCAATGATTCCTATGGCGTTAGACGCACAAGTGGAAGTAGAAAGAAACCAGTCACTAAACTGGTCTCTGCAGTCTCAGATTACCACCTCTGCCCTTCTCACCACATGTCTGGGGAAATCCCAAAAGGAATGTGTGGAGCTAATTTAAGTGTCTACTCGAGTCTGTGGAATCCCTAAGAAAATTATGGACATTTGCCCTATCACACTCAACTTGGGGCTAATTAAACCGAAACAAGGAGAGGCAATACAGCATCAGCAATTACTTCTTTCCTTACCAGAACATGTAAGAAAAAAGAGCAGCATTATGGTTACATGACCATTTACAGAGTTAGAGCTGCTATTTGTACAAAAGAAAAGACTGAAGATAGGTCAAAGAGGTTTTATTTTCCTAAAGAGATACTGAAACGTAAAGCCTGTGGAAAAACAGTAACTCAGACAGATGTAGGCAGCAAGACTGAACCAGAAACGCATAAAAGTTTTAAATATCAGAAAAGAAAGAGTCCAGGATTATCAGCATTTAGCACTGACACTATCAACTAGTACAATCCTAAAATTTAACCAACTAGTCCATCTCCTAGCAATTTCTGCACAATATTGCATCATGCATAAGAAGCAATTCTCAAGCCCACTCCTTTCTACGGCTGAGTTTCAGGAGTTTCAAACCATGACAGAAGCAGAAAGAACTACCAGATGATCTCTCTGTCATCAGCAAATGACTGTCAAAGAGTCAGTCTTCCAACAAGAGTGCATCTGTCTCCTTCCTTCATTAGTCTGAGAAACTAAATAGTTGAGAAAAACATGTTGCTATTATAACAGCACAAGTAATAAAAATTGAGAGGGGAAAAAATGGTCTCAATCCTGCCATTAGATTTAAGTTTAGGAATGCATCATCCTCCCCTTCACACTAAGGTACTCATTTAAAAGACTCCAAGGGAAGGTGTGGAGAAGGAGGGAAAGATACACAGACAGAACAGGAAGATGTCCAAAAAAGCTATTTTGCTGGGCGAGAAGGGCCACCATGAAACACTCTTAAGGCTATTGCAGTTTGCTCTGTTTACCCAATCTTCAATTACTGGAGACATGTGCAAGCTTCAAAAAATACAGCTCATAGAAGCCTTCAAACACTATTATCAATCTAAATGTTGTCTATACATTATGGGCTTATAAAAAGGGGAAAGAAAAGAAAATCTCTAAGATATTCCTGCTGTGGATTTTCTTGCACATTCTCCAATCCTCATTCTGATCGAGCCAAAAAGCAAACTGTCAGCCACATGACTCAAAGCAAGTGCTAAGAGCATGGAAGCATATTGATATGAAATATAATCAAGCATTCTTTTTCCATAACATCACAGAAAAAAATTCTATTGGATTTTAGCATTAGTTCTGGGAGAGATTTGGCAGGGAACGAAACCAGGAGTGGCTCTACAGCACCCACAGGGATTTTAAATCCTAGATACTGAGTCAAGGTCTGCTTTCAGTAGATATCTTTTTTCTTCTTGTACACAAGAAAGCCTTTAGACAATACGCGCACACACATGAAAACCACTAACCAATGATTTTATTTTAAAGACATTGCACTTAACCTTACAGACAAAATTTTGGGGATTTAGCATTTCCTGCCTCTCCAATCACTGAAATACATTAAAAGAATTAGGCTACCATTAAGTGTTGAGTCCTAAAGTTTAATTCTTTCCATTATATTTCAATGAGATCACTTGCAATACTGAAATCTAAAGCAATATTTAAAATAAAAAAAGCAACATTCCTTCCCTCACTTTTAATGTTTTGTTTTAGTGGCCTGCTTAAGAATGTATTAAAGAGGAGACAGCCAAAGACCTGCTATTGCTCATGTACCAAAATACATTTTTTCCATACAGTTTGTAAAAGGAATGCATTTTAATTAAACTCGATCACTTCTCTAAGAGAAACATTTGTATGCTTAAAAACATCTCCAGTAGACAGATGTGTTTCTGAGCCCACACCTCCTGGCTCAGAGACGGAGTAGCACAAAAGGATCAGTGCCAATTACAGACAGGTTAGTTAACTGTGTTTGGTAGGACACCCACTGAACATTTGAAAGCAAACTGCTCTGCAACTGTCTCAAGTGTAGAGTTTGTAGAAACAAAACCAGCTCCTCCGTCTGCTTCATTTTCTGCTTTCTCTGATAAAGGGGCAGTTTGTAAGGTACCTCCCAAATCAGTTTGTGCAGAAGATGAAAGACAAGATGGTAACACCTGACAATGGCTTAACACATGCTCCCAGGGTGGCTGGCACCAGGGTTTCATTCCCTTCTCTGGCTGAAACTCAAATCCATGCTTTTCTGCCACCCCAGAGCAAAGCCCAGCTTTGCCATTTGCTGTTCTGCTCCAACCTGCATTTGCAAAGCAGAAGCATTTCTGGGTTCCAGTCTGTACTTCAAAGGCCAGTGTTGCTGTCTCGAGCCACAGAAAAGCAGCCCCAAGAGTGATGCTGTACACTAGGAACGCCAAACTCACGGCTCCCATCATTCTCCTGCAGCGTAACGCGTGTCACACTGCACACGTGACCAGCGCTGGCAGGAGCACAGGGACAAGGAGTTTGGCGCTTCTGCCAGGTAGAAACAAGGTGCCAGACCAGATAAAACAAGGTGGAGGGCTGGAATCGGCCCGTGGGCCATGAGTTTGACACCCCTGCTGTACACACTCCCCTTCTCAAGCACGCTGATGGGCTAACTACTCACCTCTGCTCCCCCTAGGCAAAACGAAAACACCCACGATGGGCATTTCACACATGAAATGCACACATTTCAGAGCAGAAAGCTCCACCACTCTGTTCCAAAGCAGCTTGACCTGGACACTATTCTTGCACAGCTGTCAATATCCCTGCACAGAGGCAGCTACCCAGCACTCCTAACCCCTGCTCAAGCGATGCAGCCCTGACACTGAGCGTCCCGCAGAGCCAAGCCTTCGCAAGGAGGGCTCCAGCTCTGTTCTGGCCCGGTCTCACCCAGTTGGGGGCTGCGATTCCTAAGCGGAGGGAGCGCTCTGCTGGTCACACCGGGTAAGGCACCAAACCCTGGAGCTGAGACGACATCCCCGTCCCAGGCACTGCTGCCCCGACCGCGGGCTCGGGCAGCTCCCTGCACAGGGACACCGGCCACCCGCCGCACAGGGTACACACGGGCCACCCACCGCACAGAGGCGACAGGTCACCCGCTACCACTGCCAGCATGCCAGCAAGCGAGGCAGCACCAAACACCTCCGCAACGCAGAACTCAGCGGAGCAGGAGCCGTGCTCAGCACTCGATCGCGTGGGTAGGGAATACACATTCACAAGTCACTCAAAATCCACGTGAAAGCAGTGCAGGTACGCAAAGGCCACAGCGCTCGCAAAGTACAAAAGCGCTGCTGCCTCAGATCGTTTGGTCGGAATAGGAGATTAAAGCATCATCAGGCAATAATGTACTTCCAGTGGAGACGACTGACAGCAAGTTGTTTCCTGTCCTGATGTCAACCAGAGTTTTATTTATTCTGTGCATGCTCAGTTGAAAAAACACACAGCTGTTCTTAAGCATCAATGCTACACAAGTTACAGGATACGTTTGAGGAAGGTGAGATCTTTCCACCTCTGTCTCTCTGGACAATAGAAAGAATAAGCAGTCTTGCACTTATTTAGAGATAATCTAATTTAAATTTTTTTTTTTTTTTTTTTTCCAACTTGCTTTCTGTAAAAAAAAAAAAAATAAAACACAACCCTAGGGTCAAGCCCCTTCATTTCAGATCCCAAAGAAACACACATATATCCCTGTCACAAAAAAAAAGGCATGTTGTGCTTATATCTGTCTCTCACTCTGCAGTTCACTGTATTTGATCACCCCATTTCTTTGCCCTCACCAAAAAAAGGCCAAGTCCAGCTCTCTGATGGAGCACATTTTATTGTGGAAAAGCACAACATATTTTAAACAAGCTAGTCTTACTTCTATTCATTTTCACCTATCAATTTTAGGCAGACTATTTAGAAGCCCTGACAGTGGCAACTCCCAACATGGACCTATGAATAAACTGCTCAACACAACACAACTAAAATAGGCCACTTCACCCTGCAAGTCAGCCTTGACATCTCCAACAACAAACTCAAAGTAATGCAAAACTAAACAAAGAATAATCAAACAAAACCAAAAAGGCACAGTAGGACAGAATACCCACTCAAGACATTAAGGAGAGAGAAAACTGCATGGAAAGCTCTGGCTCTAGTTCATTTTCGCTCATATCCACACATGGCATCACTAGAAGAATAATTAATAACGAGCAGTGATTTGGAAAAATACAAGAACATTACAAGACCAACCAGTCAGCCATCTGAGTTCAGTTCTTACTCTCCTGATGTCATCAGCACTATCACCATCAGCTTCACCTGGCTGTGGAAAACACCTGGGCATAAGCCATAGAATGTTATAAGCCTAAGCATGAATGAAAAAAGTCAGGTTTTTTGTCTTTATTCAAATAATTAAGCCTTTGGTTTTACCAAATTCATTTCTCCATCTAGTCAATTCTTTAGCTAAAAATAATGTCATCTTATGCCTGGAATATAAGTTTGCTACAGGATTTTACCTGAAGTATGGCAGTAGCTTAACTACACAGCACATGATCATGGCCCACAAATGCTATAAAAGGCATTTGATCATGCTGTTAAATTATTAAACGATAATTTCACTACAGCATGAAAAGGAAACAGCATCACAGAAAAATAAGACTGTTCAGTGGCTCTACTATTCACCAACAATGCTGACAACATAAGTATTGTAAATTAAGCTTCTTGTAGCAAAGCACCAAAAAAAGTTTGCAATTTACAGAGGTTGTTTATTTGTTTTTCTCAAGAGGCAAAGAAAATAAGAAACCAGAAAAGTAAACAGTTAAATGTTTTAAGATTTGCAAGCTGGTTAAACAGTGGAGAAGGTGGAGGAAGAAAAAGAAAAAATAAAGGTAGAGGGGATCAGCTACAAGATATGACAAAGCTTTATTGCAAAGCGTAAGGTTAGTCTTTTTGGAAAGTGCATGCTGTTACAAGTATGAAACAGCAGAGGTCAAAACAAAAGCCTAAATAAAAAAAGAAAATGCACATGCACTGTCAGAGACTTTTGGAGAGTAAATCAGTCCTCCCATCAAAGACTGCTGGAAATGGAAGTGAAAAAGTCTAGCTGAAAGAGCAGACACCTCCTAACAAGACCCAAAGAGACCCTTGCCCAGTCCAAGCCACTTACATCTCAAGTGCTCGTTCTCATAGACCTTTGCGTGGTATGCTTCAGCTACCCGATGTAAAGAGAGCACACCCACAGCAGCCCCTGACCCAGGGAGGCACTCCAAGGAACCAAGATGAGCTTGCCCACTGCTGCTGGCAGGAAAGGAACTCTAGACCACACTACTCAAACTCGGTCCTCAAAGCCTAACAACTGATCAGCAAAGAAAAAGCGTCTTCCTTTCTCATGTCCCATCTCTATTCCTGTCTTGGAACCATCGATCCCAGGAGACTGAAGTGTTACAAAACACACATTTCTTGGCAAAAATTTTGAAAGGATGACCCAGATATTAAAGTGCATTATTTTTTAACCAAGCAGCAATATTTAGGTGTCTCAAACACATCTACCACCTAAATGGTTGTCTCATTTCTCTCACATTGGTATTTGAGCCTTCGGCAGGGCCACAAGAAAGAACAGCACAAACACACACAAGCCATGAAGCATCCCCGACAGCCAGGACTCAGCTTTTGGGGACAGGCAGCTGGTGTCAGAACACTTTTGAGCAGGAGAAGGAAATCAATGGACGCTCACAGGTCATGGTGCAGATGTGGTCCCTGTTTCAGAAGGCTGCAGGGCAGGGGAGCCCAAGGGCCTGGAGGCCCCTGGGCCCGCGGCACTTACTTCTGGGGGGCTTCCACTGCCTTCGGTCCCGCTGCTGCTGCCACCCAAGTCTCGAACTCCTCCTGCCGCAGCACATCTTCAGAACTGCAGAAGTCCAGATGGACCAGCTGCCGTCCCACTTCCTTGCTCTGCAAGAAAGGAAAAGATGGGCAGAGAGCCTGGTTATTGTCAGGACATGAGGGATGTGCTCCCCTTGACGCAGCTGGTCGAGACATACCTCTGCTCACAGCTGCAGCTCCCTGCCTCTCAGGAAACGGCAACCATGCCACCCGCCTTCTAAGTGTGAGACAGAAAACCTCCTGCAACTTTCCACCATGTGCACTAACATCTTCAGAAGTCAAAATTTCAGCAGCCAGCAACCATGGAATATCACTGTGATGCAACTTGTTTGACCAAACCCATCTCTAGGAATGATTCAACCTAAAAATCATGTTTCATAAAGCACTGGAACAATACAAGATCATCTCACCATAGAATCCTAGAATGGTTTGGGTTGATAGGGACCTTAAAAATTGCCTAGTTCCAACCCCCAAGCTTTGGTTACAAATCAGGCCAGCACCAGCTTGAAGCTGCCTTCGCACATCAATGCCAGCCCGACTGTGAATATAAACAGCAAATGCTACTAAACAAACACCTGCTCACATGAAAGACTTTCTGGTCCAGACCCAGACTTTGAAACTCACCTATTGCAGAACACTATTTCTGCCAGCCCCACAACAGCCCAAACACCACTTCTGTGCCTCCTCCTCTGCTTCACAGCCCCCCCGACTCCAGCCCAGCCTGGGATACATCTGCACGGAATCCCATGCTGACTCCCTGTCCCGGTGGAGGCGGTTTACATGCAGAGGAGTGAGACATTTTTTTCCCCGGAGGATGCAGTGTTGACTGAAGAGCCTCTTGCACCCAACGGGCACCCGAGGCTTCTCAAGGAGATCCCGTGCCTGACCCCCCTGGAGCAAAGCACCGACCCGCATCCCCTCACACTGGTCCCACCCCAGCTCTCGTAGCAGAGAGGGGCTGCCCCGATACAGAAAATGCCAAGCGAATAAACTCTCTAAGAGATGTTTTGGAGTTTTAGAAAGCAGCATCCTCTATTTCAGCACTGGATTCATGAGGGAATGATTTCCATCAATCACGTTTAACGAGACAAGAGCTGGGACAGAATATATTTCCACTTACATGCATATGTATAGATTTTCCTAGAAATCTTATGTATATTCTATTAATTTCCAAGGACTAATTTTAATGGTATTACGAACGTCACAAGAGCCAAATCTCTGCTAATTGGACCAAGGTGTCTGTCTGACCTTCATTTTTAGATAAGACTGCAGAGGTGACTATAGAAGACATATCGTACTTAACATAAGACCTTATAATTTCTCAAAGAACAGTGTCTGGAAAAACACCGTTTGGAAAATAAACATGCTATAAAAAACATGGGCACAGAGAGATACTCTGTATAACTTTAAAAAAATACAGTTACTTAAGCAAAACTTTACTTTAGTTTAAATCAAAATATTCCACTTTTTTCAGTAGTAACTACTGCTGCAGCACGGACGGGCCGCCCCCCAGGGCGCCCCCAGCCCGGCTCCCAGCGCACAGAGGGGCTGCCCCACCGCACAGAGGGGTGTGCTCAGCCCCACACAGCACCCCCAGCCCGGCTCCCAGAGCACGGAAGGGCCGCCCCATCGCGTGGGGGACCTGCTTGCCCCCCCGCAGCCCTGCAGCCCGCTCCCCGCAGTACAGAGAGGTTCCCCCTGCGCTCCCTCGCTGACCTCCTGGTTCCGCAGGTCCCACGCCGGCCGCAGGTCCCCCCGGTGGGCGCGGGTCGGTGATTATCGCCGCCCCTCTCTCCCCCCACCCCACTGATCCGCACCGCCCCCTCCCCGCAGCACGCCCGAGGAGCCCGCGGCGTGATTGGCGGGAAGGGCAGCGGCGCAGGGCGGGCGCGCGGGACGGGCACGCGAGCGGGGGGGTGGCGCACGCCACGGCGTTGGGAGCGAGGGGGTACGGCAGTGGGAGCGCGCGACGGGCACGCGGCATGGGTTTGGCGGGAAGGGCGGCGGCGCGCGCCACGGCTCGGGGTGGAGGGGGGAGTGGAGGGGGGCAAGGGGTGAAGGGAGCGCGCGCGGGGTGCGCAGGGCGCGGTGTTTACCTCGCAGAGGGGCGGAAGGAGCGGGGCGAGTCGTGCGGGTTATGAGCGGTGCCCCGCGCAGCCGTAGCCCCGAAGTGCGCCCAGGTATCAGAAATAGCCCATTCCGGTACCGCAAGCAGCTGCGGGAGCCCCGCACGCGCCCACGGTGCCTTGTAAGGCCTAATCTTTGGCCGCTGTTGCAGCACAGGTTTGAGGACTTCGGCGGTCCCGCCCAGGGAACGCAGCCTCGGGGAGCCGCGCGGGTCCCGCGCTGCGATCCAGCAGTGCTGGAGCCAACGGTGGCAGGGATTAGGAACGCCTGGTCCGGTGGGAGGAATCCCTGCCCCGGCAGGGCGCCACTATCCAGTGACCTGTGCTGGCTAATTTGGAGCATCCCGGGTGAGGGTGCTTCAGGTTTCCTGGAGTGATGGGTTTGGGTTGGTTTTGGTCAGCAGACTTTTTGTGTCCATTTGGAAAAGCCAAGGAGGAGAGTACCTGAGAACTGGAACATGATGCACGCACTCAGAGCACCTCTACATCTGGACTAAATTCTCAAATCAATAAAGGTTTTATTCCTGAAAGAAATATTTCCAGGCAAAATTATTGTCCAATAACAGCAAAAATGCTAAGCTGGAGGGAAAAGGTCTGCTGGATGATCTGTAAGGTTCCTTCCAACCCAACCCATTCTATGGTGGACCTCTGCAGGGACGTCTGTACAGGTTAAAAACAAGATGTGATGGGGAAACAGGGAATGGGGTGGGAACTTTTTTTCTTTGCAGAATTTTAACAAACACACCCAACAATGCAGAGTTGGGGCACAGCCAGCAGATCTGTGTGCTCCCCAGTGCTCCCCACAGCCCTTGCTCAGCTCCACATGGGTTTGTGCCTCCTTTGAAGGTGGCAGTTGTTTGAAAAGGAATCCCCTTCATATGTTTCATTTACAGCTTTTTCTCCCCAGCACCACAGTGGCAAATCAGGGGTAGCAGAAGAGGGAAAAAGCCCCACAAACCAAAAAATGACACACCATGCCAGCCCCCAACTTCTTCTGGACCCTTGCAGCCCGTGGTGGCCACCAACCATGGCAAAGCAGGCTGGCACAGTAGAACACAGCTCTGCAGAGCAAAAAAAGGGAGTCAGGTGCTCCCAGGAGACTTCACATTTGTTCCAACACTTGCTAACATGGTGCTTTGAGCTGAGCTTCCAGAGGTACCGCATCTCTCCCCGTGCAGTACTTCAACTAATCGACATCTGAGACTTTTTATATCTGCAAAGCCTGCAAGGAAAGATGACTCAGAAAGCAAACAGGAGAGGAAAAAAAAGGGGGGCAAATTTTGGTTATCTGTCCACGTTGTACAATTGTGCCATTTTTAGCCTTGTTGACAAAGAGCTTGGAGGCATCATGCTGGTGCCCTAGAACCGTTAACTTCATACATCTGTGTTACCTTGATATGTCCTGGCTCGCTGGATGCCACCCATCGTACCAGCTCCGCTCTCAACCTCCTCCACGATTAAAATTGCATGAGAGGCTGTTAGTCCCTCACCAAAGGCCACCCAGCTGGCTGATGCATGACCCTTCTCCCTGCTCGTTTCCAACTGCCAGATCCCCCTGGTCCCCAAATGCAGCATGCCCTCAGCATCCGAAAAAAAGGGGTAGCCCCCCCCCCCTTGATTTTCCCAGAAGATTTTTCCTCTGTGTGCAACAAGATTTAAAGGCAATATGAAGAGCTTTAATCTAAAATAAGCACAAAAATCTGTTTAAGAGTCCAGCAATTGGTGCTGTTGCTGTTGAAGCCCAAGGCTTTGGGATTTTTGTCCTGCTGTAGGAGCAGTTGGCCAGTGCAATGTGGTCTTTGCTGTGCTTGCAAAAGCAGTAGCCAGAAAAGTTTAAAAAGCAATTCACAGCTGTAAATCAAGGTAAGTCAACACCAGAACCACTTTTGAAATGCAAGAAACAACACACTGAAAAAGTTGCCTTTGTTCCTTAAAAGTCACTGAAGTTGCCCACAGGCTATTTTTAAACTTAACAGAGATGGTTACCCATTATTAAATATCTCCAGTCTCCTCCCAATGAGCATTTAATTTCCTTTCAGAAGAGAGGCCAGAAAGGAACAGGAACGGTTTATCAGTCCATGCCACGTAGATTGGCTTGCCTTAGGCTCCCTGCTGAGGTTGCTAGCGGGCTGCTGTCTGCCACGGCACAGACCTCTTCACTGCAAGAGCATGACTGCATTTTAATAATTACTGTAATATTAAAGAACCAGCATCCTCATGACAGCTTCCTGTACCTGCTAGCACCCCTTAGCTACCAGAAACCTCAAGTAAAACACCAGTGTTTCAGCAGCCCCCCACACCCCTTGGGAACTGGGGCATGAGAGGGGAAGGCACCTGCACCCTTCAGCCTGCCCCAGTCCTCACCCACCCTGGGCAGGAGATTGCAGGTTTCACCAGTCCCTGGTGGGAGGAGAGGCCCAGGCTGCTTCCTCAGCCAAATTTCACCCGACAGCTCTGAAACTTGATAAATGCTGTTCTTTCTGCTCGGTACAGCTCCAGACTATGATAGATGCTCCTTTTCTCCTTGGTGGGAGCAATAAGGGGCATCAGGAGAGATGGTTCAACCAGATCCTCAGGCACAAGGTGCAACAGTGCTTGTCCCCTGCAGGGATGGGGACTGCAGGAGGGCTGGCTCAGGGGAGAATCCCACTGCCAGCAGCACCTTCCTTTCTCAGGTGGGCCCAAGGGCGACATGCTGGAACCATGGCCCCTGTGCTCCCGTCCCTCCCAGCAACCACAAAGCAAGCAGCACTTCCTGGCAGTTACTATGGCAAACACTGGCTGCTGCCATCACAGCTCAGTTCAAGATCAGTTTTTGCCCAGAAACACATGGATCAAGGTGGGGGATTTTGTCATACATGCTAGGTATTGACAGGAATTTTCCTGAAAATAAGACTAAAACCAAACCCTTTCCCTCTGAGGGAAAGCAGTGGCAGCTAGAGACCAGTGCTTTGGCTCCTTTCTTACCTGCCTGGGGAGGTCTAGGCACCCTCCCACACAGTTCCGGCAAATGTTTTCATTCAACTAGTTCATTTAGGAGGCCCCATGCTCCACTGAGCATTGATTACACATAATTGTGCCTAGCTGCTGAATGGCAGATAAGTAGTGTTATTTGAGTTTTGTCAATTTGCAGTTAGACTGTCTCATCGGCCAGGGTGAGCCACATGCCTGTGTTTGGCTTGCGCTCCCCTGCTCTGACTCAAACCTCAGCAACTGCAGAGGAGACATCAGGAGGATGGTCTTGACGCACAGGATGCAGAGTACAACGTACAAAGGAATCGCATGCACCAATTTTTGCCCCACTCCACCCTATTGTCAGTACCATGCCAGACAAACCCTCTGACAGAAACACACACAGCAGCTAATTTAGCAAAACTCATTTTTCTCTTTCAGGGGAAGGGAAGAAAAGAAAAAAAGTGCAGACACGCAAGAGATTACACAACCAGGTTATAAAATGAAACATGATTATATTTTATTCTGGCATCCCCATCCAAACCTGCACACGGAGCATGCGCCCTTTTGCAAAGTCATTTTCCACTGGATGGAGTGGATGTCTCCAGCCAGGGGCTCCCCAAGAGGACAATGAGCAAAGAACCACAATTTGAATGGAAATAGCCATTCGTACCATCATCAGATTTGGAGAAAAGGCTCAGCAGTGCCACCTGCCTTTGTTATTACTGCTCCACTCTAGTAGGGCTCAGGTCAGGAGGGGTTTTGCTAACACGAGCCCACCTGGGCTACTATTAAGGCTTCACCGGTGAGGTCCAATGCTACCATTTTCTGCATATACATTACACAGCTAAATGCCGCTTAAAAACTCTATATGCACAAATACATCACAGATAATACCACAAGGGAGAAACAATTTGACAGTCAGGGCCATCAGGCAACCTGGGTGGGAAAAAACACTTCTGAAGGTACAAGAAGCTGTAACAGCATTTATTGCCACGTCGTCACACTTGATATAAAATAAAACCCTTTCCCACCCCTCTGTAAGTATATTGTGAATGATAAAATAAATCAGCAGCACAAACTGTCAGAAGAAACCAGGCACCCAAGGACCAAAGGCACCCCTGTTCCCAGGCAGCAGGGGTGGAGAGGCTTCTCCTGGGGAAGGGTCTTGGCACGGCTCTCTCCCCATGAAAGCAGGGATTCCATCGCAGCCATACTTTGATGGACAGGAGGAGACTCCAGCTGTCCAGGGAAGAACGGAGAGACCCCCAGGAACTGGGCTGCAAACAGCGCCCTCCCTAATCCTGCAACCTTTAAAAAAAAAAAAAAAATCTAGTATTGCCATCAAAGACTTTTAAGACCCTCTTGCACCATAGGTAAGGTGAATGATTTCTGGGGCTTGATCTTGTTTGGCCGTGGAAGGGAGAAACTGGTTTGTAAGAGAAAGGGAAGGGGCAGAGCTGGATATACAGTGTCTGAGGTATGATTGGAGAAAAAAGTGCAATGAAAAGGAGATTAAAAAAAAACCAAAACCAAAAAGGAAAAAAAAGCACTTAATAGTTGGCTCTGAACATATCTCTTGTATGAAAACGATTGTCAAAAGAGTCACTATTGAAAATAAGGTAAAGAAATATGTTCACCATAGAGGTACTTCTTTGCTTCTCTCAACGGAAAATTAACCGAAGGTCCATAAAGTGTTTTCTGTTCATCGCAGGAACACTCTTTGGAAAGCCCAAGTTAAGTCGTCTCAGTGCACTCCTCTGAGGATGCCATCCATTTCGTGGGATGAAGAGAAGACCCTGAGCCCAACACAGCTACCCGAAGCCTCCCCGCATCTGTCCAGGGAAGGGAATGCTGGTCTCCCACAAGGTCACCCCAAAAAGCTGCCCACGAACCCAGTCTCTCCTGTGCCAGCATCCCCGCCGTGGCACATTACCCGAAGCGAAACTTCAGCCGGTACTTGACAGGACCAGGGTTTTTGCGAGGTGGGGATGGGGCTGCCTTTGGTTTTGGTGGTGGTGGTGGCTTCTTTTCAGGGAGGGTGACAGTGAAGGCGAGCTCGGGGGGCTGGGGCTGCCGAAAGCGGGGGAGAAAGTGCGTGGAGACGTGCTGGGGCCGGGCACGGGGGCTGCAGCCCCGTTTGGCCTTGCCACGTTTGTTGAGTGCCACGTACCACTGGCGGCCCGAGCGTGGGCTGCGGTGCACGGCCGAGGCGTAGGTGTTGTAGCTGTTCTCCTGGAAGCGTTCCCGAAAATGGCAATCTGCCGTGAACCGGGCCTGCAGGGTCAGAGCAGAAGGCACCATTACCAAAGGGCTGGTTTTACCCATTCCCTGCCCCACAACACTTGCTGGGTGTTTTAGTCTCCCAAAACCAGATCCAAAGGGGCAAGAAGCAACACGGGGCACCTGGGAAGCCCACTCTGAGGCCACCAGGCACCCAGCAATTTGGTAAACCTCCAACACAGATGCATTCAGTAACTGCTTGCCACTCTATTTTGGACTTTCTTGGAAAAAATGGGCTTGGTCTGCCCCAGCAGCACCCCTTCCCTCCTGCCCCAGCTGTCCTCCTACCCTTCCCACCGACAGGAGGAAGGACTCAGCTCCGTACCCATTGTGTTGCAGCCCTGCTGAGGACCCTGAGGTTGAGCCTCCCCACTCCATCTCCATTCCCACCCTCGCACCCCTCGCTTGGGCACTGAATCATTACTTAATAATCTGGAAAGGCAATTTGCATGCAGATTTTCATTGCTTCAATGAACATGGCTTTGATTGTATTGGATTTTTTTTTTTCTTCTTTATCTTAAATGAACTTGGGGCATTTTGTCCCTTGATAACCTGAAGAAATTACTTGCAGCCTGAGACCATCACCTCTTATAAACAGGGTGGCCGCACTGGCTCCCAGAAGAGCAGGAAGAAAGGCTTCCTCCCTTTCCCAATAAGACAGCCCAAATGCTGCCCATAGCAGCTCTGCGTTGTTTTCAAGGAGGAGGAGAAAAAAGCATGCAGAAGTAAAAAAACACAGCTGTATTGCCCCAGCTATGTACCCACAGCCCTGGCACACGTGTCTGCAGCCTCCATCAGCCCCTCTGAAATCCTTTACAATGCTTTAATCTGCCTGTGGGCAGGGTACCTGCTGCCCCGGACAGATCCTCCAGCTGTGCCCAGGGCACCCAGCCTAACTGCAAAGCAATGCTTCAAAACTACTGACCTGAAAGGGGATGCTGAGCTCTCAAGCCTCCAAACCCCCAGCAACTGAGAAGACAAAATCCCCAAGGCACTGCTTTATAACCACACAGAAGCCTGGGATAATTTTTCAACACCTAATTTAAGCAGAGAAGTCAAGTCCTGCAAAACAAGTGACAGAGTCCCCAGCCTGCCATGCATTTTTTTTCTCATAACACTTTGAATTAAGTCTCCTTTTGCTCTTCACTTGGAAGAAACGTCACCTTGATGACTCATTTTTGCTTTCCCTGTCTCTAATACACCCTCTAATGCTCTATCACCCATGCACGAGTATTCACCTTCCCAAGGCAAGGCTTTGCTGACCCCTCATTGCTCTCTGAAGCTCCAACCACATGCTCAGGCAAGATGCCCCTGGATCAGCCTCTACACGGTGAGGCTGGGGGCCTGACTGAGGCACCAATACATGCCTGAAATGTGCTCAGCACAAAAGGTGCTGAAACAAGCCCTACATTTCCCAGTGGGATCTGAGCAAATGGCAAGAACAGGCTGTTTTGGTGCAGGGGATGAAGCTGGCTGCCCTGGCCCGGGCATCGAGGCTTGCCACAGCCAGGTGACCTGATACTGACATCAGCTCCAGTGGGCTTTGCAACAACTGCTGTGAATAGGAGATGCTTATGCCCTGCTCATACATATCCCTGCATAAACAGCCAAGCTCGCCACTGCTTCACTTGTGGCCAAGCCAAATTGTCATTTCCTGTCTGGCCCAGCATTGCTGGGGCAATGCCACCCTGCAAAGGTCTGCCCAGCTCCCCATCTGGAGCATCACAGGACAAGTTCCTGCTTTAAGTGGTCGAAGTGGAACTGCTCCCTACGAGTCAGAGTAGAATCTCCTCCAAAGCAGGATCTGAGGAAGTGAGAGGGTTCCCATCCCTGGCCATGAAGGGATGCCATGGATTTGCTCTGCAGCAGCTCCAGAGACAATCATGAAGAGCCATCCTGAAGTCAATTAAATTTCAAAATCCAACAAAGCTTTGCCCCACTGAGGACTGCGGCGTTCAGTCAACTCAGAACAACTCCTGGTGAGATTACTCAGGAGAATTACCCGAGCTTCCTGCAAGCAAATCTCTCCTCTGGGGTTCATGCTGATCCCTGCCAAGACCAATACCAAACCTCCTCCTGCCCATGCCATGCTAAAAATGTACAAACTGGGGACTGAGGATTTAACAACGAGGAAAAAGCCATCTGTGCACGCAACTGATAATTGCTGGGATTACTGTCATTTTCTGAAGATGGTGCCTCTAAAAATGAACTGCTTGATAATTTAATTAAGTTGCTCCAAAAAAAAAGAAAAAAAAAAGAAGGAGGGCTGTTGTAAAGCACCGAGCTGGGACAAAGCCGGACCTCAAGAGCTGGTTTCGAAGGAGCCAGAATCCCTGCAGGAATGACTTTTATCTACAGTTCAGCTGAAAGTCAACAGCGAGACTCCCATATCAAAGCACTGCCCTGAGTGACGGGCGCAGGACGCAATTTGTACTGCTCAAAACTCATTAGGCCATGAAATAAATTTATCCTGCCAAGGCAGGAAAGAACAACAGATGCTGGGTCTGCATTATCGGTGTTACTTAGCCCAGCAATCTTTAGACATTTGGGTCAAGTCTCTACAGATTCGCAGCTTTCCTCCGAGTGGGGCATCGTGTGTCCTCACCCCTGGCTCTGACCCACCTAATTGAGGTCCCTCTCCAGCACTGCCCTTTGTGTGCTGACAATTAACCATACGTTGATGATTTTGATTTAATTTCTGCCTGTGCCAGGGCATAAGTCTAGACTCCCGCTCGAACAAGGGGCCCATTGTATGCTGTGAGGGAAGAGAGGCTCTGGAGGGTCCAGGGATCACGCTCTGCCTGCTTCCCTCTCCTCTGTGTCCTTTACCTTTCCACTGCTCTCCTCCTGCTCTGCCCGTCTCCTGCCCCGTCTCCTTCCCTCGTGTTCTCCTCTGCACAGCCGTTCCCCCTTTCCTCTAGAAGCCATTCCCGCTCCTACTTTGTTTCCTAAAATAAGCAACCACGTTCTCACCCTTTAAGCATCATTAGGTTTCAGGAGCAACACTCCAAGACTCAAGGGAGAGAGAGGCAAGTTCATAAATCTATTTTGAAGGCAATCTGCCATCTCAGGCAACATAGCATCCACTTTGCGATCCCGAGGTTTGGCTTATAACCGCAGGGCAGGCAATTGGCTTTTCCCTCCTCCAGGCTATGACCCTGAACAGGCTCCCTGGGAACAAGGTTGGGTAACAGGTCATCCAAGATGCTGCCTAATAAAATGCCCTTCTTTTCAAGATGTGCATAAATGCAATGCACAAAGATTATGACTTTCATGTAAACACAGTACTTGGATTTTTTTCAATTGATCTCTAGAACTAATAGGAAAAAAATTACAAAGCAGCATCTTGGAATTGAAAGAAGAAGTGCAATCAACTTACAGGACTTGTTCACTGCAGAACACCTGTAAAAAACACAGTTAGACCTGCAGGAAACCCCAACCTTCAGGAAAACAGACTGCAGAAACGAAGAGTTACTGGTAATTTTTTGCTCTACCTGCAGTGCTCCTGTGTGGGCTGAACCTCACCTGCCCAAAACCCCATGTGTAGCTGAATGCTCTCACCAGGGAGCACCTCTCCCCCATGGGCCAACCCCGCCAAAACTCCTGGGCCGCAGTCCCTTGTGCACACAGGTGCAGACAGGCTCTCTGCACCACATGTGCTGTTCTCCCAGAGACATTTGGCTAAAACCGTCTGTGTGATCTGCCGCAGAAGTCGCTAAAAATAAACCAGCAATGCTCAAAGAACAAGTCCTTTAGATGCAAATATCCAACTAAGGGAAAAAAAAAAAAAAGCACTTTTCTTGGTTAAATACAGTGAGTAGAGATATGGGCTCTGGGCTCCACCTGTCCCCTATCTGTCTGTGCAGTGCTGATGCCACACAGCACAGAGCCCTCCTGGCAGCGAAAGGGGTTTGGCACACCAGGGCCCTGCCTGGGAGCATCACTGGCGCGTGAACGCAAAGATGTCACAAGGCCTTTAATAAACAATACATACTGATAAGCAGGGGTTTACTTACACTTGCATGGAGTTTTCCTTTTTTTGACATCGCTAAAAATTTGTTGCTGAAAACTCCTCGTATTCCTACAATCCCCTGAGACACAGCAAATATTTCCAAAATACCTAGGATGACAGAAATCCCAAAATAAATCACAATTCTTTTCACATCAGTGTGACAAAGAAAAAGAATCAGTCTTGTAGGTTTGCATTTCCTCTCTGCAAGACCCTGCTCCTCAGCTCCACATACCGTCCCACCACCCCACAGACAGACCTGCGTCAACTCCAGGATGGCTACAGTGTGGCAGCTTTTGTTTTGTTTTGTTTTGTTTTTTTTAATAAAGCTGCATTTTTGAGGACAATTTCCAATTTGGCTGCAACAGAGCAATTTCACCCCTGGGGAAATCCCTCTCAAGGCTGGAAAAAGCCCTTTGTGCCTACAGCCAGCCTGCTGAGATCAGCCTTGTGCGTCCTGCCATAGACACTGGACTCTGGATATAAGGGTGTCACACGTACCACTTGGGGCTAGAAGTCGTGATAATGGTTTCTTAGGCCCCTCCTCACAGCAGGACTTGGGGAGCAGGGCACTACGCAGCCCAGCCACAAGAAAACAAGCCATTTTCCCCTCCAACGGGTAATTTCTGAGTGGGATTGAGCTGTAGCTCCTAGCGGGACATGTGTGACCTATAACTCATCTTACAGAAGAACTTCAACCTCTGAGCACCATTCAGCAACAGCACTGACACGTTTCGCTTCCCCACACAGCACAGCGTCTGCTTGGGCAGAGGAAATGTCAGGCATCCCCCTGTCACCCCACAAGCAAAAGTAAGCATCCCATCCCCAACAATCACCACTACCCTGGCTGCAGCCCTGGGGTGGCCCCAGGGGGAGTCTGGGTGGCCCCAAAGGAAGGAGCCCACAAGAGCATCTCATCTCGCTCTGCCCCAGCCAAGGGCCGTGCAGAATAACGTGCCAAAAGCAAACATGAAGCTGCTGTTAGATCCCCAAGGCCAGGGGATCAGATCACGACTTCCCATGTTTATTTTAAGGAGGAAGCACAGCTCCTGTAGGCATCCAGGACCCAGCACCTGGGGCCCGAGGGGCACTCTGGGGGGCGCCCCTCCTCACCACATGTGCCCCAAGGGTAGCAACTGCCAGGAGGCAGGCGGTTGTACAGCTCCATGCAACAAGACACGTACCCTCTCCAGCAACCTTCCCATCCTTGAGGGCACCCCAAAACCTGATGGCCTTTGGAGCGGACGGCCGCGCTGGTTGGGAGGCATACTCCCACTTATTGGGGTGCCCTGGGTCAAGCCCAGTTTCCCAGGGGCCAAAGATGTGGTCTCCCTGCCGAAAGCTGACTTTTTCCACGCAGAGCACGGCTCCTCGGGGCAAGACCCCAGCACAGACCACCACCGCCACATGCCCTTGGCTGGGGCTGGCTCCGCTCCGAAGTGTGAAGCTGGCACTGCTGTCACCTATCCAAGGGGGAAATCTGAGATTACAGAGGAAGGAAGTTCACATAATCCAAGTCCCTGAGAGGTGGCTGTGGCATCAAAGGCTGTGCACATCTCCTGGGGGAAAAGCCTCCCTGCCCTGCCACTGCAGGACAGGGTCCAGGGCAGCCCCAGAAACTCACAAGTCCCAGGACAGCCACAGCATGGATGCTCTGTTTTCCCATTCATAGCCTTTGCGTCCCCTCAGCCCCTCCTGGCCAGGCACCCACAGTGTTCCTTGAATCCCAAGCATGGTTTGTGGCCTTCAGAGCCACGGCACAGACCAAGGCCCAGATTATTCAGTCCAGACCAGATGCGGCCATTGCTCCGCATGCACACCGGACAGATGAAGCCACGCGTGCTGCCAGGGTCAACTCAGGCCCAAGCCCTCTGGCTCTTTAAGTGATTTTTCATCCCCAACTGCCATTTCATTCCCTCTAACAGGATATTACAGCAACTCCGACCCGAAGGATAAGCCATGAGTTAGCACAGCTTTCTCTCATGGGAACGTCAGCCTCAGTCCTATTTTTAAACCGAATATATCCTATTGCTGTGCTGCGAGGATGAGAATGCAGAGGGAAGGATGGAAAAGTTGTATGGGGAAAGGATGGAAAAGGGGTGCAAGGGAGAAAAAAAGAGGTGCAAAGGGAGAAAAAAAGGGGTGCAAGGAGAGCCCACTGCAGCATCCTCCCCCGGTACCTCAACGAGGTGTGGTGGTCTTTGTGTCGATCCCCAACGGACTCGCTTCCTCAAGGCAAGCGAACCCACAGGGTGGCACATCCCGAAGGCATCAGGGCAGAGCTCGCCCTGCTCTCCGGGGCAGCGTCCCACTCGAGGTCAGCATCCCACTCGCGGGGCTCAGCAGCCCCAGCACCCCTCAGCCCCAGCCTCCTGGTGCAGGCAGCACCCCAGACCCATCTTTCCCGGCTGGGTTGCAGCTTTCTGCGAGACCGGGAGCGAGGCACTCCAGCGGAGACACCCCCGGATGAGGCTGCTGCACCCGGAGGTCGTGCCCCATCGCCCCCTTCCCCACGCGGGGAACCCCTCCCCGGCACTCACTGAGCGGGCTGGCGGCGTGGGCTCCGTCCACCCTCCCGTCGGGGTGCAGCTGCAGGTGGAAGCCGATGCCCACGCGGCAGTAGAGGCGGCCCCGCCGCCGCCCGGGGCGGCTCCGCGGGGAGCGCAGCGGCAGCGGCACCGGCGAGAAGGAGGAGGAGGAGGGGAGGGAGGAGGAGGAGGAAGGCGCGGGGGCGTTGCGGGGCCCCCCGGGCACCTGCTCCCGCCGGGCTCGGGCGGGCAGGGCGAGGAGGAGGAGGAGGAAGGATGGGCTCATGGTGCCGGTGGGAGGGAGGGAGGGCGGGCGCCGCGCATCCCGCATCCCTCTCCGGCGCGGGGGGAACGGGCACAGCACGGGGGGAGACGGGGGGACAGGGGGACGGGACGGGGACGACGACGGGACGCCCCTCCCCGCAGACACCCGGTATTTATCCCCCACCTGTGCCTGGCCCCGCCGCCCCCCGCAGCAGATGCTGGGGCTCGGGGGGGGAGGGGAGTGGCACACATAAATCTGGGGAATTAACTTGTCCGCCCCGCTGGGGCTGCGCCTCGGATTACCGCCGAGAAATACCTTGTCAGCGGCTTCACGCGCGGCCGGGACGGGGCTCAGCGCAGCCCTTGGGAAGGGGAAGGGATTGGGTTGCAGCCCCCCAGCCCGAGGGTGCGGGGAGATGACAGCCGGCAGCTGCTCCGACAGCCCGGCTTCGGGGCAAGGGGCATGGGAGAGGGCTGGGGGCTGCTGGCAGCACCCCCGGAGAGAAACCCGCTCTCCCTCGTGCATGGCACAGGCGCGGAATCACAGAATCATAGAATCCCTCTGTTGGAAAAAACCTGTCATCAACTCCAACCACCCCTGTTCCCACCTGACCCATCCCTGAGCACCTCATCTGCCCGTCTGTTAAACGCCTCCAGAGATGGGGACTCCACCCCCTCCCTGAGCGCCTCTGCCAGGGCCCGAGAACCCTTTCAGTGAAGAATTTTTTCCTGATGTCTACTCTGAACCTGCCCCACTGCAACTTGAGGCCATTTCCTTTCATCCTTTCACTTGAGAGCAGAGACCAGCACTCACCTTGCTAGACCCTCCTTTCAGACAGTTGTGACAGTCTCCCCTCAACCTCCTTTTCTCCAGGCTAAACAACCTCAGTTGCTGTGCGCGGCCACAGGAGAGAAGTCCTCGAGGGTCAATGGGGGGGGGAGTCCCAGTGCTGCCATCACCATAACACCCCACAGAGCATCTTGGGGCGTGCAGGAAAGGATTGTCTGTGCACAATATCCCTGGCGGTTCCTGGGCAGTGGGACACTGGCTCCACAGCCTCCTGCTATCAGCACAGTAACCCCAACACATGCCCCATGCCCTGCCGGCACCAGAGACTGTATTTCTTCCCAATTACAAAGACAACTGCCACACAGCACTATGGCACAGGAGGAGACCCTGTGCCGACAGCCCATCCATCACCCTGGCACAGCAACAAGCATATTCTGTTTTTTTCTGCTCCTAGGGCTGCTTGAGGCTCCTTGCACATCTCCTGAAGCCCCCAGGAAAACCTCACCGCTACAAAATCCAACACTGGCCAGAGTCACCCTGCCCAGCACAGCCCAAACCCCGCAGCTACGTGCCCCTACTGCTCTGGTAAATCAGTGTTTCCCCACTAGACCCTACCCAGAAAGTGTTCTGCAGCCATCACCAAGGACGGTTCTGGCCGGCGGGCTCGGCCGGGCTGTGCGCCTGGGGATCAGGTTCTGCAGGAAGGAGGCAGAGCGGGTGGCACGCAGGAGGGTGACCTTTGCCTTCAGAGGAAGCTGAAGGTCAGGGGCGCAGGGAGGGACACACACTTAAGGGGCTGACACCTGGCACCCTCTGGTGCAAACAGAAATGATCTCACAACAACATTACAGCAATTTCAAACTATTTATCAGCACAGATATATATATACACACACATTTATATATAAATATGTATATATAGACAGCCTTATATATAGATACACATACCTGAAGGAGGATCAGGGTACTCGATGCTTGTTTACTTCTTCCGGCTGTGGGGATTGGCCTGGTAAAATCTGTGACTTCCACTTATCCACCTCATCTTGTTTATTTAATTACATCCACACACTGACTCTGAATCCAGAGCCACAAGCAACACAAAGACCTAAAGGGGTTATGAACCTCTCCCTTGATGTTTGTACTAGGCCTTGCACACCAGCACAGCTGCAGCGCATGCAGAGGCAAAGCCGCTCCACTCAAGGAGGATTTCACCTTTTGCATCTTGCTTTAAATGGCTGCAGCTGCCAAAGGATCAGCTCTTGGGAAACACTGTTCTCCATGCAGATTAAGGAGACTGTAAACCATTTATGCCACTGTAGGTTAAGTTGAATGTAAAAACATTTAAAGCCATCATCATAGGGGTGACTGGGCACAGCAGCAGCCCAGGAGCAGGAAGGAGGCACATGGAAGGCCCAGGAGGAAATGCTCACCCAAAGCTGCAGTGCCTGGAGGTTCACCAGCAAGCCCTGCCTGCCGAATCCTAATCCTAGCGCCCATCTCTGTATGTTCCACCAAGTTTTCTGGTGCTGCCCTGGCTGCCAGCCATTCTCTGCTCAAATATGCTTCTGGACCAATTTGCCCCTCCCCAGTGAAGAAATCCCTGAAAACTCCATTTCCTGTGGGGTGAGGCTGTTGGAAATGCTACCAAGAAGTTGACACCTGCCAGGTGGTCTTGCCCAAGCTGGTCCTCTAGGCCTGCTGTCTATGGCAACCCCATTGTGCTGCACATTCACCATCCTTACTGGAGAGCACCAAGAGACAGCCAAGCCCTTTGGGGTCTCACCCACTGCACTTTCTTCTTTTCCCTGCTGTGGAAAAGGACATGGATACCCTGTCTGACTCATGGGGTCCTGTTTGAGACGGGGACTCCTGCCTGTCCACAGGATGCCATCACCATCCTCTGGGAATGCTGTGGCCCTGTCAGGGACATAGCCCAGCCGGCCACATACTTTGGGCAAAATATGACCTTATGGCATGTTTTCATCTTCAAACCCTAAGAAAGAAAACTCTCAAGCAGTCCTTTGTGAACGATCTATATCATCTTGGGTTGTTTTCATTTGAATCTATTAATTAACACTAGGCATTAACTTCAGTTTCAAGCAGTACAAATACCTATGTAGCATCACTCAGCTAAAAAAAAAAAAAAGAGAGGCTTAAATCTAAATAAATAAGTCAGTAGATATAATAGTCAATTTCCTGGCATAATCCAGTGTAATTGCCTTTGGCAGTAGCAGCCTTTACATGCACACCAGCAGCTTCTGAAGCCTAATGCTGATGTTATGTTACCTAAATTATTCAAGGCTTGGTTTCAGAGAAAACTTTTAGCAAATGGAGAGGATGAGTGTAAAATTTCTTGTTTGAAAAGAAGGGCTCTTCTGAGCTTCTGCTTGAGCTGCTGCGTAACACGGGCTGTGCTCTGCTGCTGCAGGAACACTCCCCTCTCCAAACGCTACCCCAGCACTGTATTAATTGCTCCTTAAAAACATGCAGGGCAAAATGTGACAAGACATAAAACAAGGCAGTGAAGCTCTGTTCAGTGAGCTTGTGAGCGAAGCTGTAGCCCTGGCTGTACCCGAGCCGCCAGCCCTGTGTTTATAGGAACCATCCCTGCTTCCCGTGGGATGTACGTGTATGGGTATGAAGGCCCCAAGCCAGGCTACAGCAATGCCCTACCAGACGGCCTTGCAGGGAAAGCATGCCAGGCTTTCATCATCACTTGTTTTTTTCACTCACAGGAAGGTTTATTTCACAGTATTAGCAGAGCAGTGGAGTGCTGGATTCAACCTGAGGAGCCACACCACATCCCTGTTCTCATGCAGGCACAGAGTACCCTGGGAGCAGCCCATCTCTGGGGAAACGCACCCCTGCCACCCCAGGAGCTTACAAAAAAGCCTTTGAGATAAAGATTTATGGCCTAAAAGAGACTTACCTGCAGCAAGAGGGAAGGGACTGTTGTACTCAGGTCTCATTGCAAGGACAGCCCCACACGTCCCTCTGAGAGGTGTCCATGCTCCTGGAGGAAGGTGCAAGCCTTGACCACCAAAGCAGCTCTGCACAGAGCTGAAAGCAAAATACATTATTACATGCATTAATGATGCATGTAATTAAGATTATAACCCAGGTGTTGTGGGGAAACCCCCATGTGCTGCCAGGTTACATGCATCCCTTCTCCATGGGCACGAAGCCATGTGGAACCATCTCAAAGCCATCTCACCATCCTGACCGCTGGAAAACACTGGCCTGTCATGCTACTTCTCCTGTGAGGCCACAGCTACAGGCAGCTCTGAGAGGGCAAGGCTGAGCCAAGGCCCCAGGATACTTCATTTAACAGGATCCTGTGCACAGCTTCCTCTGCAGCATCCCAGCCCCGCAGCACATCGCTACGGATGCTCAGACAGGCCTTAGGTTTGGGCTTTAAGCCTTTGTCCAGACCTAAACCAAAAATCTGGGTCAAAGTAGCTCTGCTCAGCCTGTGCTCGTGCAGCTGGGGAATTCAGCTGCCTGTGTCGGACTGCACAGCTCCTAATCCACAGCAGAGCCTGCTGCTGCATGGAGCCAGAGGCAAAGCTCCCACTGGCTTCCATGGGGCAGGATCAGGCCCCAAGGCAGGCAGCTGCTCTTGGCTTCAGCCTGGTGATTCGTGAGCGGCAAGGCTGCTGCCCATGGCTACCTGACCACTGCTCATACTAAAAGCTACAGCAAAATAAGCCCCACCTCAAACCACAGTTTTGCCTATGTATATCACTGACAAATATTAAAATAACCACAATTGAGATCTGCTCTCAAATAACTACTGTGGGTACAAGCCTATCCACTGCACCCCGGCAACTATTAATATCTGCATTTGTTGGAATTATTGTTATTATTGCAACATGGCTCGGCCACAGATGGAGCAGCCTTACCTTGAACACGGCAAGGGGTGGGCAAGGGGCTCCCCTGGCAGCGCTGAACGCTGACCTCATCCTCAAGGCATCCTGCTCCTCTGCAGCATGTTGAACATCAGCCTCACAGGGTGGGTTTCAGTGGCAGCTGCATGTCCCAGTGCAGGCTCGCAGTGCCACCTGTCCTCTCGGTGGTGCCTTTTCCAGGCTGCAATGCTGGAAGAGGGTCCCATGCTTCACTCACTGCCGTGCACATCATCAGCCCACAAACAGAGAAAGGCATCCAAAAGAAAAAAGGGGCAGTAATTCCCTTCCTATTTCACATGAAGCAGGGCTGCTGAGTGACAGAAGAGCAGTGTTTGGACAGCGGTGCTGACTCTGACTCCGAGGAACGCTGGCGTGGCTCTGGGGAGCAAAGGACCTGCTGTGGCCAAATCCTCAGCCCCAGTGGCCCGAGGGAAAGACCACCCTCCTTCCTACAATAGCCAACTGTTCCGGGTGGCATGTGCTGCCTGCCCTTGCTATGTGATGCCCTGTTTGTGTAGATAGCATCAGTTGGGTTTGGGGTTTTATTTATCCCTTCTGATCCCAATATCAGATTTTACCAAAATAAAGTCTGACAACTTGAATTAAATTTCCTGCTCACAAGCACTTATGCAAAGGAACACTCCAAGCTTTGCGTACCAGTGACACCGCAGGGTGCCTGCTGCGCCATGTGTGTGCTGTGTGACATACAGGGGCCAAATGTGCAGGCAGGCACCCCTGAGCCCAGCCGGACCCCATGGGCAAAGCTCTGGGGCTTCTCAATGAGTCTGCAGACAGGGGTGAAAGGAAAGAGGGGGAGCAGGGGGCTGCAGGGAGCTGCCAGGATAGGACAAGCCCCCAGCCAGCAGCAGTCCCACACAAAGCTGCTGGGTTGTGAGAGATCATAAAGTATTTAGACTTAATTTGCAAGATGCTGGATGCTCTGAGGTGCCCGAGCCCCCGCAGCTGTGAGCTGGGTCCTGCAACACTCACCCGCGGGTAAATCCCAGGGGCCAGAGAAGGTGAGGCAGCTGCTCCCTTAGCAGCCCCGGGACCTAAAAAATCAGGCTTTGAGCACCCCGATCCAGGGGTAGATGTCCCTGCCCGTGGAGGAGGCGCGGAACTGGATGGGCTTTAAGGTCCCTTCCCTCCCAAACCACTCCACGGTTCTATGGAAGCGGGAGTGGGGGGGGGCATCCCCCCGTCCCCGCGGCGGCCCCACCAGATGGCGCTGCCCGCCCGCCCCCGGGCCGCAACACCACCCCCCACCCATCCTCAGCCACGAGCAGAGCCCAGGACTCCGCACGGGCACGGGGACCCCAAGTTGGGCACGCAGGGGAGGCCGGAGGGTTGCTACTGTCCTGGAGGAAATCTGACGAGTAATTAGTGCCTCGCCCTCGCAATTAACTGGATCCAGGTGGAGCCACGCGTGCTCCTGACTGCGGTCAGGAGGTGCTGTTGAGGCACCCCGCGCGGTTTGGGGGTTGTTCGTACAGTCCGGGGCGGGGGCGCAGCCAAATGTTGGCGTTCCAGGACAAGTGCAGTGATGGAGCGAACAGCATCACAGGGAAGATGGGGTGGCGAGTGATTCCCACACAGCCTACGAGTCGGGGAGGGGGAAGAGTGATCAGAACGGAAAATATACTGGGGGGGAGGGAAGATGAGAGCCTAACACCAGTTTCACATTAGGGCCAGTGCTGGACATCATCCTCAGCTCTTCTCAGGAACAGAGAGACTCAAAATACACACAGTTTTTGTTTGTCCTACCTGAAGCTCCTGTCAGCTCCCTCCAGAGCTGTAAAAGCTTTGCAGCAGGTCTGGGTGCTTCGTGGTGAGCTCCAAAATAACTGGCGGCAGATGCTGCCGGTACCCTGAGCCCAGCGTGCACAGGGCCAGGGCTCTTCCGATCTCTGACTTGGCCTCCCCGCTTCGCACATCTCCTCCTCTGGGACATGTTCCTTGTCGGGAACCTGCTGAGCCACGTGCAGCCTTGTTCCTTTGATATCTGGCCCTCACTAGAGCTACACCAGCCCGCGCGTGCAAGTGGGGTTTCACCATATCATCTCCGCGCTGCTGCTTCGGCTCGCGCTCTCCTTGCCACCCAAACCACGGCGGTCTGACGGGAAATGCACAGATTGCAGGAGGTACCTGTAGGACCAGGCTGTCCCCTGGTGCCTAGGGAGAAACCCCCATTTCCTCAGCCCTCCCCGTGTGCCTGGCTGCGGTCTCATCACCCCAGTAGTGCACTGGGGGAGAGAGGACCCTTCCCACAGCTCCCCAGACAATCCCTGGACACCCTGGGCCGGGCTCTGTAACCCCAGGCCCTGGATAAGCCCTGGGGGCTCTGCCCAGAGTCGGCTGAGGCCGGGGGTTCCCCACCCTGCAGGCCACGAGGCTGCACACAGCCCCGGTAAGGGGGGGGGGGGGGGGGCAGTAAAGGCTCCTGGCAGGGGTGGGGTGGGGGTGGGGTTGGCATGGAGCAAAGGAGCGAGGGGAGGCCTGAGAGTGCCTGGGAGGGAAAAGAGGAAAAGGAGAGGGAATAAAGGAAAAGGTGACATAAAGGGAAAGGAATAAAGGAAGGAAAATATGACATAAAGGGAAAGGAATAAAGGAAATGACATAAAGGAGAAGGAATAGGGGAAGGAGAAGGAATAAATGGAAAACAAAAAAGGAAAAGACATAAAGGAAAAGAAATAGGAAAAGAAATAATGGGAAAGGAATAAGGAACATCAGGAGAAAGGAATAGGATAAAGAAAAGAATAAAGGGAAAGGAATAAGGATAAAGGAAAAGAAGAAATAGAAGAAAGGGTGGGGAAAGAGTAAGGAAAAGACAGAGAAAAAGTGAAAAAGAAAAAAAGACACAAGGAAAAAATTAAACAAAACCAAAACCACGAAAGGAAGACGAAAGGAAGGGAAGGACGAGATGAACAAAAAAAAAAAAAGAAAAGAAAGATAAATAAAGGGTGAATAAAATGCGGGTCAAAACGAGGGATAAGCAGACGGAAGGACAAACGGACGTAAGAGAGGTGGAGAGAAGGAAGGAAGGAGAGCAGGGAAGGAGAGTAGAGAGCAGACGTGGTGGGGTCTCTCCCGCTCCCCCCCCGCCGGCCCCCCGTCACCGAGTAACGGCCAGGTGCTTTGAAGAAAATAAAGTCATTTATTGTCAAAGCATCCAACATATCCAGATAAACTATAAAGTTTAATAAATCTTTTCGAGGGGAGGGGGGAGGAAACAAAACAAAAAAAAACCCAAACCCAAACGGCAAAGGAAAGGTAACACGGAACTACCGAGACCATTTCACGGGCACCAAGTGACACTGCGGCCGGGGATGGCGGGGCCGGGCGGGCGGGGGTTCCGGTGCGGGCGGGACCCCGGCCCGCAGCCCCCGCCGCGCTCCTCCCGCCCTCAGCTTCATATCGAAAATAAAAATTTACCCCGACATATAATTATTATTACATCTAAACCATAAGTGCTTAATAATTTAAGTAGAAACGTATGACAAATGCATCAATATGTTGCAATATATGACATTTTAAAAAATGTATTTTTAAGTCATTTGCCTTTTTTTTTTCCTTTGTTTTTCCCGGTGCTTTTATTCTTTTTTCTTCTTCTTCTTCTTCCTTCTTTTTTTCTCTTCTTTTCTTCTCCCGCTACTGCCCTCCCCGCCCCTCCCCGGAAAGTGAAAATGCGTGCATCGAAAGGAAAGGAACGAAAGTGGCGGGCGGCGGCTGCCCCCGTGGGGGTCCCCGGGGGATCCCGGGCGTCGGGGATTCCCAGGGTAGAGGTGTCCCCGGAGGCAGGGGGTCCCCTAGGACGAGGATGGTCCCCAGGGTTAGGGGG
The DNA here is from genome assembly GCA_033558235.1 of Neomorphus geoffroyi. Taxonomy (NCBI): domain Eukaryota; kingdom Metazoa; phylum Chordata; class Aves; order Cuculiformes; family Neomorphidae; genus Neomorphus; species Neomorphus geoffroyi. Next base: position 3,510,259 of record JAUMJM010000092.1, on the reverse strand, counting down.
AATCCCCAGGCGGGGGTTCCCGGGATGGGGATGGGTGTGTCCTCTGTCCTGGGTGCCCCGGTGGGGGGGTCCCCAAGGTTGAAAGGGGTCCCCGATCGAGGGTCCCCGGGATGGGGGCATCCCCAGGCAGGGGTCCCAGAGGTGGGAGGGTCCCCGAAGTGGGGAGAGGGTTGTCCCCCGGTCCTGGGTCCCCGGGATGGGAGCATCCCCGGAGGCGGGGTGTCCCAAGTCGAGAGTCCCAGAGATGGGAGGGTCGCCGGTCGAGAATCCCAGAGGTGGGAGGGTCACCGAGGTGGGGATAAGGATTTCCCAGGCAGGGTTCCCCGGGGTGGGGTCCTCGAGATGCGGGGGGCGCCCGGACGGGTATGGAGGGTTACTCGGGAGGGGGGGGGTCCCCTCTAGTTGTGCGAGGTCATGTGGCGGGAGAGGTGGTGCCGCTCGCGGAAGGACTCGTTGCAGATGGGGCACTTGAGCTTCTCCTCGCGGCGCCGCTTGACGAGGGGCTCGAGCGCGTACTCCTTCTTGTGGTGGGAGCGCATGTGGTACACCAGGTCCGAGGTCATGCGGAACGAGGCGTTGCACTTGGCGCACCAGTTCTGCGCCGGCAGGCACAGCGACGTGAACGACGGCGGCAGCAGCGTCAGCGCCGACGGTAGCTGCAGCTGCAGCGGCCCCGCCGCCACTGCGGAGCTCTTGGGCCAGAACGCCGTGGCGTAGAGGAAGGGGCTCTGCTTGGGCAGCCCCCCGCCCGCGGCGGCCTCTCCGCCGCCCGCCAGCTTCACGGCCTCAGCGCCGTAGAGGCGGGCGGGGGCGCCGTCGGGGCAGGGCTCGCCCATGGCCGGCAGCTTCTGCCCCAGCACCAGCGGGGGAGGCGCGTGCGGGAAGCTCCTGGCGGGCTGCGAGAACGCGCTCTTCCTCTCCTCTGCGGGGCCGCCGAGCTGCGGGAGGGAGGTGAAGGCGCTGCCCCCCTCCAGACGGGTCGACAGCGGGACTCCCGCCCCGCCCCGGGGGCACAGCCCTGCCTCGCCCCCCGCGCCCGGGGACGCGCGCTCCTGCCCCTCCTCGGCGCCGGGGCTGTGGTTGGCGCTGCCGCTGCTGTCGGGGGGCTCGGCTCCCCGCGCCGCCTTCTTCACCTCCACGAAGGCGCTGCGCTTGGCTTCGCCCGTCTCCGGGCTGGGGGGCGCGAAGAGGCGCCCCCCCTCCTCCAGGGCGCAGAAGGAGCCCCGCGGGCGGTATTGCTGCTGCGGGGCGCATACTGGCTCCTCCTTGGGCGCCGCGGGCAGCCCCGGGAACCGCACCCGCTCGCCGTCGCCATCCTCATCCTCCTCCTCCTCCGGGAAGCGCCGCTTGCCTCGCCCCGCTGCACCCTCAGCGGGCGCGGGCCGCCCCGGAGAGCCCCCGCGGGAGTTCTCCAGCTCCCGGGCCAGGTTGTGGAAGTCCGTGGAGGGCTTGGTGCTGCCGGCGTCCCCGCCGCCCGCAAAGGGGTGATGGAGCAGCGCGCCGGGCTTGCGGTACTTGCCGGGCTCCGGATCCTTGCCGGCGCCGTCCTTGCCGCCCGCGGGCTCGGCGGGGCCGGGGGGGCCGGTGTCGGCGCTGGGCAGGCGCTTGGGGCAGCGGAAGCGCAGGTGCGCGGCGAACGGCAGCTCGAACTGGAAGCGCTGGCTGCACTCGGGGCAGGCGAAGGGCGGCGAGCCTGCGGCCGGGCGCGGGCAGACGGCGGCGGTTACGCGAGAAAGGGGCAGGGGTCCCCCCCCTCTCTCCCCACATCACCTCGGACCCCCGCCAGCCGTCCCTCCCCCTCCGTCACCCCGGGAGGGTTCCCCCACCCGCCCACCTCCCTCCCTCGCCCCGATCCTCCACCCTCTATCGCCCAGGTCCCCCCCAGCACCCCCTCCCTGCACCCCCCGCGGGGCACCCACCGTTGCCGCGGGCGGGGGCGCGGGCCGGGTTGAGCAGCAGCAGCTCGGTGAGCTCCTTGCCGTACCACACCAGCAGCTCCTCGTCCTTGGCGATGCGGCGCAGGGAGCGGTAGAAGAGCTGCCCGCTCTTGATGTAGGCCTCCAGGTTCTGCTCCTCCCGCTCCCGCGCCGACTGCACGAGCCGCAGCCACATCAGCCCCTCCGACGAGCCGTTCGCCGCAGACGTGTCCACCTGCAAACGCGCCTTGATAAACCCGCACGGACGGACAGACGGACGGCGCGGGGACGGAAGGACGGCAGGAGCGGGGACAGCGGCTCTGCCCTCGCCGGCGGCGGGGAAAACATCCCGGTAGCGGGGGAGAGCATCGCGGGGGAGAAGAGCCTCCCGGCAAGGAAGGGGAAAGCATCCCGGTGGCGGAGGATCCCGCCGGGGGAGACCTTCCCGGCGGCGGGGGGGGTCCTGCCGGGAACGGCGATAGACAGCATCCCGGCGGCGGGAATAAAGCTCACTGGGACCCGTGGGTGAAAGCATCCCCATGGCGGGGAAAAGCATCCCAGCCCGGCGGGGAGAGCATCCCGGTGGCGGAAGGTCTCGTTTGGCAGGCAGGGGAAAGCATCCCAACAACAGCGGGTCTCGCCTGGACCAGCAGGGTAAAGCATCTCGGTGGCGGGGAAAAGCATCCCGGCGGCAGCGGGGGTCCCGCTTGAACCGGCAGGGAAAAAGCAGAGCATCCCGACGGCGGAGAGTCTCGCCGGGACCAGCGGGAGAAATCATCCCGGTGGCGGAGGGTCCCGCCTGGACCAGCCAAGCATCCCGGCGGCGGCTCCGCGCGGCAGACAAGCGTCTCTTACCCGGAATATGTAGGGGACGGTGCGCTTGTCGGTAGACTTGAGGGCGATGAAGGCGATGCTGTCGTAGAGGGACGTGTGGCTCAGGACGCAGGGGCCGAAAATGGCATTTTCAGGAATGTCGCAGGTGGTGTACACGCTGGTGAAAATGTCAGTCAAGCACTGCTGGACCGTCTTGGCGTCCCCGTCCCATATTCCCCTCTGGACGCCGGCGTCCTCCATGCCTGCGGGCGGGGAGAGGGGCAGAGTGGAGCCGTCACAGCGCTGCGCGGCGATGCGGCCGCGACTCTCCGCGGAACACAAAATGCAATGAACAAAAAATTATAATTAACCAAAAAAATAGAATAAATAAAAATGAGGGGTAGGTGAACACTTTCACTGGGCTGGAAAAAAAATAAATACAGGCGGCGAGGATCTCGACGAGTTGCGGGGAAACCGTGGCGAGGAGTTACCAGTGGCTCCGGTGACGGAGAGGAGCGACCGGCTGCGGGGCTCCCGCCGCCCCTCCGAGGTCCGGGCCCGGGTCTGCGGAGGTGACAGTGGAGCAGAGAGGATGGGTTTCAAGTGGGTTGTCATTGTTGCTGATTGCGTGTCAGCTCACCTCCCGCTCCACTCGACAAGAGGGAACGTATGTCTGCTCATTACCATAATCCAGCACTTTCCCTCCGAGACTTTAATTAAAAGCAGCAAGCAGAGGTAATTATTTTTTACCTCGAGACGCTTATTTATGGAGGAGGGTGAGCCCCCCGGCTTCCGTGCTGTGCGCGGGGAAGGATGCAGACAGAGGCGAGGCGGGCAGGGTGCGGGAAGGATGCGGAGGGAACAGCGGGCAGAGGGTGCAGGAACGGGGAATGGGAGCGGGCAGCGGGAACGGATAGCAAAAACAGGGAACGGGCAGCGGATGCCCTTGCCCTTCCCGACCCGATTAGCGTAAGGCTGCCTTCCCTCCACCCCATCTGGCATCGAAATAATTCGATTTGGGTTCTCTCGAGAATAAATCCGTGTTTGTCCCGGCTCGCCTGCCTGCACCCGCTCCGCTCGCATCGGGCACGGGCCCGCCGGGCCGCCTTTCCCCCCCCGCTTTCAGAAGAAAAAAAGGGTCCCCGTTGCCCCCCGAACTTCGGCCTCCGGGGCGGTAGGGTGGGCGGCAGGGGGTCTCGGCTCCCCCACCCCGCTCTCGGGAACGGGGGCCGCGGGAAGGGCGCTTTGGCTGCACCCCGGCCGCCCTCCCCGTTTCTGTCCCGCCCGGCGCTTCCTTTCCCCGAAGGGATTATTTCTCCAAACGAAACCAACGCCAGCGAGCGGCCCCCGCCAAACTTTCCGCCCTCCTTCGCCGGGCCCCGAACGGGTCCCCACGGCGCCGCATCCCCCCCTTCTCCCCGCTTTCCCTCCCCAGGTTTTCCCCGCGGCGCTGCCTCTCCCCGGCCGCCCTTTGTGTCCGGGCGGTGCCGGCGCCGCTCCCGCATCCCGAGCACCTCCCGGCTTTGTTCCCTCCCGCGCGCCGGGCGCCCGGGGACTGCGGGGTACTCACCAGGGAGAGTGGGAATGCGACCCTCGCCCCGCCAAGTGCCACAAAGCAGGGCTGCTGCACGGCTGCCCCCGGCGCTATTGTATCAGCGGCGCTCCATGGCCGGGGAGGCGGCGGGGCGGGAGGCAAGCGGTGCAGATGGACCCGATGCAGTGAGTGACTGGCACACAGACACACACTTTTTGTTTGCTGCACATAATCTGCCCAATGACGCGTGACAGCCCACGTCCCCTCCCTTTAACCCCTTCGGGGGATGCCCGCTCGATGCTGCTGCCTGCCCGCTCCTCACCTGGCCCCGCCGCCACCGGGCACCTGCGGGACGGGTAGGGGGGTGATGGGATGGGGGTGACCCCTTCCCCCCAACCTTTTCCTGTGGCAGCGAGCGGGTTTGGGGGTGCGGAGCGGGGAGCCGAGGGTCCCGACGGTGGCTCAGGAGTCGGCAGCCGCCCTCCCTCTCTGCTCCCTCACCTGCCGGGCAAGGAGGAAGCCCCGAACACGGGAATAAAGCGGGATAACGGCAAGCAGGAACGCTTGCACGGATGGGGCATCAAACGCCCGCCTCACGCTGCAGACCTGGTCCTTGTGGGCTGTCGGCGGGGAAAACACCCGACGTGCGGGAGGGCAGCGGGCAGCCCGGGGGTCCCCAAGGGGTCCGGAGCGGGGACAGATGCCGAGAGGGCAGCCTTGGCCAGTAGCCCCCTCCTCACAGCCTCGCCTTCCCCAGGGTGCGGGGCTCGCACCCCGGCACACGCAGGGCTCCCATGTTTGCGAACACGCATCTGAATTCGGTAAAGCAAAAGCATCCGCAGATGGGTTTTACCGCACGGAAAAGTGTCCACCGGTTTCTCGCTTACCGCCGACATTTCAGATAAAAAAAAAATAGACTAAAGAAATTATAAATAAAAGTTAAAGCCCCCCCTAAACCAAACAAAAGAGGAGACAAAGCGTTTTCCAGAGGCGAATGGAGCGTTGTTTGCAATCAAGGGAGAGAGCTGATGTTTGGCTTTCAAATTCACTTATCCTCTAAATAATTACGATTTTCCTTGCATTAGGATTAAAACCTGCATATAATATGCTTTCAACATTTATCTTATTAATTCCGCAAAGCGCAGCGTCTCCTGAAACAGAGATTGTCTTAACATTAAAAATATGTGAGTCTGTAAAAATTTGGTTCTCAATTCCTGCTTCAAAGCGGTTTTTTCCTCTTTTGTTTTATTTTTTTGCTCACACCCCCCCCCTTTATTAAAAAAATGCTGCAGCTCTCGCTGTGTGATATAAATTGTCCGAATGACTGTCGTTGGGGGGGGGGAGGGGAACCTACGCGTTATTATTATTAGCGAGAATTTTAAGGGACACCACGGCACAGAAACTGTCTCGAAACTGCTCCGGCATTCTCAGCCACCGAAATTCCCCGGTACTAAAAAGGACCGCGGCGGCATTTATGAACATTTATTCAGCCTCGGATGCTACCGTAAAAGCGAATCCCAGGCAACCGCGCCGCCTCGACCCCGCAGAAGAGCACTTTTATGTGCGGGGACTCTGAAGTTCAAGCTTCCCGGTGCCCGCAGCAGAGCCCGGCTCCCGGGAGCCGCCGCGTAAAGCGGGTGGAATCCAAACCCTGGACCGGGGCTGCGCAGGGAAAAGGCACACTGGGATTTTGGGGGTAAAAAAGGAAGGTGAGCCCCAGCCCTAAGCGGGGTGAAGGCAGGGGGTGTGGGGCCGGCTCTGCGGGTTGCTGCTATCAGCGCCCGGGAACGACACACGAGATAACGCACGGGATATACGCTTATTCTTTCAGAACACCTCCCGCGGAGAGCCAGGGGCGACCCAGGCTGAGGAGCGCTGGCTGCCTCCCCGCTGCCCCCAGCCCCACAGCACCCGTCGGTGTCCCTCCTCGACGGTACCGAGGTGCCCATCGAGAGCCTACACTCCGCAGCGGCCAGGACGTGACTAGGAATCTGGGCTCGGCCGGGGCCAGGTGGGCCGGCCAGAGTCCCTGGGACACGGTCCCCGGCTGGGATCGCGGTGGGGATGCCCAGAGGCCGTGGGGGGCAGCAGACAGCAGGGGGGTGATGCTCGGCCACCGGTGCTACTGCCTCTCTCAGAGGGAAGCGCCGTTTTTGTGCCTGTGATGAGTTACCATGGGGATGGCTGCAAAGGACAGAGGGTTTGTCTCTCGGAGGATGTCGGGGCACCCTCCCAGTTGCGGTAGGGGAACCTCCTCTTGCCTCCCTGGATTTTACCTGGAAAGACGAAGGGGAAATGGGCCAGGTGAGGCAGTGCAACCTGTGCTCAGAAATACTCCTGCATCCCTTGGGAAATGCTGCCTCAAAGTTGTGACAAACACACCAGGCCTGTGGATGTACGATTACTTCTTCGAGGAAGCACACACAGAGCCGAGCCACCTCACAGGTGACTCTACTACAAGCTCACCTGTGAAATACAACTGTTGAGAACATACGAGTTCCCAGAAGTGCACAAGCCCAGACAGGATCATTCAGGCAGTGCCAGGGGACCAGCAGGAGGGACAAAGGGATGCCCAAAGCTGCCTTGCACCCATCTCTGCCCACCGCTGTTAGAGGCAAGGCTGGGCTGTTGTCCCTGGGGGGAAGCACACGAGGTGGAAAGGAAATGCGACTCGAAACGAAATGTGGAGTCACAAGCTTTCCTGGTGCCTGAAGAAATGCAGGCGGAACGGCTCCCTTCCCCCGAGACAGGCACGGCAGCTAGGCCTCTCTAGTGGAAATACATCTGGGACTCAGATGAACGACAAATCATCCTTTCTGCATTTAACTGTTACCGGGCTCGAGGACGGCGCCTTTCCTCAGGGAGTCCTGTGCCGGGGCATCCGCAGCATCGCTGCCACGCTGCAGGTGAGCAAACAGCACCATGCACGAACGGTGTTTCTCCCACCTAGTAACGCTCCAAGTAGGCACAGGGATCCTTCTGAGATTCCTCAGCCCCACAACCAGACAGACATTTCCCCACTATCAGGTCCTCACCGGGGACAAGGAACTCCAGCAATGCCTTTCCGATCTCATTTCCAGCTCTGCTCCCAAGCAAGCCTGTCTTTCTCATCCCTGCCTATTTTCATTAGCCCTTCAGCTGCTTCTTGCTGATGCTTGCAGCGGTGCCTGGGACTCCCAGGTCAAGTCACTGCCAGGGTACAAAGCTCTAACACCCTTATTGCCAAATGCTGTGGTTCACCCCAAAAAAGAGCATTCCTGCTCCCCCAGGCCGGTGCTGTGGGAATCAGAGTAGCTTCTCTACCTGTTTTCTCATGGCTCAGAGGTGCCATAAGCACCTCGACTGTTTCTTCAGCCCTTGGTGGTGCTTAAACTTCCACTATGCTTCTTTCCAAGCAAACACAGAAATTAATTAGAAATATTAATTTCTATATTCACCAGAGGGTCACAGAATTTTTTTATAAGCAGAAACCAAACCGCAGAATAACATACATTCATATGTGTGAATCCAGAAATTCATGTAATTTAACCAACATGCGGTTGGCTAAATGGTTCATATAGAGCCCCAAATCACTTCTGACTTTCCACCTCAAAATCATTTTTCTCAGCAAGGCTTTCTCTTCCTCCTCACTTCACCTGATAGAAGCACAAGGTTCAAAAGCTGGAAAGCTTTCACCTAGCTTTAGCTTCCTTAAAATGTTTAACAGCCTGACAGAGGATGTTATGAGCTATGCAGGGCAGGAAGGGGAGAGAAATGGAAGGGGGAACCCCTGAAGGACTGAAATCTGCTTCTGTCTCCTGCACACCCTTGGGCCTCTCTGTCCCTGCGTGCCACCACCAGCATCCCACAGCGGAGATGGAGCCCACCACACTGCACAACCCTCGGTCACCCCCCAGCTTCTGTGTGAGACCATGCAGGAATTAAGGGTCCATGACCCATGGACCACGGCTCGCGGCGGGGGCCGAGCCTCCACGGGGCTGGTGCAGAGAGCTGCTCCCCCAGGGGAATGGTCCTACAGCCCCCTCCTGGGTGCTGCACAGCACGGGGTGCAGCTCCCTCTCCTGTGAGAGATGCGGGAGCTGCAGCGAGCAGCAGGCAGCCTGACCCGGGCATCTTTCTGGCGGCCTCGGTGCTCTCGGGTTTATGAGGACGTCCCTCAAAACTTCCCACGGGGACCTTGGGTGGCCGCTTTCTGGGTTACACGTGGACAACGCTTGGCAGGAGCCAACTGCCCAGCGTATTCCCGTGAGGCAGATGATCCGCATCTGGGGATGGTCTTCCCCTTCCCCGTGCAGCCTGGGGGGTGTGATGGCCTGCGTTGCTCCAGTAAGTGACTGTCTCTGAAGTTTGCAGAGGTTTGCTAAACCCTGGCAGAGAGGGGGTGGGGAGAGCAGTGAAAGGACAGACAGACGCGGGGGGGTGGTGGTGGTGGTGGGTGGGAATAAAAGAAAGATGCAGAGGATTTCAGCTCTGGCTCTGCTTCCGCGAATCGATGTGGGGTGTGTGAAGGAGCTTGAAACTTAAAAAGATTTATTTTGTCTAGTCATAAATCTCATCCCGTTGTTCCTCTGACCAACCAAGCATGATAAAGTCCTTTTCCATAAAGTATTCAGTATTAAAGCCACAAAGCTCACCCAATCAGTAGCCATCTGCTTCTCCCATAACTGCTGCTCCAGAAGCAGGGAAAAGCAGCCAGAAGAGAAAGGACACCACTGTTACGGCTCCCGGACAAATGAGGAGGCACTGAATAGCAGTCGAAACCTTTAGTTTGCCTTGTATATCTGTATCTATAGAGACAGAGAAAGAAAGGAAGCATTATATTGATACAACAATTGTAAAACAAAAAAAGGAAGAGGCATCTAAAGGGCAATACAGCGGGTATCAGAGGGCCCCACGTAAAAGGGATGCTAACAGATTTATAGAAAACTTTAATTGGTTTTAAATTGAAAGATAAAGAGGCCGAGGGAAAAGCTGGGAAGAACGGCAAAGTGATCTGCGTTACACTCGTGCACTGGTGCCCGGCCTCGTGCAATCACAACATTTCTTATTTTGGTACGATATCGCCGGTATCCCCCTTTGCATTGCTCCTTGGATGCTTCCCAACCAACCCAGTTCTGTTGAGCTTGGCTTTCAGCCGGCTGGGAGGCAGAAAGACCCCCTACACCCTGCAGCTGAATGGGGCATCCCCAAAGTCTCCCGATACCGGCAGCACCCCTGGGACACCGGGTCCGGCCACGGGGAGCGCCCAGCGAGGGGGGATAGGGACCCCCACCACAAGGGTGTTTTGGGGTCGCTTCTCCTCCAGAGGAGAGAAGGCATCGCTCCGCGTTGCTCCTTCAGCTGCAGAAATAAAAGCAGGTTGTGGTTAGGAAAGGGTGGAACCTGGCCCCGAATAAACTGGGGAGGGGGCAGCAGGCGACCCAGCCAGGGGGGTGCACAGGCAGCAGCCCCTCACCTCTCTCCCTCCCGCACCGCCCGGTAATTAGAGGCTTAATGACCGAGTCATCTGCTACCAGGCGAGCAAAGTTCTGGACCGAACGCCCTCCCACCCACCGCATCGCTCCGGCGGCCTCGGGGTATCCCCACCCCGAGGGGACCCCCCACCCGGGACAAGCTGTAACGCCGCTCTTTGGGGTTACTGCCGCGATGAGAGGGCAGGTGGTTAAAGCGAAGCCTCCGGGAGTTTGGAGGGGCTGGAGGTGGCCCCAGGTGCCCCCCGGCACGGGCGGCTGCTCCGCAGGGTGAGTGCTGCTTCCCTCCGATGGAGGGCAGGAGAGGAAAGACTAAGCCCGGGATGCTGGAGGCGGCGGGAGGAGCGGCACAGGCTCCTTCCCGGCTCCTGGGGGTCTGGAATGGGGGAACGGCCCCTCCCGCACTCCATCCCTCCAGCCTGGACACGGCGGGGAGGAGATGGGGGGGGCTGCAGCCGGCGCTGAAAGCACAGGAAAAAAAGGGTGGGGTTGTGCTCTTTTTTTGTCTGTTTGGGGTTTTGTTGGTGTTCGGTGAGGGGTTTTGTTCGGTTTTTTAAGGCCCCCTGGCATGTGAGGGAAACCAGCACAAATCTGATTTAGGCACGAATTAAAACCACAACACGGATGAGGAGCAGGAGGCACCAATGTATCACCCTCCCCTGGACAGGTTTTGTTTTTCTCTTGCAAACTACCAGCAAGATTGAATGCTGTGTGGAAGGCACAAGTTACGCAGTGGCTTTTCCCAAGCACTATCGTGTCCAGCAGGCACTGTATTATGTCAAAAATCTGGCATGGCAGCCAGTGGCACATCTGCTAGGTGTGGATGACATTCATTAGCCAAGGTTCTCTGCTGAACGGCCTGCCAGAGTCTCAGCAGCAATGCCCAATGCCAATCACTCATCTGCTGCTAGCTCAAAGGCAATCCTGCTTCAAGGATGGCTTCTTTCCATGCTGGCAGGAGAAACAGAGGAAACAATGCATTTAGATGTTTGGGATGCGAGTGCGGTTGCACATGGGAGCAGCAAGCAGATGCAGCAGAAGAGGAGATGAAGTTGTGAAGTGTCATCTAATAATTGCAGCACACGGGAGATGTACTGGCAGGTTGAGATTTGGGAAGGGAAACCACAAACCCCTTTCCAAACCGCAGGGCAGACAGTGGTGGATGCTTTTTGAAAGAAAAGGTAATGAGACTAATCCAGCAAATTGCCTGTTTGTGCCCATAAAGGACACACATCTTCAGCACAGGGAGGCTGCATGTCAAGACAGCCTGGAAAGTGACTCTGGACATGAATGTGTCAGTGTCAGACCTCTCGGCATTCATGTGCATAGGTTGGAAATTGAACAGTGAGGCAGCCAGGGTGGGTTTTGAGATGCTATTGTAACTGAGTTGTGCAGAGGCTTGTTTCTCTGTTTTAGTGGGGGTTTTTTGGGGGGGGAGGGGGGAAATAAGCCCAACCAACATTGAAGCTGATTTCCTATATTAACTCTCCTAAAGCTCATGAGAAGGGAGGCAGGGCAGATCCGCAGCACCCACCTCTGCTGCCTGGGTGCACCAAGCCCAGAACTGTCTTCCTGCCCAGCCTCTTTAGGCAGGGTAATGAGCTGCACTGACCTGCTCGATGGTCAACCTGATTCAGACTGTCCTTCCTCGCTGGAGGTCTACCTGCTGCAACCTGGACAACCTCCTCGCTCATGACTTAGTGGGCTCAGTGCTGGTTTTGACATTTTTGTTCACAGCCTAAAAAGGGCGTACTGGGGTAAGCTGGGCACTCACCGCGCTCTCCTTTGAGTGATGTGGAGGCCGGATTTGGAAGGAGGGAGCACCTGCTTGACGCTGCTACTTCATCTTTCTCTGGGAAGGGAGGCTCCATTTCCCTCTGGTCATTGGTCCTGTAAAGGCCCTTGTTCCTACAAAAGAATTAAAACATCTTGCGGTGAGATGGATGTTAAGATGTTAATATTCCCCTGCTACTACTTTCACAAAATTACAGCAACCTAATGATATTTGAATTAGAGCCAGGATTTGGTTTTCAGTGAACCCAGGGAGCAAACTCAAATAGGTACTCAATGAAAGCTACCCTCATCCCTCTGCCTGCCTTCCTTCAGCTTCCACTCCCACTTCTATTTCCGTTTACATCCATTCATTTAAGTTGTGGTTCACAAAACATGTAAAATGCTACCTACACAGAAGAGCATCCAGTCCTTGCCTCACAGATGAATTTCTATGACAGCCTCAGTACCTTAAATCTTCCAGTACTTCTGCTCATGCTGTGAAAGACCACTAGTAGCTTGCAGCTTCTTTTTTACTTCTTGCGCCCAGTCGAGCCATTACAGGCTTTCTCCCCACAGCGCTGGCCTCTCTGCAGTTCCCTCTGTTATAAAATGTCCACGTAGAGGTTTGCAGAGTCCCCCGACAGCCCTGCATCCACAATTCCCCCAGCAGGCTTGCCTGCTGCACCGTGGCAGCGCCCGTCTCCAATGCCATGTGTGATCTGCCCAAGGCTTATCGGACAGCGCTTCCCATAGCCGGTGGCTGCAGCTCCCCTGGTTTCCCTGGCCTGGCCATCTGTGGTGCAGGCTCAGTGTGAGCCCTTGTTCTTTTAGCCTTCTGCTTCCCCCTCCCTGGGAAGTCACTTCGCTCCAGCTGTATTCAGGGCTGACCCCTATGCACCTTCTGTTTCTCCACTGGGTTTGTCTCTGTTCTTGTTAGTTGGTTGACCTCAACCAACTAAATATTTGCAAATTTTAAGGTATTTCCCCATTACTTTTTGTGGTTTAATGCCTGCTGTGCACACCAACATGCCTTTGGCACAGGCGGTGCGAATCCTGCAGCAAATCCGTCCTCAGGCCCTGGAATTGGGTGTGCTTTAAGAGCAGAAGCCAAACCAAGAGGAAGAGATTTGACAGTTGTCCCCCCATCTCAAAACATTTTACCTTTTCTTAAATATGTAATAGTTCTCATTCGATCTACTGTGGTGCCAAAGGTTAGGGGTATAAACTGTCCGTGGGGCAGTGGTCTCCATGCAGACGAGTCAGAAGAGAGGAGGAGGGAAGAGCAGGGCACTGCACTACAACTCACCTCTGGAGATGGGAAACACCACCTTGCTCTCCTTGCTCCCATGGCCATGTTCTCCTTCTGTTGCTCCTGATGCTCTACAGCACCGGCACCAGGCTCCTCTCAAGGTCTGGCATTTCCGTTGACATCAGCCATGTTGATGCAGGAATTATTAGTGCTGCCAAGATGGAGGGAAAAAAAAAAATTTTAAATCTTGTCAAAAAAAAAAAAGCCCGATTTTGTTTTTAATTCCAGGTTGGACTTGGTGGCCGTTCTGTTCAAAACCATATTTCATTTTATTTTCAAGGTGTTTCTCACATGGCTTATTAAAACTGTGTTCATTGTCACTATTTTCAGACAACTATGTGGGAGAGAACAGAGTTGCTGTTGCTCCTACAGTGAGGGCTCTGCACAGAACAGCACTCACGCACGTGTCTCCTTCGCTCTCAAAGGGTTTTAAGCATGTACTTAAATTTAAGCCTAAGTACTTTTTGGATCAGGGAGCGTCTCTTAGAACTGGGACTCAATTCAAAATCTGCATGTCCGCAGAGCTCTGCCTCTTAACTCCTTGCTTTAAGCACTCCAAGATCTCCTGCCTCAGCCGTACAAAACCGTGTCATGCCATTTGATACATTTCTTGGCACATGCATGTTCTAATCCACAATCCTACTGTTTCTTCCCCCCTTTTTTAGTTTGCTTTTCTTTGGGTGAAATGTATGATGTTTTACTGTATGTACTACTGCATACTGCCTGCACAATGTTTTGCATGATCTAATATTCTTTGTTCAAAACTGCAAAAAAATCTAAATAAAGACTATAGTGTGTCGCATCAGTATAGGCATCAGCTAACGTTTTCTACGGCATATGGTACTTCAGAAGCCATATGTACCACTGTTTAGTGATTCTGGCAAAGAGGCACAGAATGGTGAAATCCAACTGCCAGGATTTCTGAAAACAAATATGTAAATGCTCCAGTGCTTTTGTTATTCATAACATACCTCTAACACAGCACATACAATATGCTGTTCATTCTGTAACTAGTATACTACTAAACTATATTTGCTTCAGTTCTCATTTTAAAAGAATTTTTTTTTCTTCTGTGCATGATTCCTCCATCCTTTCTATCAAAATCCATTTAAATTGCTATTTAGAAAAGGCATTTTATCTATTTTAAAAGATGCGGGTTTGGGGGGACTGTGCATCTGCAGAGGGGTCTTGTATCAGAACAAAAAGACAATATTTCAGCAGTCTGAGAATGCCTGTTACAACTCGTGGAACAAACGCAAGAAAGAAACCGCATTTAACAAGATCGGTTGTGCGGAGTGAAGTCTGTTCAAGCAGGAATAGCCTCCCAGGGAAAACCGGTTGGTTGGCCTCGCTCGTGGGCTAACGCAAAGTGAGTAGGCTGACAAATCCTTTGGGAATACAGTCTAGGAAACAATAGTTGTGAAGGAAACAGATGATTTCAGACACATGGTCAAAGGTAGACGGCAGTTGCCAAACTCTGACCTGGGCTGGGATCAGTCCCAGCAAGCTGGGGCTCCAGGAACAAAGGTGATGCTCCACGGCCAGGGGTTTCTCCCCAGAAGGGCCAGCAGGGCCCTGGTGGCACCTTTCATGCAGCAGCCCGAGAAGCCAGAGCACAGGCGTTAGGACAGTGCAGAGATGCACAGTCTCTCACCGGGTGAGCATAACTTGCCTACGCTTCCTCCCAGTTCTCACGGAGCACATTGGTGCACCAGGGAAGGTGCTTCACACCACACCAGGGAAGGCAGGAGCACTCCTCCCATAGCCAGCACCAGCAGGTAAATGGGAATCGACACCGGATTCCCATTAACTGCCCGTAGCAGCACTATTTCGTGGGGCTCCTCATCGGCAGAGTGCCCGTCATCTTCGCCTGAGATTTTGCTATGATGAAGCATTTCAAAATGTTGCTACTTAGCATTCAGCTTCACTATTCACAACAAACATTTTAACATTCCCTGTCACCACGATTGCCTCTGTCTTCTAGTTTATCAATGTACATGGAGACTGAAATTATGGGAGTGATCAAATGCGTTAGCAAGTTGTTCCACGGCTCGCTCCTGCCTCATCTGAAGCAAGGCTGTTGTAAATCACTGCCTCAGCCAGTGCTTGGTACCCCTATGGCTCTGGGCAATGCCAACCTTGAGTTGCCTGGGGAATTAGAAGAGGGGAAAAAATTTCCTTCCAAGAAAAGCATTGCTTCCAAGAAACACTTGTCTTTTCAGTCATTGCTTTCATTTTTTATATTGTTAAAACAAAACAATAAAGCAATGACTCCCCTGCGCACCTCTTCAGCAAAATATTGTCACTCTACAAGTTCTTGAAAAATCTCCACCATCTCCAGACATGGCAACATTATCCAAGACACATGGATGCCTTTCTCCCAAGAGATTAAGGACTGATTTTCCTTTCTCTACCAGTCTTGACCTATAGCATCCCATTGCAGCGAGCACAACCTCCTGAATTTCTCACCACAGCCTCTGCCTAACTTTCTTCCTGTACACATAACAGACCTGCTCGTTACCTAAAACCTGCTGTCAAGTCCCCACCACATTATTCTAAACTGCAAATAGCCTGAGTACTCAAGGAATTCCTTTTTGGTAAGCTTTTACCCGGGCAATGCTAAACAGATTCTGGCTTTCCTCTTTCAAAGTTAAAAGAATACTCTATTGTACTAGAGCTCTGTGTGCAGCCAGGTCTTTCACTTCCAAACGCTCAGGTTTTTCCTATTCCGTCACAGAAGAAAACCTTAAAATTAGCATTTACGTTTTCCTGCTTTCTCAGGTCCTTAAACCAGAACCTGGTTTTCCTATTCTGTTCTAGCAGCAGGTGATAAAAATTCACCATACAAAATTTTGGCTTTAAGCATAAGAAATGCCCAGATTAGAAAAAGAGACAATTAGAAAGTGAGAAGTGGCAAAAAGCTCCTAGGAAGCCAAAAATAAAAGAACAAACAAGCATACAATCTGGGCATCAAAAAAAGCACCACATTTTCCTCTTACTGCAGTAAAAATCAGAATATTTTGAAAGATAAGAAGCCTATGAGGAGAGGGAAAAACTGATAGTCCAGCACAATCAGAAAGCTAAAGCTACGACAACCCTGAGAAAACCCCCTGAGCAAGTGACAGGGGCTGGGCTGCAAGTGGGGCACACGCCAAGCTGCCACGTGAAAGGAAGGAACAAGAAAAGCCAAGTGGCCCACACTGTGCTGCCACCTAACAAGATGCTGCGCCAATCACACCAGCACACAGTAAGACAAACTACACCCAGGGAAGGGAGCCAAAAAGAGAGCTGGTTTTGATTGAGCATTGATTGAGCTGGTTCACGTACACTGGCATTTATGGCAGAGCAAAGGTCAGTCTTGTATTACCTCTTATGAATCCCTCTTGAACAAGCGGGCTGGTGATTTAACAGGCCAAGAATGAAGATTTATCAACATACCAAGGGTTGCTGGCCCTAACTCTTAACCTGCTGGCAGAGGCTTTATTTCTTATTAAGGGAGGCCACACATGTAATAGTTACTTGCTTATGTTGAGAGTAAACGCGATCTCATCGAGAGCCCAGCAGAGCTTGCTGCTACCTGTCAGACAACAGAGGTTTTGTTTTTTTTTCTTTAAGCACAGAAGTTAGCAAAAAGCTTCCTCACTGCAAACCATTTGAACAGTTGAGGGCATGGAGGTGGACGGTGAGGGGAAAGCCAGAAGGTGTATCACGTAGGTGCTGGCACTTCTGCCTTGATTGCTTCATCCCGTCTGTGAGCTCAGGATTAGAAGAAACCCAAACCACCACTAATGAAGAGCGTGGCAGGTACTCTTTGTCTCCACAGACACCCTATATCTTGAGCCAGGTGAGCACCCCACAGCCGATGGCAAGAGAGAGGGCAATTCAGAGCTCTCATCTGCAGTGTCCACATCACCACCACAAAAGCTGGCCTGTTTTTAAGGGAGAAGAGCCCTTATGTGGGATGTAACTCCCTCAACAGACTTGCTCCCTCTCCCAAATCACTGTTCTTGATTGCACAGCAACCGAGGATTAAAACAGGAATAGCAATCTGAACAGTTCTGTATTTACAAAAGCACAGGCTTGCATCTCTCCTACCAACAATTTTAATTGAATTCCTCATCTCTGCTCTTCTGGTCCCTCCATCTGGAGCATTGTCTCCTGGCTCGTACATGAACTGCTGGGTTATTCCCACCTGCCCAGTTATTCCTAGGAGATTCCTATGAACCCTGCTGTATCCAGCATGCCCTTGTTTAACAAGATCCAACTCAAGTTTGAACCCTGCTTCAGCCTCTGAGCTTTCACCAGCAGCTAAGAAAAAAAAAAAAAAAGGATTCTGCATCCTGTTTTCACATTTGAGGCACTCACACACTTCACACTTGTTTCTACCTTCTTCCTTTTCCGCTGCAAACAGAAGTCCCCGTGATACTGGATGGAAGCGCCTGCTGCCTTGGGCAAACCACCCCGCTGCCCTCTCTCCGCTCCTGACAGAAAGGTGAGGCTCTCACCTCGCAGAGCTGCTGTCAGAACTGACACCCCCAAACCCCTTGGGCTGCCCGGGCCACAGCAAGCACGGCCTGGAGAGCTGTGGGAGAACTGGGAGAGAACTGGGACAGGCATTCTCAATATGCACTCCTGCAGGAGGAGTGAATAACTTCCCTCCTGCAGCCACTGCCAGCACTCACTCTTTGCCATTTGGCAAAGGGTTCCTTGTCTGAGGAAGGTTTAACATGCACCTTTCTCCTCACCGAGGGCTTCCAGAGGTGCAAGTCCTGAGCAGCAAGAGCTGCAGGCTTGGGGAAGGAGGAGGAATCCAGCAAGGAGGAGATGGCTCCTGCTGCAGGTGCTCCTTTTGGCTGGGAGGGGAGTGGCTGGCACATCTCTCCCCCTCACCTGAGAGTTCCCATGGGAACGCAGAAGGGCTCTGTCACAGCAAATTCTGGAACAAGCACGTATGTGAAAAACTTCTGATACAATATCTGATTCCTCATATGTTCAACCCTTTGCACACACTGCGTGAACTCCTGATTTGCATAGAAGTTGTATTTGTTGGTATTCACATTTGTAGGAGACCGCATACATTAGATTAATGTCATCACAGTTTATGGAGATCATCTGTGCCACAGTACCCACTCGAGGCTCTGCCTTCAGCTCCCCATGGCACATTGCAGCCCCTCCTGCCCTCCCAGAAGGGCTTGGCAGAGCTACCAAGGGCCCGGAGGGCTGGCACGAGGCTCAAGAGCTGGAAGTGGCCATGCTGAGCCCCAGGTCTGGGCCCGGTAGGCTTTCCTGTTTATGAGGCTGTGCTGACTTCTCAAAACAGAGAAGCATAAGGATCATTTTGAGCAACTGGCCGAAATGTCTTAGTCCACATTTCCAAAGGTGAAGTTAATTTGGATTTATTACCTTATATTTACTTACCTGATCTAATATCACACTCCCTGCTCATATCTTCAGTGCCTACCTAGGGACTCTCAGATGTAAACCAGTACAACTACGTGGTCTCTCTCTGCCTTGCAAAAGCATCCCTCCCTCTGTAAAATGGGAATGGCTATTATTCACTCCCTGGTTTGCCATGGCACCTGGGTGCTCTCATCTGCTAGACAGCTGGAAACTGTCACTAGAGATGCTGTTCTCACAGAAGCGTTGCTAGGCTCAGTCAGATATTGTTTGCAAAGCAGATGGAAAACCTCAGAAGAACAGCACTGCAGCAACAGAAAGCTCATTTTCTGCTAGGAAATTTTTGTTACTGGGCAATGTTTTCATCAGGTGACTTCACATCCCAGAGAGCCCACATGCCAGAACAGTCTAATAAACATTTTGTTAATCTACTTCCACTACTGAAACCCTATGGCTTTACTTCCCAAGGCTGGCCAGCAGCCCCGGGTCATTTTACAGTCTCTGCATTCCCCAATTGCACAGCAAGGAGAGCAGCAAAGACCAGGGCTCACACCCCCACTGACAGTCACAGTGCTCCAAGCTCTGCCACCCAGAAAGCCTTCTGATAGACAACTGCTCCGTCCCTGAACAGCCACTCACACACAGCCTCGCTTCTTGGCTTTCAAATCTGAGTCACTCTGCCCACATAGGATGAGTTAGATTTTGCTTTGAAGCCACCCAGACCCAGAGCAGCAGTAGCTGGCAGAGGTGCCTAGGAAGCAGGATGCCGCACATCCCAGTGTGCAAGGACATGGTGGGTACCCATCTTTGGAGGATGCTCTCACAGCACGAGCAAAACCAGATCATTAGAGTAGCCATTTCTGGAAAAATTGCACAGGTCAGTTAGGAAGGGATTTAGATTCTTGGTGGAAGTCTGATGGTTTGCTCAGTCACAACCACCACTATGCATGGCATCAATGCACTGAAGGGCTTCACACTGGCTTTTGAGCCTTCCTTTTAACTGTTGGCCCCACAACAGCGCTTTTCTTTCTTCTCCCTCACTCTGTGTGCAACATATCCCACTTCAAGGTACCCTACCCCTTCTCCTCCCCCTGCCCAAACACAGGCGTTATCCACTGCTTGAGGGACAGCTGTAGTAACCAAGAGCCAAATCCTGCACAGGAGATGTGTTTGTGCAAAATCTGTCTCAATCTTGAGGCTGCAACCAAAAGGAAGTGGGTAACACAAAGGAAGAGCGTACTTCTCCAAATCCATCTTTTAATGATTTTACCTTTACTCCAGTAACTGGCCAAGCAACATCATTTCGGCACTCATTAACAGGTCTGCTATGAACAAGATGCACCCACCTACCTATGCTCAAGCTAAGTGAGCAATCATCAAGCTGCTCAGCCTTCTCCCTTAAATAGGCACAGGCCTCTCACCTAGAAGCATGTGTCCTTCCTGCTGCATCCAACACAAAGTCCCTATGTTGTGAATAACTTGTTTAAGAGAAAGGCATGTTCAACTCTAACACGTTCTAGCAGAGGCAATTTCAAATTATGCTCCTGTTACAAGAATAATTTCTTGAAAAGATGCAGTGTGTTGACCCTGGGTGGACACCAGGTGCCCACTGAAGCTGATCCATCACTCCCCTCCTTATCAGGACAGGTGAGAGAAAATATAATGAAAGCCTCATGGGTCAAGATAAGGACAGGGAGATCACTCCACAATTAGTCACAGGCAAAACAGACTCAGCTTGGAGAAATCAATTTATTACAAATCAAAGTAGAATAATGAGAAATAAAAACTCAATCTTCAAACATCTTTCCCCAACTCCTCAGTTCTTCCTGGGCTTAACTTCACTCGAGATTTCTCTACCTCCCCCTCCTCTGCAACAGCTCAGGGGAACAGGGGTTGCAGTCAGTCCATCACACATGGTCTCTGCTGCTTCTTCCTCCTCAGGAGAAGGACTCCTCACCCTCTTCCCCTTCTCCATTGTGGGGTCCCTCCCATGGCAGACAGTGTGAGAAATAGAGATCAATTTGCTGCTTAAACCAAAGAATGCAAGGAGAAAGCGGCCTCACTGTTCCAGGCACAAAACACCCCATTCAAGAAGGAATGAGGCACAGCATTATCTCAAGGTTACAGAGTTGTCTGCTTAATGAAATATTATGTCTTTGCCTTTGCTTTCTGTTCTTGCTCAAGATTAACAGGTGCTGTTATCCCCTTTGCTCTCCTGCTTGTGTAACTGCTGAAATCTGCAAGTCAGAGGAAAAAAAAAATAAATGTATAAAAAGCCTGCTTGAGCTACCCGAACTTTGCAAGCCTTGGTGAAGCTGCGACTTCCCGGCCGCCCAGCGCTGCATTTGCTTTCCTATCTTAAATAAACTTTTAGTAAGTCAATTGAGACTTTGTCCTAATTCAATTTCAACTATAACAGACAGTCCTCTGGTTATTTCTCCAGTGTGAGTCTTTCCCACAAGCACCAGTCATTCACAAACTCTCCAGTGTAAGTCCTTTCTGTGGGGTGCAGTCCTTCATGAACAGATTGCTCTAGCACAGGTCCTTCCATGAGGTGCAGTCCTTCACAGAGTGCTGCACTGTGTCCCACTCACAGGGTCACGAGTCCTACCAGCAAACCTGCTCTAGCATGGGCTTCTCTAGCCAAAGGTCTGCTTGAAATGAGGAGCCTGCTCCAGCACAGACTTCCCATGGTGTCACAGCCTCCTTTGGGCACTGACCTGTTCCAGCATGAGGTGCTGCAGGAGCTGCAGGTCAGCCTGCCTCACCATGGTCCTCCCCATGGCTTGCAGAGGATTTTCTGTTCTGGTGCCTGGAGCACCTCCTCCCCCTCCTTCACCAACTTGGGGTCCGCAGAGTTGTCTCTCACATATTCACACTCCTCTCCTCAGCTGCTGTTGCACAGAGGTTTTTTCCTTCCTTTCTTAAATCTTTTATTCCAGAGGTGTTACCACAGTGGCTGATGGGCTCAGCCTTGGCCAGCAGCAGGTCCATATAGGAGGTGGCTGGCATTGACTTTATCAGACATGGGAGAAGCTGCCAGCAGCTCCTCACAGAAGCCACTACCAAAACCTTGCCAAGAAAACCCAAGTTAAAATGCCTTTCAGCACTGGAGTGCTTCAGTCTCATTTTGCAAGTGATTTATGCACCAAGAAACCTAGATAGAAACTTCCCAACCATAATAACCCTTAGGCATTTCAGAAAAAATTGTCCCCAAATCTTTCTGTAACTATAGCCCTCGTGAAAAATAGCTGTCTATTTTTCTTTTTGTTGTTTCCTACTTCTCAGCAACATCTGTCACTATGATTATGATCTCTAATGAGCTTCTAAATTACATCATGGCATTCTGCATTGATGAGCTGCATTCAGTAACTAAGTGTTTCATCCTCTAAGACATGAAACACTTCCTACAAGATGCCGAATGCTCTCAATTCCCACAGCACAAAAGGTGAGAAACTGGTTGGTTTGTTGGGTTTTTTTTGGTTTTTTTTTTTTTTTTTTTTTTAGCACATCTTATACAAGAAAACTCAGAAAATTTAACAATGAGACAGATTTGAGCCTGCCTGCTTCACACACTGGAAGTCCTTAAGTAAAGATGGGGGCTTTCTCTTGATGCCCAGCAAAGAGATGCCATGTGTTTCTTTAAGGGGGTAGGATAGCGGAAAACAGCATAAGACAAGGCCCCAGAGAAGCTTACTATTAGTTTTATGTGGATTTCAGGTTAAAAATGAAGAGCAGTTTGGGTGACTCACCTGAGTGCTCAGGATGCTGTACTGACCCAGTTCCCCCATGCTGCTGGGATCCAGCATTACACTTCACACCTACACATGTAATCTTTTCCCTAATGACCACACTGGGAGACTTCATTGTTAGTGACACTGGAAAAGTTAATATTAACAAGCAAGGTTTGCTACCTTGGCTCTAAAGAATTTGTTCCACAGCTGTGATTGCATGGCCCAGCAATTGTATGCGTACCCCAGCTGGCAATATCCAGATGACTTGGATTTCTCAGATCCGTGTTCCTGTTAATTCATGGGACAACCTGTAGTAAAACAGCAACCCCGCTCATCTCTCCTGCTAAAACTGTCTCCTAACATGCACATCCAGAGTAACACCCCACATCACTGTCACTCGCCCCATCTGCAAAAGCAGGTTCTGTGCGCTCAGCCAGTCCTGCCTCTGCGAAATAAGGGCAGAAGAAAGCTGATTTTTTGACAGGGCATACAAATAATTTTCCATGAGGTGTGCAGCACTGGTGAATCAGCTATGTCTTTCCCAGACGCTCACTGAGGTTCCTGTGATGTGGCTCAGGAGAGCAGAGATCAGTAGGGTTTGATTTATGGGACAGGATTTATGGGCGTTATTCTTTGCTTTCTGCAGATAAGGACACGAAAAGCTGATAAGCAGTTCCTGTGCTTTCCTTGTAACTCCTGTGTGTGGCCACCCCTATGGTGTCTGCAAAGCAGCTTCAAAGCTACTGGGACAACTTGTCCTGTGTACAATAAACAGGAATAACTACAGCCTGTGCAGCTGGGCTCCCAGACACTGGAGCAGCGTGGCAGCCAAAACACTGCTGCATTCAGATACAAAGCCTGAACGTGTGGCTGCTGGGACCAATAGAAAGCCGTACAATTTCCCTGGGGGGCTGTCATCGCACTGAACAGACACTGGTATCTCCATCTTCTCCATCACCCAGGACCAGGACTAACTCATCATGGACCATCCCAGAGAAGTCAAGTTCAACCAGGTGGTGCCACACTTCAGTCACCTCTGCACAGAGAGGGATGCACGTGGTTCACCAGCCCCAGCTGAGCTCTGGAGAGCTGACTGGCTTCTAACACAGCTTCAGCCCTAGCAAGTGTTTGAGTGCTGGGCAAAGGGCAAGGGAGATGCTGAAAACAGATGGATTCCTGGAAGGGAAAAACATTGCCAACGCACTTTTAATTTGGAATGAGTTTCCACGTAGACTGTGTTTTTAAGGGAACAAGAAAGGGGACAACTCCAATTGCAGAGAAGCAGGCTGGTCCCCAGTGAACCCTGTGTAACTGAAACATCTGCCTGTACTTGCCCCAGGTGACAGCATCTCCCATTTATTTTGCTCTGTACACATCAGGTACCTTTTCCAAGCCCATGATGACTCTGACTCCCTCCCCAGGGTGCAGCTGGTTCTGGTAGTTGTTGCCAGGTCAGGAGCACAAAGGCATAAATGAGCGAACAGAAAACCAAGTAACTGCTACTGAGCAGAGGGAGATGGGACAGCGCTGGCAGGGAACTGCTGAGGGGTGTACGCATCATAGCCGGTCTGTGTCTACATCATCATGAGGTGTCTCTGAATTCCGAGGTGAACACACACTGACTCACCACTGTCTCCAACTCAGGAAATGAGTGCACGGATGAATTAAACCACATCTTATTTGCATATCCTCAGTAGGGACCAAAGCACCTCCTGCTCTGAACATGCTTCACAGCAGGTACTTTGTGCTATAGTGGCCTTGTAACGAAGGTTCTTCCCTGCAGAAATTAAGGACCACTTCTCAAACTCAATAGAGAACATGCGCACAGGTACAAACACACACAAGCCTCCACCTGCACTGGCTGACTGCACATGAGCCTGCTTTCCCTGCTGTCAGAGGGAGAGCAGGCAAGTGCCCACTGGAGTCTCTAAGAAAAGAGATGCTTGTGCTGAGGTGCTGCAGAGCAATCACAGCAGGAGTTCTGCAGAAGACAAACCCACACAAAGGTTGTGTGCAGGGCATCAAGGGAACACAGATGTAATAACCAGTGCCCGAAACAGTGCTTACTGAACATCCCAGGCAGCAAAGGAACAGCAGAAACTGTCAGTGTCTCACAGATGGAAAGCTGCAAGCCAAGCAATCGGATACCCGCTGGGTGTCATGCAGGAGATGGTGCTGGGCTTCACGTTATCCCACCTTCCTCTGCAAGCAGCTTTGCAGTCCTAACCACAAGGTTAGCTGTGCTTTTCCAGAAGCACTGGAGAGGGCAACCCTTGGTACTGTGAGCTATTCTGCTTTTTGTTTAGCTTTGCTGAACAAAACTTCTGCTTTATAATCATGTTCTCATCCAAGACATCACAAGAATTCAACATGAATACTAAAATACTACCACTCCAGGATGACAGTTTAGCAGCCTTGCTCTTCCCCTGTGACAGGGCAACTGTAAACGTGCCCCAAAAATCATTCTTAAGTGTGCTGGTTGGGGCTGGGGGAGCACTGAATTTCTCAGCAGTAGCTGGCATGGGCTGTGTTTTGGGTTTGTGTTGGGAATAGTGCTGAGAGCACAGGGATGTTTCAGTCACTGCTGGGCAGTGCTTGCACAGCACCGAGGTTGTTTCTGCTTCTCACCCACCAGCGCACAGGTTGGGGGGGCACAAGAAGCTGGGAAGGGATACAGCTGGGACAGCCGATCGCAGTGGCCAAAGCAATATCCTACGCCATACAGCACCATGCTCAGCTATAAAGCTGGAGAAAGGAGGAAGGGAGAGGACATTTACAGTGACATTTGTCTTCCTAAGAAACTGTTACATGTGGTGAAGCCTTGCTTTCCTGGGGATATCTGAACATCCACCTGCTGATAGGAAGTGGTGAATGAATTGCTTTGCTTGCACACATAGCTTTTGCTTTCCCAGAAAAACTGTATTTATCTTAACCCACAAGTTCTCAAAAATTGAACCTTCTGATTCTCTCCCCTGTCCTACTTGGGGGGAGCAAGTGAGATGCTGCATGGGGCTGCATTTCCAGCTGAGGTTAAGCCACACCACAAAGTGCACCACCTTCCACATCCTGATTGTTGATGCACAGAGGTACATTCAGCTCTAGCTGTGGTTAACAGAGTTATGATCTCCAAGGCACCAAAACAATGAAACCCATACAAAGCTGCCTCATCTGCTCATCTCTGGGTGAAGAGACACTACCCTCCTGTTCATGATAGATAATTGTATTGACTGCTCTGCCAATGCCACTGCTTGAAATGAAATCTGGAATCCCAGACAACACTGATCCACCTCTATCATAACTGCCCAAGCCTGGGGAGCTAAAAAGGAACATCTCTAACTACAGGAAACAAGACAGCAGGACTGCTCAGCACAAAGCACAATTTAGCTTCTTATGTTGTAGAATTAAGGAAAGTGTAATCCAATCATGCAAATTTAAATACCAGTCAGTTAAGGCATATCAATACTATCACTCCTCTCTGAAGGCCAGCACAGTCACAGCAATGCACAAAACCTGCTTATCACCCAGGCAGCCAGGGGAACCACTCACAGGAATGGCGCAAGTGAGGCTGACATATGCCAGAGTTACCAGCCAGGCTCCACTGGTAAATAACCCAGCACAGCTGTGACTCAACTGGCAAACACCCCCATGAGTGCTCTTCCTGCCCAGCAGTCTCTGACCAGGGTAGAAATCCTAGGTTACTTTATAAATTTGAGGTTTCACCCAGCACAGATTTCAGAAGGTTTGACTAAAGTTTGCGTTTTGGTTAATAACTTCCCCATAACCCAAAGTTACGCAAGGCAGAAGACAGTAAGTACAGCCACCAAGTTTGATATCTGCATGTCCAAAGCACATTGTAACTTTAAGCCAAATAAGGAAAATGCCCCAGTCAATCAGGTTGGAAAGTACCTCAGACAGTCCAGCCTCTTGCTCAGAGAATGGTAAACACCAAGTGCAGACCACAGCTCAGGGCTTGGACAAATCAGGCCTTAAAACTCTTCTGGGGTGCCGGTTGCCCCTCTCTGAACTGCCCTGCCCTGGTGCTCAGCTGGCTCTGTGGTGACAAGGTTACCCTCTATCCTGCTGCCACCACCCAGCACGGTGATGCCCTCCCATCCCAACATGAGACATGTAGCCAGTCCGTCACCCAGTCCCCTGCATATCTCCACAGGCAAACACTTCAGTGTGTGGAGGGCGACCCCTCTCCCCCTCCTCCCCACCCATGTCCCGGAGGGCCCGTACCACTCACTGCAGCACCCCCTCCACCTCTCAGGCGCACACACAGCATCCTGCACCAACAGAGACACTTGGAGACCCTGCTTCTCACACGCCTGCTGTGCCACAGGGATCTGCTCGTAGGCCTTAAGGTGAAGGTGAGCATCCACCTGAGCCGTTTCGTTCCTCACAAGGGTTCTCTAGCAGACATCACCCTGTCCTGCGTGCTCAGCACCCTCAGCCTCACTCTGCAGTGCTTCTTCCGTTCCTCACTGTCGCCACAGGGGCCAGGAGTCCCAGAAAGCAGAGAAGGAGCCCTTCCACAGCTACCCCGTATTGAGCCTCTATCCACCTCTCCCAACAGCACCACTTTCTCCCTTGTGCTCTGGCTCTTACCTGCAGGCAGGTCTCCACAAAAGGTCCGGCCTCTCCTGGTGCTCCACAGCCCCTTCCCCAGCTCCTCCAGCTCTTTCCTCCTCAGAGCTCCTGCAGGCCAGACTGCAGCCAACTCTGTGCCTTCCTTGGGGCAGCTGGGGCCCCTCCAACTGCAGGGGTAGCTCTGATCTCCTGGAAGTAGTAATTCTATCTTGCCCTGACTGCAAACTTCTACATTCTCCAAGTGCTGAGCTCCCAGAGCACGATTCCCTCTCATGAGCAGCCTCACACACCCCAGGTGATACCCAGCAAAAAAGAAGTGATGTTCAGGTGTCAGCCTTTATAATCACAGACTGTAATCAGGGAACACCTAACAGCTGCTATTGGCTGCAGGTGGCCCCAAAAGCAATTTAGAAGAGTGACCTCGACCTCTGGAAAGGAGAACTCACACAAAAAGTCAAATTACCAACCACAAAGGAAGAGAAAATCAAAGAACAAGCCAAACCCCTATATGCTTCCTCAAAATGTCACACAAGAAAAAGCTGCAAAAAAAGAACCCCTTTTCAAAACGTATAAAAGCCCCTATCTAATAAATAAGATAAATAAATGCTCCATTGCAAATTCCGAAACTGGGAAACCCCTCAAATTATAGATGGGGGAAAAAAAGGAGGGAAAAAAGAGAAGGAATAAAATCCAAATAAACTGGCAAAAACCATGGAAAGGAATGAGACAACCCAAGAGCAAGGAACTGTGAAAAGTTGTTGGAAAAAGCACCAGCAAGAATGCCACCATGGCAAAAAAACACAGTGGAAAATTCTGTGTGTTCCCTCCCCCCCCAAACAGTAGCTCCTCTAAGCACTGCTGAGCTCCCACCACCCTGCTGAATTGTCCCCCCTGCAGATGCTTCTCCTACATTACAACCTAAAGGAGGTACAGAAAGCTGTGGAACAGACCCAGATCCCAATGGACTTTGGTTTGGGCTGTAAAGGAGTTATGTTTTGGCAGCACACGGTCTAGAGTTTTGGGGGTGCTGTGTTCCAACAAAGAGCTGTAGGTAACCGCTCCCAGCATGCTGCACCCCTGGCTCTGCTGAGCCCTATTTCTAAGCAGAAACACTGGACTTTGGCAGCATGTACAGCTCGTATGGGAATGATTTTCACACTCCACCATGGCTATGATGGCGAACAGGAGCCGTGTGTGTCTGCATGCTGTTCGGCAGTGCCCAAACCCCCAGTGCAAATAGGGCTCACAGGTTGCAGGCGCTGCTGCTGCAGTTGCTAAGCAGAAGGCTCTCCGTGACTGTCCCTGGCCACAACTGCACGCCGGAAGAAAGTTGCACAGATGACTTTACGAAACAAAATTAGGAGTCATACATAAGAAAGGCCATTGCTACAGCTCCGGCATAATTAGGAGCCATCATCATCAAGCACAGGAAATTGGCACATCTGCTTTTCAGGCTATTGATCCAACAGTGGCCTGTGTGCTCTGTCAGCAAGCCCTGCTGCAGCCCGCTGGCCCTGCAAAGCTGTCTTTGCATAAATATTTACATAATTTGCCCCAAACAGCAGTATAAGTAGTTGTTTTATCATTTATCCTCCCAATTGCTCTTTTCCTCTCTGAGGCCTAGGAGGACAAATTGACTTAATGTTCTCGTTCTCCTTTCCAGCTCCGAAGAGATCAGGCTGGGTAGATAAACGTTAGCCACTTCTAAACCAGACCGACACCAAAGAGATCGAAAGCTGCATTTGTGTTTGCATGCAGCCTAGAAGGGGTCTGATCTTTTTCCCTGGAGTCAGTGATAAAACCGTTGCAAAATAAGTGGCTGTAGATTCATGACGTGTTTCATACCTGCTTATGCCCACTCTCACCCCTTCACATACTGCTCAGAAATGTGCTGCCCTTTTTATGGGATGCACTGCTCCTGGGGGAGAGCTCCTGCCTACTCCGTTCCTCCGTCTCCTCCAGCCGGGCCATTGTTTCCCAAGAAAACCAAAAAGGGTCACTACAACTCTAGAGTTGTGCTAAAATCCCAGCCCAAGTTATCCCTCAGAGCTGCTCTAAGCCAGCAGCGGCTCCTGAGGCAGCGGAGGACTTCAGTGTTTTCTATTGTGGGGTTTGTTTTCCCTCTCCTGGGCCAAGATGTGATGGTTTGCACCAGGACAGCCGATCTTTCCTCCTTTGTTTTCACTCCTTCTGCTCATATGAGAATAATGGAAAAAACCAGCTCTGTGTCCCAAGCAGAGAATCAGCCAGCAGATAATCACACTAAAAAAAATAACAGAGCCTTCTCCACCTTTGCTGAGGCCAGGAATGAGTACAATTACCATCCCTAGCTCATCTGGGCAAGTAATGGTCCAATATGCATTTATTAGCAACATCACTCTGCATTCTCACATTTATAGCTTCTCTCATCCAATGTACTGCTAATACTTAGCTTTCTTAGCTTTTTGGAGTCAAGAGGGTCTTTTTTCTGTGTTTTTGTGTGCATTGCAAACTGTTTAATGATGTTGGAAAGGAATGGCTATTCAGGAATTCTGAGCTTGCATAATTCCCAGATTTGTCTAGACAGATACTTTCCATCTGGATGATACACGCAACAGCACACTAACATGAGACTTCCTGTGTTACTTAATGCTATCCTTTTTATTTATTCATATATACACTAATTTACAGAACGAGCACAGACCATGAAGCTACATCTGTAAAGGGGAAAAGGATTTGTATTGCTAATTCTCCTGGAGGCAGCTCCTGAATAACTACTGCACGTTGTGTAACTCCTAGAGGCACTCTGGTTTCTCTTTCCTTTTGCAAAGCATGAGCCTTCCACGTGTTGTTTGTATCCTAGGATGGGAGACGAAAAATGTTTTCCCGTGAGCTGCCTCGAGTCTAATTCTGTTTAAAGCTGAAACGGCTGCACTTCAGCATCACCTCAGTTCTTGGGGTCACACAGTGCACAGCGTCTCACAGTGCTGGCCAGTGCCTGCCACCACGTCTCCAGCAGCTGCTGCTTGGGAGCAGGCAGGCAGCACGCTGTACTTGCAGTAGGCATCGCTGGAACTGGGAAAAGGACCAGGATGACTTCAGCTCTCCCGTTCACTCTGCTCCTGTAGCGTGTGGCACAATAACAAATCTGGACCTTAATCAGAATGTATATTGAATTAATCAGAACTGCAGCTGCACACATACACAAGTTAAACAAAATTTTGGAAACTGTTGAGCATCTTGTAGGAAGCCGTCTGTCTCACAGTTGTTCTACAGAGATATCCTGGACCAGAACTGAATTTAACGAGCAACAGAGACCTACCAGTCCTTTGCAGTCTATAGAAAAGGCAGCATGTGCAGTTGCCAATCCAGCGTTTCACTTTGGTTTAAGCCCAATGGTCCTTCCTCCTGCTGAGGTCAGCTCACCACAGCAATGGAGCCCTTCCCACCCCCAAGCACCACCTTTCTGCTGCAGAAAGAGCCAAGGGCAGGGCCAGGCTTACAGCCAGGTTACACTCAAGTGACATGTCGACTTTTTGTTCCAACTACTTACTTCTAAAACACAGAGTTCAGTTTGGCACAAATGCAGTTCTCCTAAAGGTGTTCCCAACCAGCCTGGGCCAAAAAGAGGGTGGATCTTAAGGGACAACACATGGGGAAATCATCTGTGAATGCTGAAAAAAAAGAAAGGAGTTGTGTAATCCCATGTGTGCTGTAAACTGCACTGTTTACTACTTTCTCTGCAGTAAATCTTGGCAGTAAATTTATGTTCATCTGCACATCAGCCTTCCATGTGAAGGCTTCTGCTTCTATCGCTGGGTTATTTTAAAGCTCTATTTACGAGTTCTGTTTTAAACGACCACAGATTTCCCTGCTCTAGCATAGCTAACACCATCCTTATCTGTATCTCACCTGCTGTGTGCAGAAGAAAAGGGTCCTCAGAGGAAGTACAAGGCTTTTTCTGTCTTGTGAATCTGTCATAGCCAAAATCTCACTCCTTAGTACCATATGAGGAACCCCCAAACCAAAATAAACACCACCTGAGTCATCGTTCTCCGCTCATTCAAGCACAGTCTCACATCATATGATGGATATTGTAATCTGCTGGGGCCAAGCTGGCCGTACCCTGAGGCTTAGAAACGCTGTGCAGATGTGAGATGGGTGGGGATATAAAGAATGAATGCATTTGCCTGAGTACAGTGCTCGTTCAAAGCCAAGATGGGCATGACCTGAGGGTCCTGCAATGGCAGGAGTATGGACTCATCGCTGCAGCCCCTTCCTGGGGTCTGTCTGGGTTGTGTGTCTGCAGGACAAACAGTGGCTCACTTTCCTTTCCCCAGACTGAACAGTGGACAGAAATGAAACAAAACTCTAGCATATCTGAGAGGCAGAAAAACTCTGAAAGGGACCAGCTGCCATCAGGCACTTCAAGAAGCTTTAGATACATCCGTGTTTTGGGAGACACTTCTTTAACACGGCCTCTGTAAATGCTGCCAACCCGATACATACCAAGGACACCCAAAGATGATTTCTCCCCAGTTCTTCTGCTTTTCCCCTCCTGGTCGCCAGTGAATACTGTGACACAAGAAACCAGTGTAAAGGAGGTCCTTCTGTGAGTGAGCTCCATTCCAGACCAATGGGACGTTGAGTGAAGGGAAAACTGTTGCTACTCCAGATGTGGAACCAAAACCCCAAGCCAGCAGAAGACTTGTCCAGTGTCAAGTATGCAGCTGGACTTGGTCCCTCAATACAGGCAAGCGCTCCCTTTGGCTGCAACATGATCGTTTTCTCTGTGCTGTCAAGGCATTGACGCCCCATCCAGCTCCTTGGATATCAGCAAGCATCTCCATGGGCACTGGAGGGAGCAGTACAAGGGTTCAGTTGGAGGAACATCTTTGCAGCACTGCTCTGCCCAGCTCTGCGAGCCTGTTTTTCTGAGGGTTTGTACACATTCACATTTCCCTGTGCTACGCTTCCTGTGTTGGTGTGAGTACAGTGAGAAATGTCTGTCCTGCTGGGGCTGGGCGCTGCAGTTCACGCTTTGCTCAGCACTGCTGTGGTGGAGGAGGAAGGGGAAGAGGCGAGCATCGTCTAATGAGTTCTGAGAACTAGGAAAGGAGGCCCCCCAGCCCTTGTGGGAATGAAGCCAAACACGTGTAAACAGCCACGATCCATACCTCCGTGCCTACCTCCCTCTCATCCAACCGCTCCAGCAAAACAGGCGTGATTTATCTGCTACTTAAGCAGAAACCACAGGTAAAAAGAGGAATTCACATACTTGGAAACAAGAAAAGAGCAAACCGTGGCCATTCCAGCTCTCCAGCTGGCAGGGGTAGCTCCTCCCAAACACACTCAGTCACATGTGCTTGAAGTAAAATTTCCAGCAGCTGGATAACATGACACATACTCCCAGGCAAGGGAAGTTCTCCGAGGGCTCGCGCTGACTCGCACAGCTCTGGAAGCTGAAGTGCAGCTTGTTTTGAAACCCCCCAGAAAGCCTCTCTGCTGTGCTGCACACCTCTGCAGAGAGAGGGAGAGGTCGGCACTGTGCAGGATCACTGAGATGTAATGGGTTACCGGCCCTCACTTTTGTTGGGTCTCTGGGGAAGCACAGGTTGCTTGGTCCTTAATCTTCTGTGTTTTGCACATCCATGGGGACTGTAAAGTACCACTTACTTACCCTTTAGCCTTGCTAGCTCAAAGACATTAAGAACTTCATGAGGCAGATGTCCAGCTGACATAAATCACTGTTGGTCTGTGGAGTTTTGTGAAATTTCCAACTTGCATCATACTGATACTTGGCTTTGCATTTGGATTGGCTTGGAGAAGACTTTCTGACATGACGTGTCAGGTCAGAGCACTGTGCCTGCAGGAAACCACACAAAGACGGCAGGAAACGGGATGAAACGAAAGCTCTCTGGCAGGCCACCTTCGGCTGTGACTTTCCCAGCTCCTCTTGCAGGGGGAAGAGGCTTAAAATCATTTTTTGGAGCGGGTATTGTGTCTGATTCACCTACATGGCCTGTGAGAGCTGCATGATCCTCATTAGTTAATTGTCTTGGTTAAAATCCAATTCTGCCCTGATTGTGCAGATGACACTTTCAACTGCTGGTAGCCTAAGATGTGCAGACACAGTATTGGTTAGGACTGAATTGTAACTGCATGCAATTCTGTGGATTTATTTCAAGTACTTCATTTTGTAAAGCTCTTTTCAGTGCTCCCATTTGAATTTCCTGACACAGTCACTTCATCTGACCGTTTTATTTGCACTGAGAGCAAAATGAAATGATACAGAAAGGAAAAAATAAATTGTAACACCAGTACATATTCAACATTAAATTTGTTTGGGGCTTAATCTATGACACATGACTGCACATGGGGAATGCTGGCAGCAATCTGCAGTCCTCAAGTCCTTCTTTCCATAACACATAGCACTTGTTTAAAGACTAAGGCACTTCAAAAGTCTTCAGCAGAGAAAACAGAAATAATTTGTTTGATCTCACCATGGTGGGGCTGTGCTGTGATCCAATTTAACAAGAAAATATTTGAAAATTCTGCGTGGAGTCCTGTCATTCCAACAAGCAATTCAGCATGGGAAACCTGTCTGTTAGAAGTGACAAGGAGAAGATGGATGTTAAAGATATCAACTTTGCCAGCTCACTGCTGGCGTGACTGGTGCAGGATTCCTCTTGTATTTTACCATGCATGAACAAGGAAGATGTTGACTGAGAGGATGGAGGCTCAACAAGGATGACAAATACCAGCTCCCTTCCCTCCCCATGTATTTTTCCTCACCTATCAATGTTGCTCAAGCTGCCTGGGCTCTCCTGAGCAGTATGCCAGCCTTTGTATCTGCAGTAAAACAGAGAGCCTGCTATGGAAGCTTGCAGTAAGCCATGCTGTTCCAATAGCCACATCCCTTCAGTTCTTGCTAGACAGAAACACAAATTGCCCTCCTTCTCACCCATATTCCCTGTGCATCAGGCCTGCTACCACACTCAGGCGCTGTGCCCTCCGATGCCCACAGCGACAGCCTTTCTCGCAGGGAGGCTTCTGAAGCACCAGCAGGATGTCTACTGGCATGAGGAACTCTCATCAGATTAAAAACAGACAGCAGAGAAGACACTCCTGAAAGGGAAATCAAAATAAGATGGTCAGCCTAAGAAATGAGATAGTTACGATGAGGAAAAAGAGAGAGCATCTTGGGAACAAATGGTAGAGTTCCAGGGAATATCCTCTATACAGCCCCATAAAACAGGAATTCAATAAAAGCCACAGGGCCATGACAGCTTACTGCCAGCCACAAACTCACACTGACTCATGAATAATTTATCTGGCGGATGGTGGGGGAAATCGGTAATTTCTGGGGGATTTTTGTCTCGGTAAATTACCCACCTTCAGACTACTGCCATCGCAAGCCAGACTGGCCATGTTCTGAAGGAAACATGGTGGATTTTTTGTCGTAAGACACAGGGCATCTCTGAGCTGTGTTTTATCTTTCCACAGTTGGACAGCCTTATTGACTCATTGCTCCTGTGATTGATGCTATGATGGGAGACGGGCTTTTGAGAGCTCCAGCACATTACTTGGCTAGTAAAATGTAACTTCACACACTAGGAGAGAGAATCCTAAGTCTGCTCCTAATTTCAAGTCTCCTGAGGCCTCTGTTGCTCAAGCTTTGCCTCTTGAGCTTCCGTGCATTGCGGTGGTGAACCCAGTCCTCTAAACAAATGCTGCTCAAAGTCAATGCTATTAAAACACAGCCCTGGGCACACAAACAGTGTAAAATGGGAATCATAGAACAGTTTTGGCTGGAAGGGAGGTCAAAGCCCATCCAGTCCCACCCCTGCCATGGGCAGGGACACCTCCCACTGGATCAGGGGGCTCCAAGCCCCAGCCAACCTGGCCTTCAATACCTCCAGGGATGGGGCAGCCACCACTGCTCTGGGCAACCTGGGCCAGGGCCTCCCCACCCTCCCAGGAAAGCATTTCTGCCTAAGATGTCATCTCATCTCCCCTCTTTCAGCTCAAAACCGTTCCCCCTCATCCTATCCCTGCACTCCCTGATCAAGAGCCCCTCCCCATCTTTCCTGGAGCCCCTTTCAGCACAGGGAGCTGCTCTAAGGTCTCCTCAGAGCCTTCTCCTCTCCAGGCTGAACAACCCCACCTCTCCCAGCCTGATCTCACAGCAGAGCTGCTCCAGCCCTCGGATCATCTCTGTGGCCTCCTCTGAGCCCGCTGGAGATCCCTGAACCTCGCGCCAGGCGCGTGGGCAGCGGCGGGACTCGAACTTCTGTGCTCGTGCTGGACGCGAAAGGCCGTGCCGGGACTGGAAGCCGCTGCCGGGACCTGGAGCCCCCCAACTCTCGCGCCAGAGTGGGCGGGGCTCTAACCCCGGTCCTCCCGGCGGGTGGGCGGGGCTGCGGCGGTCCTGGAGCCCGGGTCCCGCCGGGGCGGTGCGTGCGATGGGCGGTCCCGGCCCCCGCCTGAGGCGGCGCCGCTGCCGGGCGGGGCGGGGTGGGGAGGGGAGGCGGCCATTCGGTGTCCGCGTCCCCTGCAGCGCCGATGGCGGGGCCCGCGCCCCGCGCCCGCCCGGCACTGCTGCCTCTGCTGCTGCCGCTGCTCGCCCTGCCCGCCCTCGCGGCCGAAGAGCCGTCCTGCCGCGGCGCCTTCGACCTCTACTTCGTGCTCGACAAGTAAGGGCGCGGGGGGCGGCTTTGTTCCTCGCGGCGCGGGGGGCGGCGGAGGGGGCGCGGGGCCGTGAGGGGGCGCGGGGCCGTGAGGGACAAGAGCCGTTAGGGGCACCGGTCACTGCGGGCCACCGGCCGCCACGGGGTAACGGTCACTGCTGGCTATCAGCCATGAGGGGCTACCGGCCACTGCGAGGTAACGGCCGTGAGGGGCTACTGACCGTGAGGGGGCACCGGTCAGTGCTGGCCACCGACCGTGAGGGACTCTCGGCCGCTGCTGACGACTCGCCATGAGAGGCTACCAGCTGTGAGGGGCTGCTGGCTACTGGCCACCGTAGGGTAACAGGCTGTGAGGGGCAACCATTCACCACAGGGAAACAGTAGCTGCTCGCTATTGGCCATGATGGGCTACTAGCTGCTGCTAGCTACTAGTCGCCGCGGGGTGCCAGCCGTGAGGGGCCACTGGCCACCATGGGTTACCAGCCATCGCAGGCTACCGGCTGTGGGGGGCTGTCAGCCGCTGTGGGGTAACATTCACTGCTGGCTGCTGGTGGTGAGGGACTACCAGCCACTGTGTGGCTACTGGCCGCTGTTGCCTACTGGCCACAGAGGAGCGACAGCCGTGAGAGGTTACCATGAGGGGCTACTGGCCACCATAGGTTAACAGTTGTGAGGGGCTACCAGCTATTGTGGGGCTACCTGCTGCTGCATGGGTAACAGCCATGAGTAGCTATGGGCTGTGAGGGGCTACCAGCTACTGCAGGGGGGTAATGGCAGAAAGGGACTGCTGCAGGGCTACCTGCCATGAAGGGCTACTGGTCCCTCCCATGCCTGGGGAAGCAGTGGGGAGGGTGGGGGGCTCAATCCATCTGGTGCTCAGGGGAGTGCTAAGGGTGGCGGTGACTGGAACAGCCAGGACAGCACCCAGTCCCGCACTGTCCAATTTCCTCCCAAAGTCACCACCCAGCCTTCGTTGTTGCCTCCTGACGCGCTTCTTTTTCTCTTCCAGATCTGGGAGCGTGGCACAGAATTGGCACGAGATATTTGACTTTGTGAACCAGTTGACGGAAAGATTCGTGAGGTGCGTAACCCCCTGTGCCCAAGATGGGTCATAGACACATTAAGTTTAGCTTCTAGCACCCAAAGAAAATATTGGGAATTTCCCTTCATTTTTTCATGTTTGATGCCCAGTAAAAAGGTGGTAATGTGCATCTTTAAATACTCAATCTCTAAAAGCGCTCCGAGATGTAATTTGATGATTTATTAAACTTTTTTTTCCCCCATAAGCCCCACGCCTCATTTCTGATGGAGTACTCCTAGAATCTTGGAATGGTTTGGGTCAGAAGGGACCTTAAAGCCCATCCAGTTCCAATACCCCTGCCATGGGCAAAGAGATTGATATAAAGAAGGGAATCTGAACACATCTGTATATACATGAAAATATGGCTGAGGTCCAAAGGAAGGGAGTATCAAGCTCAAGCATATGCAAAGTTTATGCCATGTTAACAATATATTTCTTGTACATGTATGTAATCAACTTTGTAACTAGTGAGCAGTGCTGTCTGGCAAGAACTGCTGCCACAGAAACGCCTGTTGTAAATACTGGCTAACTGTGTTCTGTACAGACAGCTGAGGGTTACTGTGATGCAGCACTTTGTTTTGTTGGGGCTTTTTTAAAGCAGAATTAAACAAAAGCAGGCCCCCTGCAGACACAGATGTTGGGGTGCTGTTTCCTAAGGAAAATGAAGTGCAGAGGGCAATTATAATCTTGGCTTGCTAATAAAGGGACACAATGAGGGTTGCGTAATAAAATATTGCTCACATTCATTTTATAAAAAGCAAATCTGTAAAACAAGCGAGTTACGCAGCTTTTAGAAATTATTTTGTAAGCTCTGGAATAAAAAAAGAGCCTGAGGATACCAAAGCAGCACCTTTTTTCAGTGAATGACAAAAACGAACATTTGTCCCCACTGGAAGCTTCAGTGTAAGTCTTCCAGTGCATCATCATTTACAGCCAAACAACGCTGCCTTTTGCCATACTTGTTCTGTAGTGATCTGGCTGTATTATCTGAAATGAATCTATTTGAGTGAGCGGGTTCTCCGCTGCCCTTTCACACCAAAGGGGGATCAGTTGTGGCACAGAGCCAGGCAGTCGAACCCACGAGCATCCTGCTTGGCGTCCAGTGCTGAGCACTCAGCACCCTCTGCGACACAAACCCTTCGCAGCGTGGTGGCTGCTGGGTGCTTGTGGGAGCCTGAACAGCACTTCTCCCCCCACAGAGGTGCCTCTGAAGGCCGAGGAAGCTTTGTCGTGCCTTCAGGCCTCGGTACCTTTTCCAAAAAGGGCATGGAGTCATTTGGCACTGCCCTTTCTTAGACTGGAAAGGGTATTTGTGGGAAGAAGGCATAGAACCACTTGGTAGCAGTTTCCTTCAGTCCTCATCTGAACAATTAATTCATGGTGCTGCATCTGCTCTCCAGTTTGACTTGTCTATAACATGCATGTTTGCAGTAGTTGCGCTGCATGATTGATGATCTTGGTGCTGAAAGGCCCATGCCTGGTAGGGCTATCAGATTATAATTTAATTTAGAGCATCTCAGATTTTCATATTCAGAGCCTTAACAGATAGACTGCAAGACTGGATCTTAAATCCAAGATCTGTACAAAGTAATGCCCAATATTTACATTTCCATGATGTTAATAATTTAAAGTTGCATCATTGTCATAAGTGAACTGAATATCAGTTCATCTTTACAAGCATTATGTCTTTTCTAATATTAACCTGATGATGAATGAATGCTGATACACATATACAGTTAATTTTAAAGTTACTGAATATATTGAAATTGTCATCAACAGAAATTAAAAGCAGGCAGGAGAGGTGTTCTTTCAACTCACCTTAGAAAAGTTACTGTCTTGGGCTTCCAGAGCATCAGTTCTTACACATTTTCCACTGATAGTTGGTTACAATTCTTTGTAATCTTGTTGGAAGAGGAAGGTGGGCTTCTTCAAAAAAAGGCTGAATTCCTTAAGAAAATCAGTTCATACAACATTGCTTATTTCATGGCGTTTTCCCAGATATGTTTATGGAAATTGATCTTGAAGTGTCACAACTCTGTATCACCAGATAGAAACATACTCATTCTGAAAGAATTTGTCTTGCTACTTTATAAGCTGAATCAGTCAGAAGGCACTGCTTCTTTGATTTTATGAACAGCTTGAAATTTACATGACATCAGGATCAATAGGGGAAACTGGCTTTGGAATGTGTCTGTGTTTAGTACCTGGCGCAAGAGTGTACCCAGAGTCTGCATCCCTGACACTTTACACCAGATACCACAAAAACATAAAAGGATGTGTTCCCTTCTGTATGTTGGTAGAAGACAGCCTATGAAGTTCACATTCAGTTGGGTCATGTGAGATCTTAACTCACTTAAGCTTAGGGTGTCTTGATCTGGAGTTTGATCAGGCAAGAAAGAAAAATAATTCTGCTGCTTTGTTCTCAAAGCATCTGGGTAAGGATTAGATGTGCAGAAATCCTGTAATTCCTCTCTCATTCTGGGTTCATATGTTCTTTGGAAGCTGGAGGATAAAGATGACACTGATGAAGCATGAATAAGTGAATGAAATGCTGTGCATGTGTACATTTCTCATCATTTGTCTAAAATGTATTTTTTTTTCCTCTTTCCCTTTTTTAAAAGCCCCAAGACGAGATTATCGTTTATCGTGTTTTCCACCCAGGCTCACGTCATTATGCCATTAACTGGAGACAGGTTAGTGCACTGCTTTTTTAATTCTCCCTCTCCCTCCTCCCTACAAGGGTTCTTATTAAATCACATACTGAACAATAACTGATACCTTTAATGTGGCCAGTCATGAAGCCTCTTAGAGAGCTGGATTCAATTTCGTGAACGCATCAATGGATAGCCTAGAAAAAAGGAAGGAGAATGACTGGAAATAAATTCTTGATGTGAACTCTGCTGGTGCTTTGCAGAACAACTACAAGTCATGTTTTCATCTCTGCATGACTCTGCATCTTCCTTGGCACAACAGGAGAAATGATTCTTGCTTTTACTTTTGTGAAGCAATGTCTGTAGATAAGTATTCCATATTTTTTCATGTCTAGGTAAAGCATGCTGTGGTAAACTAATGTCTCCCATAATCTCATATAAAGTAGATATTTCATTTTGTATGTGCAAATCAAACTTCACAATTGGTTTTAGGCATTGGGGTTGGTGCCACTTGAAAGGTATGAGATGTTTCTGGCACCGAGAAGATGTATGGATGTGCCTGAACTCTTCCTTTCAGTTGGTGTTTCCAATAGCAATGGAATTCAAGGCTGCTTACAATGATTTCTAGAGCAATTAAGAATTAGCAGCTGGGATAGGCTGAAGGTAGGTGAGAGGAATCAGGAGAAAGAGTGAAGAGATCGTTGCAAAATAAACTACTGAAATTGCAGGAACTGGAAAACGACATTGTGGAATCACAGCAGAGGATCCTTTCAGCAGAGGAGAGTTGTACTGCTGTGAGAGTCCTTCAGTGTCCTTTTAGCCTTGGCTGAAACAACATGACCTACTCTCTCTCTCCCTTCTGTCCAGAAGCTAACCACACTGCACAAGTTTTTGGATGTTGAACATGTGGATAAGCCATCTAGGAATCACTTTAACGAGTTGTGGCAGGGTGGAAGTGAGTTAGTTGTGAGTTAGTCCTTCCTTTCCGCTCCCTTTACGAGTCAATCCAAAACACGCTCTGCCGTAGTGCCTTTTCTGTGTGGGGTTTATTGTTTTTAAATGATATGTAATAGCTGGTACAAAGCTTAGTAAAGAGCCCTGCCATTGGTAACAGACTGATATGTCACACTACAGAAATATATGCTGACATCCTAGAAACAAGATGGCTAAAGACCCAATTCCACGTCACTCCTGGTTTAGCATTTAAAAAAGTGGTCTGACTTGAGAGTGGCTGAGTTTTCATTTCCCCCAACCTGGACTTGGATATGCAATCTGCTCTCTGCAGGGAGAGACAAGGTTATAAACCATTTTACCAGATGGCTTGAGATAGGTCAGGAGAGGACACTTAAGCCTGTTCTGAGGTCTGCTGAAGTCAAGGAGATCCTTTCTCCTGATTTCAATAGGCTCTTAATCCCTGTCAGAGGCCCATTCCTTATCAAACACTGATGGTCAGCACTGATAGCACACAGAGACTGCTTGGAATGCTTGGGCAGAACTTTGGAACTGCGCCACTGAACACAAGTGCCTTTTTCATTGCATGTCTGTGGCATGCTTCAAGCCATGGAAAGAACCACATTTTTCTCTGAAGCCTTATTTAAAGCATGGGAAGAACATTCTTGACATCTACTGAGTTCCCTTGTGGGACTTCTTGTAACTGCAAGGTTTGCTGATGCTTCTCTTGAGTGTAGTGGGGGAAAGAAAATTACTGCTCTTATCGTTTGGGAGGAATCAAAAGGAGAATGAAGAAGACTACATTAGTAACTGTGACCATATGTTCATAGGTAAGGATGGGTGGATATGGTTGGAACAGCTGTCCTTTTAAATATTAAAGAAGTGAACGGAGGAAAATGGCTTAGAATGTCTAACTCCCATTATTCCAAAGAGAAAATGAGGATGGGATGCTAAGTACAGTGCAGTTTTGGGGATGGGTGTGTGTCATTATGGGATATTACAGCCTTGTTATTTTTATGTGCATATTGGACTTGCAGGGATGTTTTTCCCCTTTCTTACTTGCAGATTTGCAAATGTCAAGAAACAACAATTAATTCCCAGCAGTTAGTTCAAAGTAGGGAGGTCTTTTTGTTTGAGAGCCTTAGGCTTCTAATTGTTTGCACTAAGTTTGTGCTGGTTTTTACTGCATAATAAAGCTGTGGATATAAAGAAATGCACACCATAGCACTGAAGCCTCCAAATTACTGAATATTTGGTGTCTATGAACAGTGCTATGCAAATAAGTCTGGAAACAGAAGTCAATGTTAACCATAGTACACACAATGCTATAATAAATACATAGAATAAAAATAACACCCAAATGGAAAAGACTCCTCACAATGGTTATGTCCCACTTCAGAGCACGTTTCCTATGTGAAGTTCAGCTGGAAACTGTATGCTAAGTGGTAAACAAGGATTTGTGCATTCACATTTGGGGCTGAGTTTTGCTGCTAGTTTTGAAAATCAAGTTGCTTGGAATAGTGCATACACTTACAAATCTCATCCACAGGGCACAATGTTGTCTGTGCTCTATTTTGGCCAACTGTATGCTGAGCAGCAGGATTTCAGGTGTCTGCAGGCCTGCTTCTGCAGGACTCGAGTGATGTCTGTGGCCAGGACTGGCCCTGCTGACTCTGCATAGGTGAAACTCCTGTTGGAGCTAAAGAAAGATTATATTAGTGAAGGTAGAAAAACAGGACGCTTAAGTACTTGGTCCATGACGAACTGTACCTTACTGTGCTTGTCCATAGTGGTGGCGCACTGACTATTTATGCATTGGAGCATGACTGTTTATGCATTTTGAGCCTCGGTCACGCGAGCTAACCCTACGCTTCGGTTCAAGAAGCTTGCCAAAACAGAGTCATCTGCAGAGAGCACGTTCTGCTGAGTGTATGAAGTACAGCAAAGTCGGCCACTTACATGTTTTCCATCTGGAGGCCGTGCAGGATGCCTGAAGTTTGAAGCAGAATGATCACAGAAGTACCGAGCCCTCTGTAGTATCCAAGCAGTGTAGAAAGCCAGAACTTCCCTCGAGTCATGCCTCTGGGGAGGCTGATGTGTGGGATTTACTTTTGCCACTATGACAGCACTGTTGGTCAGGGATGTCACCATCACTTTTTTCATTAGAGAACACTAACACCTCCCTCCCCCCCCCGGTTTGTTTCACTAACAAGCTGTGTGTTTTCCTGTTATTATACTTCCTTCCTAGTAGCAAACCCAAAGTACCTGTTTTGTTTGCCTTTATTTGTTAGAGATGAAGTACGTGGTCTTGCAGGCACGTAATCTCATTCCTGACAATAAATATATGCTCATTGGGAATCACACACACTGAAAAATGATTCAAGATTCCAGCACTTCAATAGGTAGAATGTACCATGGAAAAGAAATATAAGATACTGTCCCCCATCCAGAAGAGCTACGAACACCACTACTTAAAACTGCTCAGCGTTTTGTGCAAGGCTAGCCCCTTGCCCACCTGAATCTGTGCAACCTGAGATGTATATGACAATTTCCGCAGCGCTAATGTACACACACAAAATTTTATCTCTAAAAAAAAAATCAGATATTTGAATGGTTTTTAAGATTCAGTCCTCAAGCACGCTTTGCTTTCTAGCAAGTATAAGCATTTCTTTGTATATGTTGAAGATGCATTTATTTAAGGGAAATGACTGTCCCTTTCTGTCAAGTGTTCTTAGAATCATAGAATCACTCAGTTGGAAGAGACCTCTGAGATCACCGAGTCCAGCCGTGCCTGTCTCCTTACTAAACCATGTCCCCAAGGAACTCATCCACCTGTCTTTTAAACACCTCCAGGGATGGCGACTCCACCACCTTCCTGGGCAGCTGTTCCAATCCCTGACCACCCTTTCAGTAAAGAAATTCTTCCTAATGTCCAGTCTTGCTCTCAAGGACAGGATTGCATCTCTGAGAAACTAAGGTGGCTTGTGCTTCTTAGCTCGTTGGTAGCTTCCTTGATGGCCCTCTCATATGGGGCTGTGACCAATATCCTGCTGCAGCAGAAGGACCTGCGTTCTTCTGCCTGCAAGTGCTGGCTGTGGCCCTGTCTACACCAGGAAACAAGGCAATGCTGTAGCAGCATTGGTAGTCTGACCACTTGGCTGCTGCCAGCACTGTCCTTAGCGTTGTAGCGATTAAACTTAGAGCAAGGGATAATCCTAACAGTACCAGTTGACTTGCTTAAATAAAAGCTTGCAGCTTGGTGCAACAGAGTTTATGCAGAGAAACGTCTCCTGTAAACTGGCGATAGCTGCCTTGGCATAATTTGAACTCCGAAAAGCAAACAGTTACCTTTAGACTTGAAAGTAGAGCTGAATTGAGGAGCATGCTCAAAAAAGAACAAGCAGAAAAAAAAAAAAAAAAAAGAAGAAGCTGCAGCATTTTAACTTATGTTAAACTGTTTTTTTTTCAGTCGTTTGCAAAGCTAGGCTGCTCTGTAATCTCTCTTTACTAAATGCTCTGTTTTCAATTCCAAGTTTAGTTCTACAGTGCCCTGCCTTGGGGAAGCACTGAAGGCAGAAGCTCAGTGTAGGCTCTGGCCAGAGCAGGGAGCAGTATTTGTAGATAGGCCTGTATGCCTCACAGCAGCGTTAGAACAGCCTCCCTCGCAGCAAACAAGCCCTCTGCAGCTGAGGCATCTAATGACAGAGATAGAGCACAGCAGAGTTCCCCAGCACGGGAAGAGCAGCGGGCACTGCTGAATTTGCCACCAGAGCCTCTCCTGACCTCAGCCAGGCTGGAATTAGGTCTGCAGCCCCCGTTTGTGGACCTGCTCAAAAGAACCCATGTAGCAAAATGGCAGAGAGCTGGGAGCCATGGTTGTGCTTGGCTGCTGCTGGAAGAACTATCAAAGGCGTTACAAAGCTTAGAAGACAGAACAGACAGGGTAGCTATTACAAATGAGGCGTGCCTTTTCTAAAAAGCAGAAATGTGATGCAGCGCATATGCTGAATGGGGAAGAGAGATTAAATTTGTACGCATTCAGCCCAAACACAGGCTGCACATTGCTGGTTTTGTTTTGCTTTTTCAACCTCCCTCCCTTGTCTGCCTTGAACCACGAATTCAGCCAGTGGCTGCTCAGCCGTTAGGACTGTTTCTGAACTGCACTGCGGTCGCCTCCAGACACCCAGACTGAGGTCGTGGCTCTGTTATTTCAGTACAGAGAAGTTTTAAAACCAGACCATCTCTGTGGATTTATGTGGCTACAAAAAATTATTACAGAACCTAGAGAAAAGAGAGTTTTGAGAGCACTGAAGGCTGGGGATGAGGGCTTCAGAGTGCCATGGCTGGCTGACTGGAGAGTCTGATTATCAGAATGATGTGGGCAGACATGAGCTCCCTGTACCCGACCTCCAGACTGACTGGATGTGTGTTGTGGCATGATTGAACTCACCTCTCCTGCTGTCTGGTGGGGTTCCAAGTCCTGTACCCACATTGTCCTTGTGACGTCCAGACTGGGGCTCGCTTGTACCTTACCAACTCAGAGCACGGGTGAAGGTGGTTCACATCTGGCTGGGCATATCTAGTACAGATGTGCCCCTAGGGAAAGAGATGGTGACTGACGAAATGCAGCTAAAAAACCTCACGCTGTCAAAGATTTTCCTGGAACCCCTTGTAGGCAGAGGCCTGGAAACACCAGAGATTTCTGTGTGACCGGGTCACAAGGCATTTTAGATAAATAAAACTGAACTGATTGTACAAAAGCTATTTTTGCAAAACGAAATCTGTTTCAGAAAACTGGGACTTCAGTTGCTGCTTGTTTCTTGGCAGCAGAACCCTAACGCCTGTGATGTGCTGCCACTCATTTCTGGCAAGCACTAAGTATGTGGTTTATTATCTGCGTTCATACATAATCAGTTTCAAGTTGTTTCTATAGATGCTGAATGTAAAATATTTGGATTAAACAGATTGTATTATCTTACATAACTTGTTCTCCCATATATTCAATGCCACATTTCTCTCTGTTTTTTTTAAACCCTCACCGATTGTATTGGTGGATCCTGCGTTTGGGAGCTTATTACGGCTATGGATTGTACTTTGA
Source organism: Neomorphus geoffroyi (assembly GCA_033558235.1). Classification (NCBI taxonomy): domain Eukaryota; kingdom Metazoa; phylum Chordata; class Aves; order Cuculiformes; family Neomorphidae; genus Neomorphus; species Neomorphus geoffroyi. The sequence continues at coordinate 3,465,272 of JAUMJM010000092.1, read as the reverse complement.
AACAGAGCTTCTAAACATAGAGGAAGCCCATCAGCGGAACAAATGACTAGTGGGTGGCAGTCAGGCAGAGTGGCATATGCATTCTTTCTCATTTTGTTTGCCCTAAGGAAAGCTTTCACACATCCTGCAGTGTATTTTCCTTCCATCTCCTCACCCCTGCTGCTTTACTCTTTGTCACCTATATTCATTACAGTGTTCTATATATTCTGGCCCAAATTTTGTCCCTACTTATTTTTCACTTGTCCTTTCCTAGCACATCTTTCCATGGGTTTCACTAGAACTTTACCTGCAAAAGAGTTAAGAACTTCCAGATTTGTTTCTTTCAGTATAGTCTCTCCCCCCTTTTTCCGCTGCTTGTTCTAATCTCACTGGAAATAATTACTTTCGTGCTTCTTCAGTCTTACCATCATAGTTCAGTGAGCATCTCGCAGTCAAAGATGGATTTATTTAAAGGCCCATGAGAAATCGCAGTATAGCCTTCTCCTCCTCTTCAGTACAAGCTGTGACCTCTGTAAGTGTTTTGTCTTGTCAAAGGTACTGACAGCCAAAAATTTAAAACCCCATCCTTAGTCCTAGTCCCTTTTCCTTGGATACAAGAAATGTCTTGCAAATGCTGCATTTGCTTATTGATACTTATTTCTTAAGAGAAAAGATTTTAATTATTGCAGTCCTCTGCTACCCCATTAAATACCTTCATATTGATCTGCAATTCTCTAGAAATAGAACTGCTGTTTCAGGGGATTTCTTTTTTAATCATAGCATGATCAGGAGAGAAGTTGGTTCAGTTGAGCAAAGCAGACTTAATACAACAGCATTTTCACCCGGCTATTTAATGCTGAGGCTTTGCCACTTCTTTGCAATATCGGCTCTGTCTGAAACATTTTACTTCATTCTAGCTTTTTGACTCACTGAGACATACTGTGTTATTTAAAATATCTTGTTACCACAGTGCCGCTTCCGTTGTGAATAAAAAATCTGCCTCCACATGATATCTCAGCTAAATGCTATATTTTACAGATTTCACATCTCCTCTATGACAAATATTAATTTTCCTTCAATAAACTAACCGCTTTCCCCACTTCAAATCATGCTAACAGCCTTTTACCTTTTTGTTTTCAGAGCAAAAATCAAGAAAGGACTTAAGGATTTGGAGGAGGTAAAGCCAGCAGGTGACACATATATACATGAAGGATTAAAACAGGTAGGTTTTACTCCTCTTGTGATCAAAATATCCTCTGTTCTCACCCAACAGCAATAACCTGTAACATACACGGACTGATTGTTTGTCTCAGTCTGTGACACTCGAATCATTTTGGTTTCTGAAGTAGTCCCAAGATTGCCCAGATACTATGCAAATCTCATGCACAAGATTAGCCATCACAGAATGCTGCCGTATGGAATTTCTTTGACTTGATCCTTTGCAGCAGAGAGCGGTTCTTTGTTGTGAATTTAGCAGCTAACACAGCATACCAATTACATGGTAAACAGTCCCACGCAGCCTTGTATGGCTGCGAGTCTAACAGTGCCTTCTAGAGCACATGCTTATTACGGAGAGCACTGCACAGATCAGCACTGTAAAGAGAAATAGTCTTAATGCCTGACTACCTTAATTATGAAGTTCCGAACTGCCTATATTTTCTTGAGACAGTTAAAGTATACTTTGTGATTTTGCTGAGAGACTCAGGCCCTGAAGGTAAGGGATCAGATGTGGATCTCAGATTTTGCTATTACAGATAGAAACTCTGTTTCTTCTTTATGTTTGTGGAGCCAAGTTTGTAATTGTGATCTGTGGCCTGAAAAGTGAGGCAAAAAAAGTTTGTTGCCATTTAAAAAAATATTTAGTTTTAAACCATTCTTTTTATATCTTGGAATCTACTGACTGGCATTTGAAATCTAGGATTAGCAAAGGAAACCTTATTGTGTTTCTAAAGAGAAGTGAGCTCCACAACTTAGAAAGTATCTGTCCTGACAGAACTGAGTGCTTCCACAGGCTGATCAGTTAGAGACCTCAGCACCACGGAGACAGGCTCACTGGAAAGTACTGATGAATAGTAGTGAGTTAAAGGGGGGCAGAGGATTGTCTGAGAGATGGGTGTGAAGATGTTTCAGATGCTATCTTCAGTTAGAAGATGCATCACGGTTAAACTTTCAGTTATATTTTTACACTGGATAAATGTTTTTTGTTTCCAGGCCAACCTGCAAATTGCAAATCAAGGAGCCTCAAGGTTTTCTAGTATCATCATTGCTTTGACAGATGGCAAGCTCGATGGTCAGATTCCCTTGTATGCAGAGAAAGAGGTGAGCACTAAGTGAAAATGCATGTTACATTCTGAAGAGTTTGGGTGTTGCTTGTTAAATGAAAAAATACTTATTTCTCTGTTCTATTCTGGGGTAGGCAAAGAAATCCAGAGAGCTGGGAGCTAGAGTTTACTGTGTTGGCGTCTACGATTTTGTACAAGAACAGGTAAGAACGTTACTATTTTAGAATACTAAGCAATACCTTGTCACAGGGTTTCATACAGTTTATGTCAAGTAAAATTAATTTCTATATTACTTACATTAGGCAGTATGCTGTCTTCTCTGGCTCAGGATGTGTACACAGACAGAAATAGAATGTGTGGGTATCACACTTATTACTAAGAAGACCCGTTGGAAGTACCCTTGCTAACTGGCAGCTGCCAGCAGGAAAGAATGCCGGCAAACCCGCTTTCATTAAGATGGCAGCCAGGTTAGGCTGCAGGACAGAGTAGCTGTAGATGAGCTTCAAGCAGTGTAACAGCCCTGGCATAAGAAAGAGAAAGAAGGATCCACATGCTTCATTGAAAGCTCTTCCAGAGTTATGTTCTAATGAAGGCTGTAGCTACTCTTGTACTGTGAAAGTAACTTACATGGCGAAGTATGCCAAAGACTCTCTGCTACAGAAGGCACGTGGAAAGACCGTTTTAATGGAAGGCAGCACAAAGAGGGAAGATAATTCTGGGAAGAGTTAAGAAATCAATGCCAAGACAGAGGCTATAGTTTTGACACTATAGCCGCTATTTAATTTTGTTAGCTGCAGTGGGTTATAGTAAGACTTCCCATTTAGAAAAGTCCTACCTCTCTGTGAGGAAGCTCAACAGTGTCCTTCTCTTTGCAGAGTTGATAGGAGTTGTTTTTAGCCATCCATTTATATTTTAAGGGTGAAAAGCAGTGTGACAAACTTAGTTTGACAAATGTTTCACGTGTTTGCACGTGTTTTGTCTCCAAAGCTTGAAAAAATTGCTGACACAAAAGAACAAGTCTTCCCCGTCACCGGAGGATTCCAAGCACTTAAGGGGATAATCAATTCTGTGAGTATCAGGCAAGAAGCTTAACATTTGCTCAATATTACAGCATACTCTCCAGTACCACTTACTCTTCAGGTAGAATTGGTTCCTAAATCAGTAATTGCAATGTATTAAGTTCTCTCCTCTTTATCTTAAGTGATGCCGTTCTATAAATTCACATTGGCTGCCACTCCTGCAATAATTCATGCTCAGACCTCATGTGGAGTTGGAGAATTCCATGCAAGCGCAGTGAGTTTGAGGGGGATCCATTGAGGAATGGCTGGTATAGACTTAGTCTGAAAAAAATCAAGTTGTGTTCTCCACGAGACTTAAGAACAACTGGTTAAATTCAGTAGGCACGAGTGCAATTTACAAATTGCCCTTTTGAAATACATACTTTAGCCTTGAATTTAACCACTTGTTTTCCCAGTAAGTGATAAGACTTCCAGTTCCTTTCATTCAGCATGCCATGAGAAGCTCCCATCAGTGAGATGGGGCTGTTCAGCTGATTACTGTGATGTGCAAGAAGGGATCGAAGCAAAAGGAACATTTTAGTTGTGATCAGGGGCTTGACAGTATTTCAGCTGTGTGTCAGGAAGACACCATTGGTTGTGGGGACCTAATTTATTTGCATCAACCAAACCAGAGGCTGTATTTTATGCAAGGTTACCAGTGCTGCTGCGGGATGTAGGCAGCACAATGTAAAAAAGCTTACAGACAAAAGTCAAGTCAAAACCAATAACGAAGTCCTTTTGCTGAGAGAGATCCCACTATAATTCTGCCCGGGCCAGGGCAGAAGATGCTAATGGGAACTGTCTGTCCCATGCCGAGAGCTCTGCGATCTCAAAGAGCAGCAGAGAAATTGTAATCAGAGCTATGAGTATCAACAGGAGCATTGTAGTGGCGATCACAGGATTTTAAAACCCTCTGATGACTATATAAACCCCATGGAAGCAAACTCAGCTGATACCTCTGATTTCTCCAAAGTTCAGCTTCCAAAGTGCCCCATGGTTCTATTTGAAGCCATAAATGGCCCACAGAGAGCCAAGAGCATCCTGCAGCCACACATCTCCCTTCATCTTCTTTTCCCTCTCCTGCTGCTGCTTGGATGTCCTTGCAAGCCAAAACGAGGAGCATCCAGCTGCAGGGACATCCAAACCACAAACACCTCTGAATTTTCCTTGCACTTGCATAGGTTGGACTCGATGATCTCAAAGGTCTTTTCCAACCTTATGATCCTGTGATACTGTGATAATTAGTTTTCCCTTCCGTTGTGTTTTCTTTTTTATAAAGAAAGGATACTACTCACATACAGGATATTATGCAGTCATGAATTTGTCACTTCCTTTGAATAGTGTTTTTTGTGGAAGTTAATGTCATAATGAAACAACTTATTTTCCTTCTTGTTGCTTAAAATAAATGTAATTTCAGAATCTTCCTTGCACATTTTAAAGACATATAATCAACTTTTTCATGCAGTGACATTTATTTTCCTGAAAAGGTAACTGCTTTTTAAAAATCTCATTCTGTGCTATTTCAAAGACAAGAACCAGTTATTCTGCTTGTGCAAAGTGATGCAATATTGCAGCCTCTAGTGACAGACTTATTTGTAAGAGCTGAATGTTTAACTACAGTCTATGTTTCCAAGGATTATGCATTTCAAAACACGTATATGAAGCCAGAAATAGATAAAGGACTAAAAGCATTCAGAGTTTCCCCTCCAACAAGGGTCACTGACCTGCAGATTGGACCCTTCCAAGGAGTTGGGTTTCTCCACTGTTCGTGCTCTTCAAGGAAGCAGCATGAGTATGATTGCTTGGGATTTCTGAAGAGCTCGGCTTGAGGTGTCTGTAATTCAAGTACACAGAAAATTGTTGTAACCTGTAGGGAAGCTTTTCTGGTAACATTTGGCAGATGGTTTTTGCACAAGCCTCAGTACAGCCTCTTGTGAAAAACCCGAATGTAAAAATCACATATTTGTGCATATCAGTGCTGTAGAGCAAGGAAAGATCCACATAACAGGAGGACTTTGTTTAAAGATAACAACTTAGCACTGACAGGGACTGTATGGAAAAAGCAAATATCAAGTACACTGGTCTACAGCTCAAATGCATTGTCTGCTCCTTTAAATTGTGACTGAACTCCTGAATTGTTCAGTGTTTTATTTACAGACTGCACCTGGAATGGATATTTCAGCACTTGGCTTGCTGCATATTTCTGTCCATAAAAAGACTCTCATGTTGTGGCTATTGGGGTGGTGGAAATTTTTTTTGCTGATAAATAAAGGGGCATGAGAAGGCCTTCCTGATAGGAAACTTATTGACTGACCTCAGTCTTACCTGCACTAGTCTCAGTTGTTGGGATAAAGGATCAATCAAAAGCAGTTAGTGCTAGTGATTTGATAGCTCCCAAGAGCTTTTACAGGCTTGAGTATTGTTTACAGCTTTCTGAACAGCACACAATCTAACCAGAGTTTCATTTAGCTGTCAAAGGCATTTGATATTCTCGTTTTTCTCTTCTCTAGTATGTACATTAAATGTGTTTGTTGGAAGCAGTGGGAGAATGATACCCTGCCAGCATCCCTGTTTTACCGCAGTGTGGATGGAAGCATCCATAGATAGAGTTTTTGGTTAGTTTGGGTTTTTTTTGTGTGTGGTGTTTTTCGTTTATGGGGTTTTCTAATGCATGTGTGGTGGCTTTATTAACATTTTTTTGGGATGTTGCAGTTATAACTCAGTTTTCTTTGAAGGGCTTTTGACGGATTGTGACAATTCATTCTCATTGCATTATGAAATTGATGAGCAGATCTAACTGAACACGAAATAGTCACAGTTTTCCTTTTTATTCACAATTATAAATCTGCTTCAGTTTGTTAGTTAGAGAATACAGGCTCAAAGAGACACTGTCAGAAAAAAGAAAGTGAATTTCAAAACAGATGAAAACCAAATACCCACGTCACAAACATGCACAAGTATTGCTCAAAGTGTGGTGTCAAAGGTGCAGTTATGAAACCGTCCCTGAACATTGCTGAACATTGCATACCGTTTACAGAAATGGCTGCAATTAAAACCCTCAAGTAAAACTGCAACAAAAACTGTTCCGTAGGAATGACTGGAAGAGCTGTTCGAGATCACTACTACTTTTCTCTCTGCTGGACCCAGCTGTGAAATTTCTTGGATTGTTACATTGTTAAACTTGTAGGAAATTCCAGGAGAGCTGAGCAGTTAATCTTCATTTGTTGATGCGAAAAAAGGGGGATAAACTTGACCATACAGCACGTGTTAGTATCTGCTGCTGCAGCTGTTTGAAGTCTAAGCAATTATTCCAGTTTATTTTCTTTGGACAGATACACAAAATATGTTTTATCATGGCCAGGGATGAACATCCAAGACAGCAGAGATAAGCACTTAGAAAAAAACCTAGCTGATATGTTGAAAAGCATGCACTGTGTTTTGACCTCCTCCTTAGTTCAGATAAAATCCCGGTGAAGTGAGTAAGGATTTAAGCACCACCATGCTCTGTTGTGTTTCTGTTGAATAATATCAGCTAACGATTCAAAACTGCACAGACTTCATAGGAAGAAAATCAGGGAGGCAAAAGCCCAGCTGGAGCTCAAATTGGCCACTTCTGTTAAGGATAATAAGAAGTGGTTTTACAAATATATTAATGGCAGAAAGAAGGACAGCAATGATCTCCACTCCTTATTGGATATTGAGGGAAATATAGTAACTAAAGATGAGAAAAAGGCTGAGGTGCTTAATGCCTTCTTTACCTCCATTTTCAATACTAAGGTTGATTGTTTGCTGGACAACTGGTTTTCTGAAGTGGTGGATGGGGCCAGGGTGCAATATAGCCCCCCTGTAATCCAGGAGGAAGGAGTTAAGAGACCTGCTGAGCCACTTGGATCCTCTTAAGTCTATGAGGCCAGATGGGATCCATCCTAGGGTGATGAGAGAGCTGGCGGGTGAGCTTGCTAAGCTGCTTTCCATCATTTATCAACAGTCCTGGCTCACTGGAGAGGTCCCAGATGACTGGAAGTTGGCCAATGTGATGCCTATCCACAAGAAGGGCCATAGGGACAATCCAGGTAATTACAGACTTGTCAGCCTGACCTCAGTTCCAGGTAAAATTATGGAGCAGATAATCCTGGTTGTAAGCATGCAGCATCTGCAGAATGACTGAGAGATTAGACCCAGCCAGCATGGATTTAGGAGGGGCAGGTCCTACCTGACCAACCTGATCTCCTTTTACGACCGTGTGACTCGCCTGGTGTGTGAGAGGAAGGCGGTGGATGAGGTGTACCTGGACTTCAGCAAGGCCTTTGACACTGTCTCCCACAGCAGACTCCTGGAGAAGCTGGCAGCTCATGGCTTGGACGGGAATGTTCTGTGCTGGGTTAGGAACAGGTTGGATGGCTGAGCACAGAGAGTGACAGTGAACAGTGTCACATCCAGTTGGCGGCCGGTCACTAGTGGCGTCCCCCAGGGATCGGTGTTGGGCCCGGTCCTGTTTAATATCTTCATTGATGATCTGGATGAGGGGATCGAGTCCATCATTAGCAAGTTCACAGACGATACCAAACTGGGAGGAAGTGTCGATCTGCCAGAAGGTAGGAGGGCCCTACAGAGGGACCTTGACAGGCTGGAGAGATGGGCTGATTCCAACAGCATGAGGATTAACAAGTCCAAGTGCCGGGTTCTGCACTTTGGACACAACAACCCCATGCAGAGCTACAGGCTGGGGACAGAGTGGCTGGAGAGCAGTCAGGCAGAAAGGGACTTGGGAGTGCTGGTGGACAGGAAACTCAACAGGAGCCAGCAGTGTGCCCAAGTGGCAAAGAAGGCCAACGGCATCCTGGCCTGCATCAGGAACAGTGTGGCCAGCAGGACTAGAGAAGTTATCAGCCCCTTATACTCGGCACTGGTCAGGCCGCACCTCGAGTGCTGTGTCCAGTTCTGGGCCCCTCAGTTTAAGAAAGATGTTGAGATGCTGGAGTGCGTCCAGAGCAGAGCGACGAGGATGGTGAAGGGGCTGGAGCACAAGCCCTGTGAGGAGTGACTGAGGGAGCTGGGGTTGTTTAGCCTGGAGAAGAGGAAGCTCAAGGGAGACGTTACTGCTCTCTGCAACTACCTAAAAGGAGGCTGTCGTCAGGCAGGGGTTGGTCTCTTCTCTCAGGCGACCGGTGACAGAACAAGAGGACACGGTTTCAAGCTTTGCCAGGGGAGGTTTAGGCTTGACATTAGGAAGAAGTTCTTTACTGAGAGGGTGATTGGTCACTGGAATGCGCTGCCCAGGGAGGTGGTGGAGTCACTGTCCCTGGAGGTGTTTAAAGAGAGACTGGATGATGCACTTAGTGCCGTGGTTTAGATGATGAGTAGGTGTTGGTGTTGGGTCATAGGCTGGACTTGATGATCTCAAAGGTCTTTTCCAGCCTTGTTATACTGTGCTGCTGTGACTTCTGTGAAAAGGCAACTGTTTAGTGAAAATTCCAGCATTGCTAATACCCAACCGTACAAAGTAGTAACTGAACAGGATTGTCAGAGTAAATAAATCTAAGCAAAAGTCTAGAATTTATAAGAAAAATGCTAAAGGCAAGTTATTATGCTCTCAGGAAGCGTTTACTGATGTAGTTTGGCTGATAATTACATGGAGCATGGCCTTATGAGCAAGCCACAGCAGTGTGAACTGTAAGGCTTTGGGAGTGCACAATTTACATCACCATGTGACAGCTTAGTACTGCATAAGAAAATGAAAGCCATTCTTCTTTCCCTTCCTTTCCTATATATGAGTTATGTTAATTTTTTTTTTTACCCATTTTATAAAGAACCATCTGTGAATTTATCATCTGTGTTGTTAGAGCTGAGTCTGCCTGTCATAATATAGCACCTTCAAACCAGGCTTTGGGGAATGTTGGTGAGGCTGCACATTTCCATACAAGAGTGCTGAGCTGGAAGCAAGCAGTAAGCAAGCTGACTCCAGAGCATCGGACTTGGGTCTACCCAGATACAGTGTTGAACAAGCACTTTCATTGGGAGCAACTGGATGATAGCTCAGTCAGACTCAGTTTCCCCAAGGGATCAGTTTCTGAGAGATGACTAGAGACTGGGGCAAACAGCCTTGGAAGAGCTGGAGAATATCTCCGGTATCAGATAAAACACCTCTATAATGCAAAACCCAGTCGGGACTCCCAGTTCAGGAGGGGTGCAGAAAATGTTTGTATCCATAGCAGCAGGAAACATTTCCGTTCTGAACACTCATTTTAACTGTTTGATCACTTATGAAATGATGAATGGATGAAAAATCAGAAGAAGCAATTAAATAAGGAGCTGGGAGCCAAGGTCCTGCTACCACTTGAATCAAACACATAGACACTTGAACAAGACATAGTCTCTCAAATGGCTGAAGTTTCTGGGATGTACCCTTAAGACTCTGCTATAAGTCCATATGATGTTTTTTTTCCAATTTTTTCATGTTTTGCCTGCTTTCATGGCACGTTTCTCTGCATGAGGCTTGCACAGCTCAGCAAATTTGAATTGCTGTCACGTGCCATGTTCTGGAAAACAAACCCAGTGAAAGATCCCGTCTTCCCCTTCTGCTTACGCAAACACAAGTCCTGTGGGTACACGAGCGAAAATTGACTCGATGTCTCTGCAGGCAGAATTGGACAAGGCTTATGCCTTCAGAAGTTACATTAATGGAACTCACTTTAGTAGTGTTGTTAGAGTGTGTGACAGTTCTAAGTAGACTTAAGCACATTTTTATACTAAAGTGAGTTGACAGGACTTAATGCAGAAAGTTAAAATGTATTTTGTACTTAAGAAACTCCACAGAAACTTATCTGATAAGGCTACAAGAACTGATACATACAGACCTTAAGAGGAAGTAGTTTAATAAAAAGCTCAGTCTAGAACTGTTTTATCTTTACTTGCTACAAAATTTATTAAGAACCTTTCCTGAGAAGGATTTGAAACAGAATTGTTGAGATCTCTTTTTACTCATTCATTTTGTTGGTGCTTAGTTTCAAATTGTTCACTTTATGTGGGAAAACCACCCTTAAACACACTGGACAAAAAGAATTGATCAAGAGATGTAGGCTGAGCTGTCAAGTCACCTAGAACGTTCAAGCTACATTGTGCCCAGGCTGGCCAAGCTCATCAGGGGAAAAAGCCTAACTCTTAGCATAAAGTCGTCAAAGAAAAGTTGTGAATTCACAGATAATATTGCAACAAAATAAGAGACTCATCAAGTCTTGAACTCAGTGTGGCATGGAGAGACAGGCCACAGTGGAGCAAGCTGCTGGCCACCCTGGCCAGCCCACCCACAGCTGTGCCTTGACTGCTGTGGTCAGCTCTGCAGATCTCACTGCAGGAGTAGCAGTAACAAAACCTGGAAGAAGGTTAGTGAACAGAACATCTGTTAGGAGAAAGGGACAGCAGGACAGGAAGGAACGACAGAGTAATCCATACATCAGCAGTTCTTTGCTCAGGAGGGGATTTTTTTGTGACGGTGCCTGCACTGACCAGAGTTGCACTGCTTGCTGTGTGGTGCCTTACCCCATAGGGTGAGATCTCAGTCTCATCTCAGGTACCTGCGTCTTGGTGAAAGGAGGTCAGTGTTTGTAGGTGTAAACTCCAAGGCTGAAGTGGAGTTACTTAGAACCACCAAAGGAGTGTGCCTAGGAATAGTACAGCTGAACAAAGGATTAAATGCATCCAGGGTCCTTTAAAAAAGAATATCATAACATTCCTAGTGGTAGACTTGTGCTAAAGCAGAGTAAGCAGGGAGTGGTTTTAAAGTCTTATTGCCTATTGTAAAAATGCTTTCCTGTAAAACTCTTGTTGATGAATGAAGGAATCCTGCTCACATTGTAAAGAACAGTCAGCAAAATTCCTCTAAGTATTCAGATTCATTGGAGCAACAGTGTATCACACAAAGTATCACAGTATCACAGTACCATAAGGTTGGAAAAGACCTTTGAGATCACTGAGTCCAACCTATGACCCGACACTTACACCTACTCCTACTTGTCAACTACACCATGTCACTAAGTGCCTCATCCAATCTCTCCTTAAACACCTCCAGGGACGGTGACTCCACCACCTCCCCAGACAGCACATTCCAGTGACCAATCACCCTTTCAGTAAAGAAACTTCTTCCTAATGTCAAGCCTAAACCTCCCCTGGCGAAGCTTGAAACTGTGTCCTCTTGTTCTGTCACCGGTCACCTGAGAGAAGAGACCAACCCCTGCCTGACTACAACCTCTTTTTAGGTAGCTGTAGAGAGCCATAAGGTCTCCCCTGAGCCTCCTCTTCTTCAGGCGTGAAGGAACTCTATTGAATATCTATAGGGTTTATGTCAGTTAGATGGTATCAACCACCGCATGATAATGCATTCCTACCTGGATTGGCAGCAGCAGCATCAGTGAGGCCCGAAGGCAACCACTGCATAAAACGTGCACGGCAGTGGTATGCCCAGCAGCTCTCAGTGCCTGACTAATCACTTCTTGAGAGTGATGGTTGGTGTCACTACACTTGTACCCTGTCGCCTCAGCAGACAGGGGCCACGTAAGTTGGCAAATGCAGACCTATTCCTGGACGCCTTACAGGCTAAGAAAGTCAGCAGGCAGAGGGGTGCTAGACAGCGAGCTGGGACCAGAGCAGCAAGAACAAAGCCTAGCAAATGGTAGTCAGTTATGTCAAGGTAGGCAAGAACTGTTCCACATAAAGAACAATTTTAGCTGTTAGGTTGGTAAAACTTACGGGAATGACTACAGAAACGCAGTCCAGCCTCTCACCATTAAGTCTGATGCCTCCTGCACTAAATATGCAATCAGCAGCGCTTCCTTGGTCTGACCTGGCCTTTGCACGGGGATGATGGTGAACTATTCAACTCAGTACAAGTCAGTCAGTCCACCCCACTGCTACCTGCTCTAAGGCAACAAGACAGAGTTTGTATTTGTGGAGAGGGGAAAATTCAACTGCAAGAGTTAGTGATCTGAGGTTGAACATCCTGGGAAATGTGCAGTATCTCTAACATGAATGTTTGCTGAGCCTCTTCTGTCTGAACTGCTTGTGCCTTGCAAGCAACTTGGTTATTGAGTAGTGCTCAGGGACTGCATTGGTTTGAAGTAGTTGATGATTCTGCCCTGAGCCAGCTCAGCTTATTAGCACTGAAATTCCTCTCTAGTCTTCCTTGCTTAGGGTATGCCGAATCCCCTCCTGCCTTCTTCCTGAAATGGAGTCCCTCGACTGCAGCTCAGGGGAGCAGGGTCACCCAACTGACTGCACGCTTTTAAGGTTTTTCAGGAGCAAAATCAGCTTAAACAGTTCATTATCAATTATACATCAATTTAATTGGATCATTTCCTGTAGGAAGAAAATATGCTCAGTTTATGCACTGGGAATGCAGGAAGCAAACTATTAAACATTTAAGGAGGTGGGGGAGGAGAAAGGCAACAAGTTACCATTAAAAGAATTATTCTGATTAAATCAGTCATCTTCTGTAATCCCCTTGGATGGTCTAATATTCGAGCTGTACTGGGTGCAAGGTTTAGAGCTAACATTGTGCCGTGTTTTCCGTGTGATTGAAACAGAGTAGATAGTTTTGGGAATTACTGCATGTATTTGTTAAAAGGAATCAATGGTCTGGAATAGAATGCTTTCTGCTCTACCCTTCACTGCTGTGCAGCCCTTAATTTGACATTCTCTGACATATTACAAACCATATAATGTTCTCCTGGAGAACAGAGAGCTTGATAAGCCAGCGACATAACTGACATGGTTCCAGTTTGAGTGAGCGTGCATGTACCTTGTGATTTGTATCTGACTTGTCAGCTCTCCCTGCATGGCTATCAGTTCTGTTACATAAGTGATGCTATAAAACTTGCTTAAAACGAAGCATTTGCAAGTCCAAATGAAATCTAGTGTTTCCTTAGTGATAAGTTTCTTCCAGCCAGATTTCCCCTACTAATTTAAAAAAAATAGCCCAAACAACTTTTTCCCCATTATGGAAAGTAACAGTTTGTCTTGATTCTTATTTACATTACTTGATAAGTATTGGGTTTGGGGTTGTTTTTAGTAATTTTGGGGTAAAGGTTCTGATGCTGTTAAAATACGCATCTTTCATGACCCACGGTTTTGTCATCTCCATTTGGTTTACTCAGTGACTGCAAATGAGGTACTGCTTAGACATTGTATAATTAGAATATTCTCACTAACCTGACACTGCACCAGGCTCCTCTCTGTTGGTTATTTTATGCAAGACCATATGTCTCAGGGATGTTTTTCATTTCGATAGGGGACAGGCTAGCAGCCTTCCCCCACCCCTGTATCTAAAGCATTGCTGAGCTGCGTTGGGATGTAGGCTGGAATTGGCAGCGAGTTCGGGGTAAAAGCACAGATGTTTGGCAGCACAGAGAGGCAAAGCCCTTTAGGTACAAACTGCTTTTGCTCCTTTGCTGGGACTTTGTTGGAGAGAATCATCAAAGTGCTTCCTGTGAAAGCATGCGTTTCATTATCATGAATTGATTGTCTGCTGTAGAGTGTGAGGTGGTCCTGTCAGCTCATTGCTTGCTGCACATATAAATGCTGGGGAAAAGCATGGGCAACTACAGGGCTTGCTTTAACACCGTAGAGACATGCGGTATGGGACTGAATCAAAGACAGAACATGGAATTTCAGTTTGCATATAGATCCCATATTTTGGTGGGTTTTTTTTTGTTTGGTTGTTGTTTTTTTTTTTTTAAAATAGTCTTTTTTCATTAAGTTCATATTGTAACACAATGGACCCTGTGGTGCTATCCAAAAAAATGGAAGTTTTCGTTTTGGAAACAAGCAAATAACTTAAGGAAGTCAGGGATTAATTGCTGTATGGTGAAGCAGGCCTGACTAAAGTTTAAGATGTGCTGTGAATGTGATCTTGAGATTGATGAAGGTTACTCAAGTGTAATCAGTGAAATCAAGGGCTCTATTTATATTCCTTTCCTCTTGTAACCTCCTCCAGGCTTTTATCCATAAAGCTTAACTCTACCCCAATATATTGGGGCACAGCTCCTATTCAGGTTTAAAAGGTGACAACTCACGAATGAGAGAAATCTGTAGTGATACCAGCATACATGCCTCTTCAAGTTTTCACCACCCTAATGTCACACATGTTCACTTTTACATATGTACTGTGAATTCAGTATGAAAAATACCCATTTATGGACAGTCATTGTCTAGAAAAAAAGAAGCAGATGAGTTCATTACACCTAGGAAACACCTCCTGCTTTACTTTCATTTTCCTTTTGCTGCCTCAGCAATAGTAGAAAAAAAGTTTTAAGTTACAGAGAAAACAAAAAGGACTAAAGCTGCCAAGAGTACTTCTAAGTGACTCATAGAAAAATACAACCATGTGGAAACGTGGGTTAAGCCCAGTCCCAGTTCAGTCAGTCAGCACAAATGAAGCAAAATAACTTCAAGAACCAAACTAAGTACCTGAGCAAGCACTGTTCTGGTAGGCTCTGCTGGCCTCACTCTGGGCAGACAGGCTACTCGGCCAGCCAAACGCTAGAACAACAGAGTTTTCATTACACGCTCTTCCACAGAGTTGTCCAGCTCCAAGCTGCGACAAAGCTCAAGAAGGTACTGGCTTACCAGAGAAGGGACTAACGCAAGAGCATCATTCCGCAGGCTCAGACACTTGGAGCAGCTCCAGCCCAGTGTCTCCAGGCCCCACTTCTACACACTGTGCTCTCAAACAGCTCTGTTCCTGCCTGCCACTGAAACAGCCGCTCCCCAAGCCTTGGCCATGCAGGTGTGTATCATTCCCTGGTCAACACTTCATAGGAGCCAGGTGTGGGCAGTCCCAAATCAGGAAACAGCCGGCAGAGCTCAAGGACTAGAGCTGCAATCATTAGGGGCTTTGCCTACTGCTCTTGGTTTATCATAGCCCTCTCAGACACTGCTTGGTGAGTCAGGCCACCAGTGACTCTTGAAACCTTTAGTTGCTGAAAATTATTAGCATGGCAGGTATGATCAAAGTGTGCCAGAGCTCTCGCCCTCTGGCAGTTCATGATTATACTGGAAGCAAACACCTTACACATCCATACAGCATTTTGTGATTTCAGAACAGTAAACTTGAGCATGGTGGTTCAATAAAGAATCCAGCTGTGCTGACAACCCGCCCCAAATCCTGAACTCTGCCTACAGTTTCAGGAAGGAAAAGATGCCATGTGAGTTACGATTTACCATGCTGACTGCTGCCAAAAACTTCTGAACTGCATAATGGGGCTAAGCAAAATTGAATGGTGCTGTGAATAAATTGACACTTAGCATATTTTTGCTAATTGTTGGTGTATAGTTGGGCTGCCCATGGCTTGTTACTGCTGCATTGTTCTTGCAATTTCTTGGAATGTGAAATTCATTAAAGTGCTGGAAGGAAAAGCTGTTGTTTTAGCCTGTGTGTAATGCTGTACCGCATGGTGCAGCTCTGTTCCACAGTATGTTCTGAGTGTATGGTAGGCAAAATAATTAAAAAGCTGCAGGAGCTGTATTAGTTTACTGTTTCATTTCCAAGAACATTGAGGTGGCAGTAGTAAGGGTGGAAAGTAAGTCAAAGCAGAGCTGGGCCTCATCCGTGACAAGCTAAAGAGGGGACTGGAAGATACAGAAGGCACATTTTCTACAGGAAGAAATGTTTGCATAAAGCAGGGGCAAGATCTATGACAAGATAAAGTTTATAAATAGAAGTGGAGTTTGCAAAGAATGTAAGCGCCAGTGAGCCTGATGCCATCTTGTTATCTGGAGGCCTTTTTGCTGTTTATTGCAGGGACATCTGCCTTTTCTATGCTAATGGAATTATGTGCACAGGTGTATTGTTTCTGCAGCTTAAATCTGACAAAACATGAGCCTGTTTTTCAGACAGGTCAGAAACTGGCACTGTTTCTGTAAAACATCTCACTGAATTAAATGGTTTATTAATGACAAAAATGCTAAGCCATGTACTTAGGAAGCGGGCTGTGGAGTTTATGTGAGCCTTTGGGAACCTCCTAGCAGGAAGTCTGTAGAAATCCACGCCACTGATAAGGACTGATACAGATTTTAGGTACTGATTAACTGTCAAGTTGTTCAGAAAAAAACTCGCTAGGTAAGAAGTGGTCCCGAACTGAAAAGTGGATAAAGTGAGTGGACCTGAGGAAGATTAAACACAAAACTGTCTGTGGCTTGTAAGCTTCTACAATAGCTTGAGAGATGGAGATATGTGAGAGCTGTAAAGAGAAAACGTGAATGCCAGTGAGCTTGCTCAGGAGCTGAACAGTTCTGGTTCCAATTGCTGCTCCCTTGTTGCCGTTATTGAGCTGATAGAAAGCACCTGACAGCAAGAGTCGAGCACACACGACTGCTCTGGAGGACAGAGCCTCTGAAGGACAGAGCCTCCGAGAGCTTCGTGCAGGCCACAGGACTGGTGTGGAAGGAAGCCAAACCTACTTTTCTGTAAGAGACGTCAAAGCCCTGATTCAGCAAGGGACATCTTTAACTGTAAGCCAGGATCTCACCCCACTGTACTGAACAGAATATTCATATGCTCAACGTTACCCCTGCAGGAATGGGGTGGCTGGCTCACAGAATAGAACCGGGCAGTCCAGCCGCTGAGGTACGAGTGACCATTTCAGAAAAGGAAAGCTTTTGTTGCCAGATAGGGTACCACCCTATGTCAGTGAGCTTACATCAAGGATGAATTTCTGTTGAGTGCCCCTGGGATATCTCAGATGCCTTTATTCTCCTAACTCCTGCACTCAGAAGTATTATGAAATTATTAACTTGCACACTGAGAAATGCTACAGAACAGTATGCGTTCGCTTAATAGCAATAAGATGTGGTTTCACTCAAAGCCTCAGTAGCTGTGTCAGGCCATGCTTTCAGGACTGTGTTCGTGCCACTCATTGCTGAGGGAGCTGTTGTTACAGAAAACAGCCTAACAAGATCTTTTTTAATCTTAGAGGCTCTGCTGCTGTGAGGTGGCAGCAATGTAACAAATCCTGTGTACAGAAGAGCTACCGAACAGGGTTTCCTCAGCAATCTGTTGTTCCCCTGCTCAACAAGAGGATGTTTGGGGCATGAATTTCCTTTCTCCTTTTCTCTAAGTACAAGACTGACTACCTTGAGGAGCAGAACTCTGCTGTCTTCCCTTTTCACAGCAGCCACAGCTGCTTTCTCAGGAGTGTTGAGAAGGCAGGCGCACAGCTGTGGTTTTGATGAGACCCTCCAGCTGTGACTGGTTCTGCACAGCGCAGTTCTGGCTCACAGAAGCGCTCCCTTTCCTCCGCAGTTCTCCATTTCTGAAGCTGCAAGACAACAGGACACAGGTTGACAGGTTCCAACTCTGTTTTGCACTTCGGTTTTGGGGGAAGTTGTTTCTTTCCAGGACAGCTAGCGTTATGGGAGATAACTGGAGGGAAAGCCTTTGCAAGCCTCGGAGAAGAGAGCTCTATATTTGGTGTGGAGCTCTGGAAGCGAAATGGATGACATCATCTCTCTGAATCTCCCCTGCACACTGTTATACTTAGGCAATTTACAGTCTTATTTGAATTTATTTTATGCCAGCAGAGTGTTTAACTATCCTATCCAAGGATGGCCTTATATAGTGATGATTTCAGTTTTTCTGTGGGCAGTAGGTTTCTAAATAATGGATTTGCAATGCTAGATTATTCTCTTTGATTGTCCTGAACTGGGAAGAGGGAGTGCAGTACTGATTTTTGTAGAGTTCACTTCAATGTTGCTAATTTGCAGCCCAGGTTCCCACAGCAGGACAGAGTAAAGTTACTTTTAAATTTTTAAAAGGGGTAGTGGGAAGAAGGGAGGTGAAATATATGCATGCCCTGGTTTGTATGTTGCCATTGAAAAGAATGCGAGCCAGAACAAGAAAAAAGTAAACAAAGGCCACAAGTTTCTATACATGCTTTTAAGATGAAAAAATAAGTTATCCTCTCTCAGAATTGAAAGAAGAAGTGGTGATTGCTGTCTGTGAAAATACTGTCAGGTTTTCCATTGTGACAGCAGAAAGCTAGTTACCATATCCTTTTGTGCCAGGCCTTTCAGACTGGTGGTGTTTGGTACAGTTAATAGGATTTGACCCTTTGGAAGAATGCAGATTTTTACCTAATTGATGGAAAATTCAGTTCTGCGTATGCTGTTTAGGTGTTGCTTAGAGGGAGTGTTGAGAAAAGCCTGGAATGTAAAAGATTGAGCAAAGAGCTATCTGTGTGCCTTTAGTTTGGTTCCACTTGGTCCCAGTAAATTGTTTACAAAGTTTCTTTTATTTCTGCTTCTTAAGGTTATTTGATGATGGTGAAGGGGAGGATTTGCAGGGACAAAGCAGTTATCTATACCATTACCCTTTTTTTTAGAGCATGGACTATCACAAAGCTTTTTGAAGGATGTGGAAAACAAGTAGTTAAACTTAGAAAAAGAGATTTCAGTATTTTCCCACTTCCCCCTCCCCCCCCCCCCCTTAATGTAAGCTTTGTTTGGGTGAAAATGACAATCTTGGGCCACCACCTTTGCAAAGAGACTGAGGATCTCTAAACAGTACAGCTTTCTCAAGCCAAGCAGAGAATGGCAGTAATTGAAATGATGAAAAATCAGTGACAAAGCAATTGTTTATATCTAGGAATACTAATAAAACTCAGTATTTTCCTGCTTTATGTCAAAAGCAGCACATCTACATGTATAAATACGAATCCCATGCTGCCATGTGGGAAATTAGCTTTTTTCCATGAATAGTGATCATTTAATCTAGGCCATATTTTATCCCAATTGGGGCTCTTTCCCCCTCAGTTATTCTTAAATCCAAGGAGAATTAAGCATGTCCAAATGTGTTCTTTTCCTGTTTTATATTGCATTTGGAAATACAGTCTTAGAAAAGTCATTATCAGATACAGTGCAATTATGGAAATAACTACTTTCCACGACAATACAGATTCTGTCTCTCATTGGCTTCCCCTCTCCCTGGCTTCCAGTTCACAATGTGGCTCTGCTTCATCAGACAGTGGGGAGACAGGGACGGGACAAGAGATGGAAAGTCTCTCCCTGTCTGTATAGCACTACTCTAAAAATATTAATGAATTTGGTGTGCTTTGATACTGCCAACTGCAAGATCTGTTCTTCATGTTAGAGCGAGCTTGTAGTTTCACTGATTTAAATGGGACTACTCATCTGTCTCTTCAGAGGAAAAAACCCAGAACACGTCTTTACAGTAAAGGAATAAGATACAGAAAGAATAAAGCATTTTGTTTTGCACCAAATATTCCCCCCAGTAAACTATGTAACACTTGTTTCTCCACTGAAAGAGGAATCAGAAAGCCAAATCCTTTTTTGGAAGTGGGATGAGATGCTCAGCTCATATAAATGGGCTGCCTTGCACTGAACTTGAAGCTGCATTCTCTCCCAAGATCTCTATCGCTGCCTCTGATCCAAACAGATGCACCTGCAAGGTCTCGTTCTCTAAGTTCTACTTAGAGGTTTATAAATGGGTTTTGAAGCACCAAAAAGATAATTTGTGGTGGGGAGACAGGGGATATGGGAAGTGTTAAATGAGGCACAGTATTCCTTTTCTTGGGACTCTGCATGCTTTTTGTCAGAAGAATGACAAATATCTTCTTGTTTCTGCTGGGCCTGGATACGAAGGAACAGGAATTACAAGCAAATACAGCAGACAGAGTTAAAAAAAAAAGATGTATATAAAGGAAGGAGAAAGGTGTAAGGGCAGGGTTACATTCACTGACAGGCCAGCTCAGAGCAGGCATGGTTATGGCAAATGGAGGTAGGAAGGGACAGTAACAGGACCATCTCGATTACAAGGAACTGGATTGATTCTATGCAGTATTATATATGAATGGCTGCTAAAAATATACCACTTATTACAGGGAAAGCTATAAAAAGACATGGTGCAAGTTTTCTGAGTGAAAGGAAACTTAAAAACCATTGGGAAAAAGCCGTTTTCATAGGAAGGCGGCAGGAAGTTAAATTACAGGTTGTTTGTGTGGTTTTAATCCTACAAGCTTCAAGAGACTCATTCCCGTGAGTTAGCAGAAACAACACCACCTACTTAGAGGGGGGATTCACATTTTGGCAATGGGTATTGCATCTCCTTTCTGGACAGCAACAACAAGAGGTGGAGGGCCCTGCTGTGGGACCAAGATCCTTGATGGGGGAAGAAAGAGCATGATCTCATGGTTAGATTCTGGCAGCAGTTGCAGTCAGACACCCTGACCCGCTCTGTCCGAGATGCACCATTTTCGAATGGAAAAAACGAAGTGGTCTGTGGCAGTGGCCATGTCAGTGCTATTTATGTGTCTACTTAGGTGACCACGGATAACTTGATCACTTGATGCATTTGTAAATGGGGAAAATGTGACTTGGCTGAAACTAAGGCAGTGCCCGAGACCTGTGTTAAGTACGGGTCGGCAAGAAGTGTCCACTTACTCCTTTCTCTTAGGTTCCCTCCCTTGTGTTTCTAAGTCAGCTCTAGGAATATAGTTTTGTTCCAGCCTTTTGGAAGATATTCCCTGACTGGCTGGAGAATCAAAGCAGGCTGACTGGTACAGCCTATCTGACAGAAGGCAGCACATCCAAGAACCCTGCGTGTTCCTCTTCTGCTTTACACATGGCAGGGTGCCAGCACGCGGAATAATGTGCACTTGGCTTGACCCACAGAGTGTTGGAAGACTGCTTTTGCCTGGATTCGGTTTTGGATCAGGCTCCTTGTGACTAATTTTTGGCTTAAATGTTTGGATTAGGATTGAAGGAAAATCAGGTTAGGGATCTGGACAGAAATTTAAAGGCCCAAATCAGACTTCATTACGTTTTGAAGACTGTCCTGGTTTTAACATTGGTTAAATCCAAGTCTCTTGAACTCTGAGGTAGATCTGACTGTGCAGGTGTGCAGAAGTTTTATGTGGTCAAGGCAACGTCCTACAATGTCAGACTTGAGCAAACCAAACCTACAGCTGTGCATATGTATCTTCTAAGGACAAGTGTTTGTTATAAAATTATATTTCTCACTGAAATAGAACCTTGAAGCCTATTTATGACTCATTTCCTCCTTTGCCATAGGTTTTGAAGCAATCATGCACAGAGATTTTATATTTGGAGCCATCCAGTGTCTGTGTGGGAGGTAAGTTCTTATAATTGTACAATAATATTCAGCCAGTTCTTATAGGACTGTTATTTCCCTGTTTTACCCAAGAGAAAACCCCAGAGGTCTCTTGCATAAAACGTCTATTAAAAAAACTCCTGGAGGAGTTAAGAAAGATCAGATCCTTCTCTCTCTACTCATTTTTTTCCTCAGAGGAGCTGAATTCCAGGGCCCAATTCATAACGCAGGTAATGCATGTGAAAGTATGAGACCCATTTATCTCAGTAGTTGTGCTCTGCACTTGGCCTTGTACTCAATGCAGTGATACTTAATCTGTGACACTCACATACTGTTTTACCTACAGTTGTGGAGTTAAGTTCTGCGAATCCTGATAACATATGTTTATATAAATTCATGAGACTGTTTCTAGCGCCCTGCCCCAAATCCATGGAGTTTAAGCAGAAAAGCATTTACTGCATTTTTGTGCAGGAAGCTGTACAAAACTATTAACTGGAAGAGTTGTGCAAAATTTTAAGGGCTTGTCTTCTTTCTGGATTTCACAATCCACATGTAGTTAGACACCAATCAAAATAAGGTAGTTGCAAAATCTCCTTGTTTTGATGTTTCTGTAAAAACATGGATCATCTCAATGAAATCATTGGCCTCAGTAAGCAAACTGTTTTCACTCCTCCTCTGTACTAAGCAGAAATAGCATGGCCCTTATGCAACTTCCAGAGGAATGGGACTAAGGAGAAATGTTTTATTCATCTGGTGCTTTAGGTGGGCCTGATTCAGGTTTGAGGAGTTTTGCTACGAGACCCAGATTTCACATTTATCAGAGCATTCACCAAGCAGCTCTTTCTTACGGTGCAGCTGAGCTATAGATCCTGTTGAGAGTCAGAATCTACTTCCATTTTAATAGAGCTGCCACAGCGACAAAGATTTAGAACAAATATATTTTTTCTGTAGTGAAGAATGCAGTACTGGGGTCAATTAAAAAGGAGACCAGAGTAAGTCTGAAACATTACTATGCTGTGCGTCCTTTATTGCAGGCTGTATCGAAACTCTTCTTGTCTAATGCATTGCAATGTACTAAGGATTGGTGATTTGGGGTTTTTGCTTTTCCCTCTAGAGGAGTTTCAAGTTGTTCTTCGAGGAAGTGGCTTACGCCTTGGTGGGAAAACCGATGGTGTTACTTGTACCTATCAACTGAACGGAACCACGATTCGTAAGTATCAAAATTTGAGATGGTCTGCTTTTATATTTCCTAATTATTTTGCTTCTTGTTACCTCATTTAATTAAAATCAAGAGACAAATATCAAAAAGGAAGAAAACAAGAAAGCTGAGGACTAGTAAGAGGATGGAAAATGTCTTACATCTTGCTCAGTGTTTGGATTTGCTACCAGTTGCCACCGATTGTACAACGTGACTGGTGCTGGGCAGCCCTGGTGGCTGTAAGAATGAACAAGGTGATAACTGTCTGGCTCCTGACAGGCGAGTAAGGAGATGTTTGCCGATACAAAAACACAACCACAGAGAGTACGGACCAAGTGCTCCTTCCTGTAAGCAGACCCAGGCTCTCATCACAATTCCCGATGGCACTGCTTTACGAGATGCACTTACTTGGTTCTCCTGGAGCATCCCTGCCTCCTATGTCTAGTGTACCAGGTGCAGAGCCAGCGTGCTCTTTGTTCAGGGGCTTGAGTGCCTCTCCGTGACACAGTGAGTCCTGCAACAACAGAGTAAGGGCTGCTCAGCACAGCTGGGTCTGTTCTGTTGCTGTACCTTGACATAGTTCAGCAGCAGCACCCTCCTCCACAGGTGGGTCTCACCACAGATTCCTAGCTGGACCCTAGTTTCCTGACCTGTGGGAAGGAATTCCATTTCCAGCACTGTGACTGGCATCTTTGCCAGGCACATTCCCTGCAGGTTTATCTGGGTTTTTTTTTTGAGGGGACACAGGTGGGTTTGGGGTTTTTTATTAGTATTATTATTCACCACCAGCTAGATGTTCCAATCCTTAGTTATTCCTTTGTGAAACTACAACTGTCAGTGAAGAAATTCTTCTGCTGCAGAAGTTAGAAAAGCTGTAAAAGTAACTGAGAGCTAGAGAGGACTGTTTTCTTCTTGCTATCTGATTAAGTACACTCATGGAGAATTTCATCTTCAGCAAAATATTCGGGACTTGGACTTCTCTTCCTCAGTGCATGAACTTGCAGCAGGGCAGATGAAAAGTCATGCTAGAATCTGGAGTTGTGCCTGAACTGGCACAAGGTAAAGGATGGTGGAAAAAATGTCATTAATGGAAACCTCCAACATTTTTTATACCCAGAAACTAAAGTGGACAGCTAGTATAAGTACATCCAAATTCTGGCTCTGAGCAGTATCCCTTAGAAGCAAGCCAGACTGGAAAATGACCAAAACCGCACCTGTAGAAAAAAACTCACTCATTTTTTCCCCTCTCTACTGTCTGATTTTTGTATTAGCTTTTCTTAAATTCCTACCCAATTGAACATGTATTTCCAGTACATTTTCTTCCTTACTCTGGGTATCATACATATCTGAATAGGCTGCCAGTCTCTCCTGCCTATTAAACAGCTACAATAATTTGGAAGAATAATAGCATAGCAGAATAGTTCTGGATACAGGCAACTTGTGTAAATAAATTTCTACCTGTATAAATTGTCATCTTTGTTTCCTATGTTAAACTATAGCTTGCTTATTTAAACTTATTGCATAAATTAGCCTTATGGAGCTAGAATTTGCAACATGGCAAAATCATTGCTGGAGCTGTGTATTTATCATCGCTGAGTACTTTGCTTACTGGGAGAAGTGGCTAGCTTAGTTCCAGATCAATAAAATAAATCTCACTGTATATGGGCAAACAGTGAGACACCAGTTACATGACCTTAAATTTCAGTTTGAGTGACTTGCTTGCAAGTCATCAGGACTCCTGAGCTCTATTCCCGCTTTGCTCCCGAGCTGTTTACCGTGGGTAGTCACTTCCCTACACCCTAGTCTATCCTTTTGGGAAGTTAAAACAATAGCAAGAGAGCTGAGGCTCTCCCAGTCCCCTGAGAAGAGCGCAAGAGGCAACAGCCTCAAGCAAAATCTGCAGCAGATGTAGGTGAGGTATTAGAACGGTTCTCACGGTAAAAGTTTCTCAGGCCTGGAGTAAGTTACCTGGAAAGCCTTTTAACAGCTTAGATGAGTGCCACAAAGAATGTCTGAAGCCGTGTTGCCTTCCTTAAATGACCTTTTGACATGTTTCCTGACTCTGGTTTCTCCAGTTCTGATTGTTTCAGTCTTTTATAGTTGTTCAGCACGTGCACGTCTGCTCTGCCATTCTAGAGACAACTGCACTTGGACAGGATGAAGCCCCTGAGTATTTGCTAGCATCTGATGTGAGCATTTCCAACTAGATCTCTAGCCTGGCATTTTTTTTTAACTTGGCTTCAGGAGAGGGTGCGCTACAGCACGCGAAGGAAGGAGAATGGCATACTGCTGTATTTATTATACGTTGCACTGTGAAAACAAAATCTGCTGTAAGGGGTCTTGCCAGAGGCCTCCTGCAACACACCCAGGTTCTCGTCTTCAGCAGTGGACGCAGCAAACGCTTAGGGAGTAGTATAGGAGGGAAGTAGGGAAAATTAATGATATCATTGCTTTGGTATGCAAGCTCATTTTCTACAGCTCTGTGCCGGGCTCCAAGTGCTTTTGTCTTGCAGCGAACCTAAAAGAGAACAGTGGAGCCAGGATGGATGAAAAGCTAGGAATGGTGCTTTGAGCAGTAGCAGGAGGAAGGAGTTGGTTTCAAGAAAATGAAAATTGTTCCTGTGCCTTTGCATTTCTCATATACGAAAAAACGGCAGTTTCAGCAGAACCCTCACCATTTGAGGGTGTAATGGAGGGTTTGTGCACGAGGATGTACTGTCCTGTTAAGAGTTCCCCTTACTGATGGCCTGGGCCCAGCCTCAGAGCAAACCGTTATTTTGTCAGCTCTTCTGGTTTTAAAAGATGCATTTGGCATGCTTCTCTTTTTGCATTTGTAAAGAACCATTACCAAATGCTAGAAAGGAAACCTGCCAAATGTAGCTGTGGGATAGAAAAATAATCTATGAAACATACCATTAAGACAAAAACATAAGGCAATGTGCTAATCCCTCTTCCCCACCTCACAACTAGACCCAAATCTAGGCCAAGCAGTCAGTGCAGATTATAGCACATAAGAAAAGCTCATTTATGCTAACAGCTCCTCCTTCAGCTGCCCCTGAGATGTCTATGTGTCTGCCTGTTCCCTAAATGCAGGACAGAGCCATCTCCAAGTTTATCTGGCAGATCATTTATCTGCTCTCGCCCCTAAATCGGGAAATAGTCCGTGCTTGCAGGAGCAGCTCCAGCACAGAAATTGCCAGTCGTGCTGTGGGGATGTCTGGGAGGGTGGTTCTGCACACAGCAGCAGAATTTCTCCCAGCTTACCAAACGCATGAGGTAAAAGATCTCCCTCCTTTTCTTTCCACAACCACAGAAAAGGAGTGCTCTGCTGGACACAGTGCTCTACAAACAGATGCTTTATGAGAGATTTGCAGACAGCTACAGACCCAAGAGCATGAGAAACACTGGAGAAACACACTCGAATCACAACTGATAGAATAATCTTTTGAATGCAATGCACAGGGCTGGAGCTAATTAGAAACAAACCTTCATTCAGCACATATTGGGAAACCCCTAATAACGTTCTCACTCTTGGCAAAAATGGTCTCAGTTCTAGGAAGCTGTTACTCTGGAAGAACATGAGCTGCCTTGAGTAAAATAAATGTGGGCTCATGCTCGCATTTAAAGCCAGCTCTGGGTCTGGAAGTTCAAGGTGAGGCTTTAAAAAAGCAGCAACTTCATTCCCTAACTCGGGCTTGTCTCGCTTGCAAGTTCCAGACACGACCAAGCCTGTAACCAGCTAGGTAGAAGGGAAGGGACTTTGCAAATCAGCTTCTCGTTTAAGCAGCACAGTTTATTAAGTTCATATGATTTGTTTTTTCAGATGAAAAACCAAAAACAGTGGAATCTGATTTTTTGCTCTGCCCTGCACCAATCCTATACAAAAGCGGCCAGTAAGTACTTGAAATAAATGTCACCCTATGTTTTACTAGAACTGGGCCCATTGTTGCTGATGTTAATCATAAGGGGTTTTGGCTGCAGGCGGTTCTTTTGTTGTTTTTATGGGGGGTGGTTTGTGGTTGCATTTTTTTTCCCCCCATTCTTGTGTTATTTCCCTGGTGTATTTGCCAGCTTTGGAATGGGCTTTAAATAGTCATCTGTGACCAAACCAATTTGGACAGTGTCTCAAAAATGAATATTCAGCCAGTTTATTAAACACTGAAAAGGTCTGGCTTGTCCCAAGTTTTACGCAGATTAGCTGTTTTAACACGGCATAATATGCTCTCTTCTGGATAATCTTTAGGCTCATTGTTAAATAGATTACATTATCACTGACACTTACAAGCTATTATTAAAATTATGTGTCAAGATGCATATCACTGCTCAACACGTAATGATAAAATGAGGCACTAATTTAACAGCAGCAGTGATCTCCTAACAGCGCTGTGGCCAAGCGGCAGCTCTGGCCTTATTCTAAGTGTCACTGACCGTGGCTGCACATTACTTCTGGCCCTTTGAGAACTAATCCTTCCCTCCTCCTCTCAAATTCTGACATGCCCTAGGCTTTTCAGATCACTTTGACTTCATTGTTCAGATTTGTGAAATTCTAAGCTAGTCAGAAGTCAGAAAACTGCATGTCAGGTCTCGGCCCTGTAGGAGGGTGAGGGCTGTCAGGCTGTTGAGCTTCTCCCTGTTTTGCAAGTAGTTCTTCTCAGAGTTATTTGGGATGAGGCTAACGTTAATCTGGTAGGAAGCACAGCATGTTCCAGCTCTGCGTGGTCATTTTTCTTAGCAGTTTAAAGAACTAAGCATATCAGAAATGATTTCCAGTATTTAGTTTTCCGAGTTAAGCAACAACTGACCACCTCGGTTGTGCTGTAACCCCAAATACACATCTGTTTTGTGCATTAAATCGAAACTGGGAGGAGACAACTTGGAAAGCAACAGAAGAAAAAAAAAAAAACTTGAGTGATGAACCCCAGTGGAAGGGAGTGGGGTGAATCAGTGCAGAGGAGCTGCCTCACAGCCTCTGTGCTTGGCCAAAGCTCCCCTCTGGGAGTGAGCGCTGGCTTACGGCAGTGTGGGGAAAACAAGCACAGAGGAGAGTTACACGGAGAGCAGAGGAGGGGGATACGCTTGTAAATACTCAAGTTGCCTGTTACACAGCTCTGCAAAATGTTGACTTGTCCTGTGTGCAGCAGGATTTTTAGACCTGTGTGTGGTTATACCAAACAGCCTCCCTCACTGTGTTCAGTGAGGGAGGCTGCCTGTGGTTGTGTGCCAATTGTACAAGACAGCTGTAAGGAACTGCTGTCTTAGCTCAACGACATTAGTGCCATATGCAGCTGTAAGTAATTCTAGCACCAGAACCACACCAGATTAAGAGCCCCTCCTCTCCATATCAAGTACTTCAGTGCAGTTACTGTGCCACAGAGTAGCAGCAAATGAGGCTCCCAGTATTAAGCACCCCAAGACCTGAAGCTGTAAATGCTTTTCCACACACTGTTAGTCCAAGAGCGTGTAAACAGCCTGTCCTGCCAGCTGAGTGTGAATGGCATAGGATATTTATATCAGTTAAAGCATAGTGGAAGTCACTTGAACATGCTGCACTGCTTCTTACTGTGTGCAGAGCCTGCTTGGCCTGTGAGGCATTATCGAGATGGAGAGCTCCATCACACTGTCACTGCATCAGAGAGTGGGCACCTAATTAGGGCACATTTCTCAGCAGTGGTTTTAAGGAAGAACACATGAATAACACATGTGCAGTTGTACAGATTTAAAGTTACTCTGTGGAAAGTGCTTTGATAACCTGATGTTGAAGTGTTACAGCTTCAGCCCAGAGATGAACAGTTTGCCTGCAGGAGACTGACATCTCTGAAAGATCTGTACATACTTTAACTCCTGACTTCCCATTGGCACAGCTCAGACTAGTGCTGGATAACTCCAAGTAATTCCTCATGGAGTGGAGCTAATATTAGTCTCTAAAGTAGCAACAACCAGTCTGCTCTTTTCCTAGTGCTCTTTTTGGTGGAATCAGGAGCAACACAGACACGGTTAGCTTTGTGACTTTTAAACCTGCAGCTTTGTACAGTGAAGACTCACTGAACAGGTTTGATTATAGTCTTCTAATTGGAGACACTTCTTTTTGAAGAACCCTATGTGGAACAGATAAAATGCCAAAGCACCCAGAATGTTGGGTGGGTAAGTCCCTGGACATGCCACTGTGTATTTCTCCTTGCTTTCCAGCTGCTGGCTGCTTTTAGTTAGGAGCCTCCAAATGCCAGCTGTAGATTTAACCCAGCTTTCTTTTCAAAGCCTGTAGCAGATGGATGTGGAATCCTTAAGTTCTGTGACAACATGACTGTGCTGCTTGTGCCATTTAAATACTTTCTTGACGTGTTGCTTCTGAAGTGCAAAATTACATAGTCTGCTTACAAAACCAGCCCATTTTACAAGTCTCCCGATTAGCTGACAGATGAAAATTACTTGGGATTTCTACTACATGAGCAACCTACCCATTATACAAAATGTAGAATGTATTGAAATAATCCAGACAGGAGAGTTTCCACATATGCTCTGCAGGAAAGAGATGAGGACACAAACCCAAGCTGAATTGCTTTGCTTCATGTACTTCAATTGTAATGTTACACTTACCCTCACAGTGATCTCCCAACCTGCTTTACTAAAAAGGACTCAGATTCTACTGCACCAACCATTTAAAAGCCGCATATTTTGACAGCCTTGCAAAGTATTTGAGAAAATCAGTTACCCTTTTTAGCTCAAGCTTGAATTTACTGTCCTGCCACAGTTCAAGGGTATCAAACTGAATCAGAGATTTCTTTAACCTCTCTGCTACTTTAGATGTTTCTGTAGTCATTGTAAAACACTTTAGAAAGAAAACAGGCTCCATGCCTCTTTGGAAGACCACTAGAGGAAAAACTGGTATATTTTTATAAGTCTTTTTCTACCTTCCATTTTGTTCTCTTCATTTTGCTCTAAGTTCTTTGAGTATGCATTCAGAAAAATCTCTCTGTAGGTGTGACTTCACAAACAGATGACTTCTGTTCCCCTTAAGCCTGTGGTAAAACCCTCTGTCCTCAACAGAAAGACCCATCAGAACAAGAGAAGTTCCTCTTCCTTCCTGAACATTTGCAAATTGTCTTTTATTTGATGACAATAACGAAATCAGTACAAGCTAGCACAACACTACAATATTTTACTGAAATGTTTGTAGTGAATAATTCCATGCCTACTACTTAACCACCTCAGTTTATCTGAAATCTGGTTTCTTAACAGAGTAGTACAGTCTGAGATACTGAATTTGCTGGTGCCTCCTGAAAAAATCCAGTTTGATCTTGCCCAGATACTCAAGTAAACAACACAAGAAAAGGTTGGGTCTGGGCTAGGTGGTGAATTATTAAAGATGAACCAACAGGCTGAGAAGTCATCAGTGTTCTTAAAATAGCTCGGAGAGCTGCAGAAGTTTATTTTTTAATGCAGCTGCTGTGTTGCTGGCCAACTTCCACCTTTATGTGTCCTGCACTTGAATCCACACAGTGTTGGCTCTAAGATTTGCTCGTACAACAAAGCAAGTGTTTACCCTTTGGTCCATTAAGATATATAAGCGTCTTATAGCTTCAAACACATTGTCTAAGTCTATCTGAGCACACATACATAAAGTTGGTTATATGTTTCACAACACCATGAGAAGGAGGTTAAGTGGGATCACGTGCATTCCATCTCTCCGCTGGACGACATTTAGACAGCCCTCCAGAGAGCGGCACTTGACTCCACAGATCTGAGGCCTGTCCTCAGACAGGAGTAGACAGTACTTTTCTCCTTGGGCTTGTAAGCTTAAGGAATAACAAAGCCAAGAAGAACAAATGTAAACATGAACCTGAGTGCAAGGGAAACCTTGCTCACAGCTACCTTGAATTTATGATCTGCTTGCGTGCAGAAGTGGTACAGCCTGCACTACTGTATTTTAATGACCTCATCTGCCCTCTATTCAAATCATGTTGGCTTCAGCTCACAGCTATCCCTTCCCACATCCTGTCCAACAAGAACAGCTGGTGGCACTTAAAAAGTAAATATTAAATAGGAATTATTTTTTGTGTGGTTGGAAGAAAAATTACTATGCTTGTATTCCCACATTCTTTGCTGCCTCCAGTCTCCAAGTATCTGCCCTCAGCTTTGTCTCCAGCGTGCGGTTCACCTGAAAAAAAGCACATAAAGCACAGGAATCTGTTGGCCATCATCAGGGGTTTTATGTGACACTACAAGAGCTCATGGCAACAGCACAAGATTGCAGGTTTAGTGGTAGCTTTATATGTACTTCATATCCAGATATTCCAATAAGGAGTTACTGAGGGAAAATCTAACCTCATGGAGCAAGTCTTACTGGAGTCCAGATGTAATTGAAGAATCAGTAGTCCAGCCTCTTAAAACTGTAAAACAAAGTAAGAACTTGTTCCCTAGAGAGCAAATAGCAGGAAATGATCTCTCAGACTAAGCACATCGCTTTGTGTGTCAGAGCTGCAAATACTACCTTGAGACAGGCTTTTCTGTGTCTATTGATGGGATTTCTGACAGCAGGAGCCTGTGCCATCCCAGGCTTCGTCCTGCCTTGGCTTGGCAGCTGCTTGGCTTGTTCTGCACAGGTTTGTGAGTAGGACAGCAGCTCGGAGGGAATTCGGAAACAAACAGCATTCTGTGGTTTCTGCACTGTCACTTCTCAGGTCTTTAGGTTTTAGTATTATTTTTGTTTCTGGTTTATTAAATGATTTCCTCCTGATCCTGCCTTTAAACTCAGATGATGTGCCTGAGCCCTATGGAATAAAAAGATGAGGGATTATTTTGTGTAGCACCTTCAGCCTTTAAATGACCGATATCATGAACTGGCCTAACTCCTTGTTTTATCTGCATGTACTTCCTCTTCTTAAGAAGTTTCTCAACTCTACATACAACATAAAACCTTTTTTTTGTGTTTTATTTTTAGAAGTGATTTTTTTTCTCCACAGCAGGCAGCAAGTCCTGTAATATTTAGTAATGCTCTCTGCCTGTTTATGTTATACAGTTTGCATTACCTGCCCTTTTACATTTATGTTTCTGCTAGTGCTAAGCTCTGTTTTTCTTTTCTTATACCATTTTTTGTAGCTTAAAAGCAGGCAGTAGTTTCCACTCTCTGGCCAGAGTTTTGCTAGTGTGATCTTAATGTCTGAGGTACAGATTTAGGGCAGAATTAGCTGCTCTGCTTTTTGCTGAAGATCACATGTAGGACTGAAGACAATTAGAATCAACCCTGAGCTTCAAGTTCAACGTGGATTTGAGGGCATCTCTCAACAGGGGCTTCAGGGAAGCCAAGGTTGTGTCTTCTGGAAGTGCTTGTAGCTCTGTACAGCTGGAGAAGCAGACTTGTGAATCCAGTGCATTTCTTCCTACTGGTTTCCGACAAACTAACTTAAAGCCAGTTTGAGGAAAACAGTACCTTGGGAGTCTATTTAAAATGTATTCATTGCAGCTTAGGGGATGCACCAAGGAGTTCCTGCTCACTGCTTTGGAGGCCTTTAATTTTCTTTCCAGCAGCCACACAGGCAAAAACGACTGGCTGCAAGCCCAGGGATTCACACCCAAGCTGTCCCTCGTGCTTCTGCCTCCCTAGGATACAATCTCACCATAGGAAGAGGAAGCACTCGCTTCATATGTAATTCCATGTGCTTTGAGTGAAAGACGTTTCCATGACAGTGGAACAGTGGCATTTTGAGTCTTGCTTTCCAGTTCCAAAGTGTCATTTTTATGAATACCAGCACCAGACTTAAGCGGAAGAGCATGGACACGTGAAAGCAACCAGACAGTGAAGATGAATGGATTGTGGGCTCCATCCTGCAAACTGCCTCATTTGGTTTCTAGACAGCTGCTCTCATTGCACACCAGCTGAAAGGTGTTCTACAGAATGGTGGTCACCGTAGGCTCTGAACAAAGGGTCCTAACTCTCACCTGGCCCTGGCTAGCCCAGAGACAGAGTACACTGTGCCTTCGTTCCTTCCTCTGCTTTTGGTGACATCAACTTGGAAGCTAGAAAGTTAAAGTTACTTATGAATGTCATCTCTTGGGGAACACAAGCAATGTTTTGAGTTTGTTATGCAGGCAGAACGCCATCCATGTGCTGGCATCTTCACAGATGTGTTCCTGTGAAGCCTTTCTTTACCAACTTTGACTTGACTGTACTAAGAAAAAACTTTTTCCACTGTAAATTCTCTTTTCCACAACACCTGTAGGTCCTTAAAGAAGCCTCCCTGCTTCATCTCATGGGCTAGTACACTTGCAGTATTAAGAGGCACATCCTTAAGGCAGTTACCTGGAGCATGGCACTTCCCACTGGTACATGGTGATCGGGTTTTAGATCTGTATTTTACTGCAGCTTCTTTGTGAGATCTTTACTTTTTCCTCTCTTTTTTTTCCTGTGGTCAGTAATGGTTCTAAGGAAGTAAAAGCAACCTTAAAGAAGTGAAGCTTTGTAAGGTGGCTGATATTTAATATGTTTGCCTAATTAACTTCTGGCTAATAATTCTAACCCATTAAGTAGCTAGTTAGTACATGTTTCAAATAAACACATCTGGTCCTGGGATGAGTGACGGTTCTGCCTGTGTGTGTGTGACAGATGTGATGGTAGCTTCCCCAGTGCTCTCTTTTAAATAATTAACAGCACACTGGTGAAGTAGCCATCGACAGCCAGCCTCAAAGGCAGCTGCACAGTCTCAGAGCTGTGTTGCAGACATGTGCCTCGTCTCGTTAGTCTGCCCTCCTCTCTGGTATTTCTAAAGCTATGTGTAGCTCTAAGAAACACCTTTTTAAATAACTTTGAACTCTGGCCTTCTGATCTGAAAGGCAGCAGGAGAAAGAACAGTGTATCAGGCCACTCAAGGGGCAGATATTTCTGAATTCACGAGCCTTGCAGATTGATCTCTCTCAGCAAACAAAGGGTATTTGCAGCCGTCCTGCCCTGCTGTTCCCTTAGCTGGGGCAGCCGGGCTAGGTTAGGAAACGGCCCTTTTTTAAGGGAAGTGTCACCTCGCAGGTGCCCACTGCTTTCTGTGGTCAACAGCTTCCCAGGCTGGAACAGCTGATAATCCTGACCCACCTCAAACGTGAGATAAACAGAGATTAGTTACACGCACAAGAGATCATTCTGGGTTTTGAATTTTGACTTTTTGTGGTGGGGCTGTTTAAAGTTATTTTCTTTTTTTCCAGACAGAGGGAGGAATTATATAAATGAAATAGGATATTTTGCAAGAGGCTAATTTGCACAAAAATTATTTCTAAAAATGAGACTTAAGTTCTTTCTTAGTGAAAACCAATGCAAGATTTATTCCTGCTCCCGCACGCCTGTGAACCCTGCTCGCTCTGCCTGTACCACCATGGCTATCACGCAGCTGCCATCGGTTCTAGGAGATGGGTGCAGTCTGTGACCTTTGTTTTGTATGGCAGCAACAATAGCACAGCTGCCCCTGCCTAGCCTGAGATCTCAAACCTGCAATTTGGCAAGAGGAACAGAACAAATTGGATAAATATACATAAACACATTGTGAAGTAAGGGAAAACAGAACAGAATGAACCAGAGCATCATCCTACAACGTGTTTGATAGGGATGATTTAAGTAGGCATATGGTATAGTTAAATGTGCTTTCAAAAACATTGGCCCAATTCTTCAAGCAAATATGAAATAAATATCTAAATAGCAAGTGAGCTGATAGAGCATCCTTAGTGCTTTCTGAGAAGGCATATGAGTGCCTTTGGAAATGCATGTGAGTGGGGGCTGGGCGTGAAGAATAACCAGATTTACATTCCCACACGAAAAGTGTCATTAACTTATTGTTCAGATTACACAGTCGTACTTCCCTCTAGCACTGCGAGCATTAACAAACCAAACAGGCAATGAGCGCGAGTTTAGACCTAACCCAGCACCGCTTTTGACATCGTGTTAGCTCAGTGTTGGCATAACAGACCGCCACAGCCACCACCAAACCTCTCACTCGCAGATCACATCCAACAGTTGCACTGCCTACAACACACGTATTTCTGAACTAAAAATCACTGCTGTGCTCATCCTACATCATGACCTTTCAGCATTGTGTTATTTAGTAACTCAATAACAAACGTAAGTTAAAATTAGCCTTTGTCTTTCTGCATTCCTTTTACCAGATGGAAAGAAAATACAAAGCAGATAAGCTAAGAAACTCCAAATGTGTTATTACAAAATACATCTAAATACCTATAATGATACTCTTCACAAGTCACACCAGGTTTATCTCCCACATGAGCTGCATGCACATACTCAAATACACGCCTGTGACTTCCAGAGTATGGAGGTAACCATATGAGATGACCTGTTTGGTCAGACAAGCCTATAACTTCATCAACTTCATTAATTTGAGTAGGTTTGTTTGTCTGCCTTAAGGAGTACTAAGAACTTGTGTGAAGCTTGAGTTTTCTCATAACATGGAAGCAAATAGCTGAAATCCAGATGAAGGAGACAGTTCCTGTTGTTTCTTATGACCATGGTGGGAATTACTGTTATGATTTTTATTTAGTCACTTTTTCCTCCTTAGCTAAGAAAGATAAAATTTGGGAAAATATGTTGCAAAAATGCTAAAGGAGGGGAGCTTCAGATTTGCTTTGTATCTTTCAGAGTCATTTAAGAAAGAATTATTTCATGGGTGTGTCGAGCATTTTCTGTTCTCTTTCCAACTAAGAAGTTACATTTACCTTCTTTTTGTAGTATTATTAACTAAATAGCCTTATCACAACCTTTGTGGCGCTTTAAGAAAGAGATTAATT
Source organism: Neomorphus geoffroyi (assembly GCA_033558235.1). Taxonomy (NCBI): domain Eukaryota; kingdom Metazoa; phylum Chordata; class Aves; order Cuculiformes; family Neomorphidae; genus Neomorphus; species Neomorphus geoffroyi. The sequence goes on along the minus strand of JAUMJM010000092.1, from coordinate 3,429,860 downwards.
TGGCCACAGAAATAAATTATTCCTTAATGTAAGGGGCAATGCATGTGAGGAGCACTTAACCACTTGTTTAGATATTCAAGTATGGGTTTAAGTGCCCAATCTCAAAGACACTTCCTCAATCCATACAGTACATTGCAACTACACATTGCTTGGAAAACACCTTGCCCAGAGAAAAGGGGAGCAATTCAAAGTACGGTTCAGTAGTACTTCTCAGGTAAGAGGCAGCTGTTGACTAAGAGACTTCACATTCCAGGTAATACCAGTTATTGCTCTAAAAAGGCAAAAGCTCAGTAAGCCCATGCGAACAGCTCCCTCTCTGTAACCCATTGTGCTGCCATACCTTTGGAAGCTCTTGGTGAAAGAGATCAGTCAGTCAAGGAGGCAGCAGCTGCCAGGACAAACATCCCCATTCTTCTAGCACGTTGGGCTCCCTGAAGCTGTTCCCTCATCTCCGTACACCGTAGCTGAGCAGTCCTCTGACACAAGGGACACCACAGCCAGCAGCCACACAAAAAGGGAGCAAGCCCTGCTTGCCCCCTTTTGGCTTCCTGCTGCCCATCTGAGCCAGGTGAGGCCCTCGGCTTACAAATTGCTGGATGCCATCTCAGATGAGGTTGTTTTCACTTGTTCTCATTCCAGAGCCTCTGTGCTCAGGTGACTGGAATACTTCTCCATCATCAATGTACTCACGGCTAATTAGGCCCATGGATTTGATATTAACATTATCCTTCGATGCAAACAGCTGCTCTTCCCTGGTAGCGTTGGCCAGAGGGAATTGACCTGAGTCAGATCCACTCCCACCTGGACTCATTCCTTCTTTCTAAGTCACGGGCACTTGACATTTTGTTCCAACAAAAATAACAAAGAGTAAGGTTCCCAATCACTGGTTACTGATGTGGTACAGTCTTCCCCTCCACAACAGCTGGAGAAATGAGCTCAGGTTGGGGGAAACCAGAAATACGGCTGGATTAGGCTTAATGTCTGCTATAAATATTAACTTCTGAAAATATTTTAGAAATACATTTAGTTTGACACAATTAGATTATAATGGGAACTATTCACAGATGGAAACATCCTCAATGAATTGTATAGGCTAACTGGCTCCTAAGACATATGGATCTGATGTTAAGATCAGTAGTAATTTCTAATGCAGTCCTTCACGTTCCTCAATAGGGCACACAGTGTTCCCAGAGCATTAAGAAAGACTGCATGAGCAGAACTAAGTGCTTAATATTATGCAGTGGACATAGTATCCTGAGCTGAATTAATAGACTAATTTAACATAATAATGACATTTCATACCCTGTTACTGCAGGTTCCCATGATTCCATGAGATCAGAGCTAATTCATTGCTGGCTCCTGGTTCTTTCAGATTCACTAGCAGTTCCCAGCAGTGAAATACTTGGGTCTCTCTGCACTTCTGTCTCCTTCTTGGGGAAAGCTAAACCCAAATACACGCTGTAGTGAATGCGCTGCTGGGAAAGCTGGGGAGTTCTGGGGTAACAGGAGTGGATCCTGAAAGAATTATAATGTGAATTTATGCTAATGCTAAGTTACACCAAGGTGAGGGGAGTGTTTGTACTAATTCTTTACCAAAACACCAAAATTATTTGCATAGAGTGCAGGTCTTGGTGTCCTTGGGAAAGATAATGAAATATTCCTTTCTATGCCTGTGTGGTCGGTGGCAGGAAAATCACTGCCACCATTTATCGTAACTGCAGGTTATTAACTGTCCCCAGTACAACTGCCATTGCCTTGACTGAACCGTCTCCTCTTCCCAGGCAGAGCTGGTGCACTGGCAGGCAGGGTTTGCAACCCTGCTCCTTAAGCAGCTGGGGCTTTTGATCTAGGAAAAGCAACAAAACCAGAAGCACGGGCTCAAACACCTTCCCTGGTGGCTCTGTGTTGTGTCCTCCTGCTGCAGGGACATGTCCCTAGGCACAGAGTCAGATTTGTGATCCTGGAGTGTTTGATAACTGAGGAGAAAGGCCACACTGTGCTCTGGCTGGTGAGAACGTGTGGGTCAGCATTTACTGTATCCCAAGCACGTTACAGCCCAAGACTTCAGCTCAAGCTGATCAAAGGAAAGCCCAGTGCCCGTACAGTGCGACCAGAGCTGCCCCCACCGAGACACCATCACCCACCGCGCCGAGTGCTGCAGCTGCCCACCATGCCCGGCTCTAAAACATGGAGCGAGTGACCCTTGGCATTCGCTCTGGCTGTGAGTGGTGTTAAAAACCTGAGCGTGCTACTGTCGGTCACAGAGAGATCTAGTTTCCCCATCCTTCAGGTGACTCCCCTTTGTGCTGCCAGACTCTTGGGTAGGACACGAGAAATCAATTGGGGGTAAAGCAACAGGCATGCAAAAAATCACACTTAAATGTGTATTTCCACGCACCAGTGCTACGGGTGTGCCCATGGTGGCTGAATGTACGTGTGACAACACTCGCTCAGGCACGCGTGTGTGTATGTGTCGATCTATTCAGAACACACACACACTTACCAATATTAACTGTGTAATAAAGCTGTATCTTAATTCGTGAAGGTGTTTTTTTTTAGGGGAAAGCACCCTTTAAGATACAAAGATGCATTTTTTTGCTTCCTACTGTGTACAGGATTTTAGTTATTTTAATGCTGGCACTTGATTCTGAAATACCTTTGTCACCATAATTTTAATAACTTTTTGAGCAGTTGCCAGTTTAATTTTCAATGCGTGAAAATTGGAGGTAAATTATTTATTACTTCCAGCAAATGTCTTTCACAATTTTATTTAATTTTTTCATCTTTTTTAATGGGTCATAAAATGGCAGTCTTTTATTGGATACTCATAAAGTAAGGCGCAAATGAATACTTTGCAAATAGGTTACCGTGGATTGAAATGTCAGCTGTATTTCACAGGGTATGAAATGCTTTAGACCAGGGCTGTAGTGACATATGGCACTGGGCCACGTTCCTCTTCCATAGCAATAGAACAGCAGTGGACACAAAGGAAGGAAAAAATTGCAATATTTGGATCTTCTCAAGTTATATTTTTGGTAAATTATTTATTCGGATAGCCAGTGGGCAATGAGTGATGCATTTTAAAGTTGCAAGTGTCTTGTGGTTAACTTTGGGCATAAACATGAACATTTTTTAAAAGCTCTTTTCAGGCTAAGTTTTCCAGGATTGATTCCCATCCAAAAAGTGATAATTCACAGACAAAACACAGGAAAATCCCTTCCACACAGCGTCCCACAGGTTTTCCTGTTAGAATTAAATTGCTTTTTAAAGATTTAAAAATTTTAAAAAATTTAAAGATTTAAAACTGCTTTATGGACTGCTGGAAAATCGCACCTTAGACCTGTGTACATGGAAACAACGGAGCCTGTGAGTATCTGCGCAGCATGTTAATTACACACACTTATTAACTAGCTGAAGTTTGCCATTTCTTTGATTCCACTTGAACAGGTGTTGTGTTAGATAGGAATGTGCATCCTGGCTAAAAGCCTCAAAAAGCTGCTGGATTTGGGCAGTGCTGTATTTTTGGGGAATAGCATGAGGGGCTGCGCGTGCCTCTCCCTGCAGCCCTGGTGTCCTGCTGGCCGTTGGGAAGCTGCCCGGCTCCTGCTGTCCTTGGGTGCAGCCTCAGGAAGGCTGGGGGTTTGTGCTCGGTGCGAGTGGGCTGCGATCATTAGCAGCTCTGGTGGTTGCCCTCGGTCTGCGTCCCCTTCCCGTGTGTTCAGATGTCATGTCCAGCGCGTGACCCACATGGAACGTGTCACGCAGCAGGGTGAGGGTTTGCCTGGGTGCTGGAGGAGGTCATCCAGGGCTGCTGCAGCACCCTCAACGTTTACATTTCCCGATGGGTTTTATTCCAGGCTTACCTGAGGAGAGAGATGGCTCCGCAGCACTTGGTTTTGTTCTGTGCTGGTATGAAACTCTCATCAGCCTTTCCTTTCCTTGTAAAAGCAGGGTGGTTTGTTCGGTGCTAAGGTCAGGCACTTTCTCTGCTCTTGTCTGGTGCTGTGTATGTCAGATGAAAGGCAATGTTCCTTGAGTCACTGGAGAGCATTTCAGAGACAGTGGGTGTAGTGATACAAATCACATAAATAACTGCTGGGGGATCTGGCCATACAGACCTGTAAATCTGGTGCCTGTGGCCACATTTCTGAGGTGTTTCTGATCATCTCCACCAGGGAGACTGAAGGTGAGGTCTTACTGACCAAAACCTGTGCTGCTTCTCTCATGAGCTAAGCCGGTCACAAAAAAACACTGCAGCCTCATGACCCTTTACAATGCATTCCTCCAGTCTACAGGGAAAGGTATCAGGACAGGCCTGAAGGATCAGAAATATCATTTGGTGCCACAGCTGGCGCAGCTGATCTGAGCTTGACTGAGGAACCTGACACTCAGAAAATACTGAGTCACCAGTGGGAAATTAAGGTGTCCAAAAATGCTGAATGTAGTTTTATTTTCAAAAACTTTGCAGTTTATGTGAGTGCTGTGCTAAAATCCTCACACATGAGGACAGCTGCTAGTAACCTCAAGGTATATTTATCGATAACTCTTTTTCTTGGGTGTTTGTGAACAAGTGAGGAGGAGTAAGCACTTAGTTTCTGCAACTCCAGATTTGAAGGGGCAGGGTTTATACGAACAGAAGTACACACAGCCCATCAGACAGGTGGATGCTAAAGAAATGAAAAACTGTGTTTCTTATACCCTACAGACATGACAATTTCAGGAAAGAAGTGATTTTGCATGTTGACAGGTTCATCCTTTTGAAGATGAGATAATTATCTGTATGAGTTCACTCCGTGGCTTCTAGAACTGAGCGAGTATGATCAACTCCCTTGAAATCTCAGCTGCTCATCCCTGCAGCTGTGTATCAGAATGGAAGTTGACGGGGAAGCCGGTTCTTCCGACTGCACCGTATCTGCGGCGATAGCTGATGTGTTCAGTGAGCCTGTTGCTTGGGATCTCTGTCAGGCTGTCTGACTGCAAGGGGTTGGGGGATGCAAAGCGCGACAGCAAGGTGGCACCAGGGACTTGAAATCTGCTCCTGCTGCAGTTCTAGGGCTCGGTGAGCTGTGGGCCCCGCTCTGATTTGGACATAGGTGTTGTCAGTGCCCTTTTCTGGGGCCTTCTGCATCACCGGAGCGGAGTCCAGGCACACTGCCATGACTGAGGATCAGAGCAGCAGAGTCTGGTCCCAGAGAGCAGCAGGAGCTTGCTCAGTGGCCCCTCCTAAAAATATGGGCAGCTCTCCATTTATGTCCTGTCTGCAGAAACCGGCCCGAACAGACTTTGTGGGATGCTTCTGTCAGATTTCTTCAAGGCATTTTTGCTGCACTGAGATTTTTGTCCCACTGCAGAGGAACTGTTTCCAGCAGCTCATGCTCTGAACAGGAATTGTTTCTGTGTCCTTCACCTGGTGCGAGCATGGCCGTGTTCTGAAGCCAAGACAAGAGGTTAAAAAGCGGCAGTTGTGTCCCGGGGACGCTGTGTGTTCAACACATGGCCCCTCTGGGCAGGTCACCTGAGAGGACAGATTACACCCCCCCCATACTCACTGCTTTTCTCCTACGTCCCAGGTAAAACACTTCGATAGGTGAATGGAGCTGGAACACAGCTCTTGGGTCTGTACAGCACGTTTTTTTAGTGGGGCTGGAATGTAAAGCTGCCTATTTTAGCAGAGGACAGCAGTGGCAATGTGAAGCAATTCTCAGTCCATTGGGGCAGCCCTGTGTCAGTGCAGCTTGTCTGTGGACATTAAGAGGGGCCACCTCTGTTGCAAACAGTAAGGAGTCACCGTGGGCACCAGCCTACCAAGAAATCTTAGCTATTACACAGTGTTTCATAAAACCTCGTCAGTTCAAGCAAGTTCGAAGATCCCAAAGATACCTGGGCAATGCTCCTTTTCTTTAGTATAGGTTGAGATGTTCTTCTGGAGTATTTTATCCACACGTCTTTCAGGTTCCTGATTTGTTCAATTTGCTAGCAAAGACATCTAAAAAATAGCTTAATTTCTTAACAGCTAATTCAGATAAAACTTGAAAGTTTCAGCCAAGACTCACCAAACCCACAGTAGCAAACAGCCCAAATGTGGAAGCTACAGAACACTTCTAGAACAAGACCATACACTAGCAAGAAAGAACCATCCCTTTCAATTTAATAAAGGGAAGGTAGAGGAAAAAAGGGTGACTTTTGCTTCAAGCTTTAACGCACAGGAGAGAAACGGAGTGAGAAGTTTAACAGGATCAACTGTTAAGCCTTGAAAGCTGGACATTCTCTAGGGAAGCCCAAGACCTAAGTCACAGGTCCAGGAACTTCTGCGACAAAACTCTCACCCATGGCAACAGTGAGTGTGAAAGGCAGTGTGTTAGTGAGAGCTAGGATGTGCACCCCGAGTTCTCCTGGCAGACCTGGTAAGGTGCTGGGCAGCCTGCAGGCTGTGCTCATGGGAAGCATCACTGCAAAAGAAGTGATGTGTTTCCTAAAGACCTATTGTGGAAGCCTAATTTTATGAAGATCTGTATGAAATAATTTATATTATGATTTAATGGACTTGGCAGGGGTATTTTTGGGCTTTCTTATACAGGAGAATGAAATTACACATAAGTAGCGTTTAGAGGTACCAGCAGCATAGTGAGAACATGCCTCAACAGCACTGCATTTCTGGTATTTTAAATGTATTTTGTTTCCTATCTGCTCACCTGAAAGTCACGCGAGGCTGAGTGTGCAACATTTCAGATGGTGGCACCAATGCGTCTTCCTTTTCAGCCACATAGGTTTAGGACTGGTAGTAGCACGTTGTACAAATCCACAAACTGCCAGAGGATAAAAAACATCGATGTTAGAAAATATTCCTGACTGACAGGAACACACACAGGTCAGGAGGAAGGCAAGGAACAAAGGGAATTGATTGGATAGCAGAAAAAAAACCCATAGGAAACTGAGGAGTCACATTCACTTAAAAAAAAAAAATGAAATGGGGAGAAACCAGCGTCTGAAAGCATTTTGGAAATTCAACCGCAGAAGCTGGCAGCAACTGCAGTCCAGTGTTACTGGCCAAAGCCAGCAGCTCTTCACTAGTGGGAGTTTTGCCCAACCAAAGATAAAAGAACTAAGGAAAACCTACTGTGCACTTAGGCACAGTTCCAATATAGTCAGAAACAGAGTCAGTGCAGGAGGCACATAAGGATCAGGGTTCTAAAATCAAAATTACGCGGTGTCCTACATTTGGATTTAGAGCAGCTGGAAGGGCTCTTACCGTGCTGGCAGGCTTTGAACCCAGCAGCATAATCCGAGTTGTGGCATAAGCCAGTGGGAAGCACCCACCATTACTTGGGGAAGTCCAGAGAGAGCAGAAAGGCCAAACAGCTGTTATGTTCAGGAAACACGACCGCGATGAATGCCCTTTCTGGGGCATAACCAAGTTGAGGACTCGGTGCGGAGCCTGTGGGCTGCCTCTCTGAGTCATGCTTTCAGAAGACAAGGGTAACGGTGGAAAATGAAACATTTCAGAGCTTCATCTTTCCTCTTCCAATATGTGCTTAACAGAAAAGTTGCCATCCAAAAATACTTCTGTGGATTTGTCAGTATTTATGGGCTAAATACTGTTATTCCTTCTCAACGTGAGATGGGAGACTCTGTGCTCCTGGGATTCAGTTAGAGCTGCACAGCCACAGCCAGAGCAGTGGTGGGACCAGGGCAGAGTCACGTTTGTGTCACTGGGCGGTGGTTTCGTGCCTCAGACAGAAAAGTTCTGTGCCTGAGGTGTTTGTGATGCACAGATCTCCAAAAGGTTTAAGAGTCTAAACTTACCAGTGTCCTCAGGGAGACCTGTCAGGATGGGGGCTATGTCAGCAGCATTGCGCTTCAGCCCGTCGCTGCCTGGCAGCGGCTCGGCGTCCTCTCGTGCTGCAGCCATCAGGATTGCTTTGCCAGGCCAACTCCAGCAGAACTGTCACACTGCAATTTCGCACTGCTGGCAAAGCAAAACACTGGAAAGAAAAAATAATCATACAAAGCATCACATTCACCACTAGCCAAGGGTTTGGTATAGTTTGCCTTATTTAGTGGGCTGGGAGCGAACTGAATTTATATTTTATTTGTATCTGTTCCGATTCACTTATTCCAGTAATAATTAGAAGTAAATTAGAGTTATTCTTTCTGCTCGATCAATTATTCATACCACAGATCATCTAAAATGAGTTTAACGGAAGCAACTTACTTAATTTTTACTAAAACTGAAAAAGAAATTAGGCAAATTAGTTAAAATAGCTCTGAACTCCATATTGACTGAAGCATTTGTGCCAGAATAAAAACTCGTGACATATAAGAACGGTATAAACGATTAATCATTTTAGTGCATGGATATCTATATTTTTATTTAATTACATCTATGCATAATATAAACTGTCTGAATCTTGGGAATCCCAGCCAGAGAAGATGAAGAGCCTTCTTATGTTTAACATTCACCATGTGTTGTTTTCTGCTAGGGTTAATTTGTAAAATGTAAACCACACACTATTTGTGTGCTCTCTGTGTGTGCTATTTATAGAAAGCCTTGACCATTTATAATTAGCCGACATTATTATTGATAATGACTAAAGCGACACTGAGGGAACAGACAAAACAATGCTATTTTTACAGCTGAACTTCAATTTATTTTATGTAAAACTTTTTGGAGTACTTTATGCTACATGGAACAGAAAAGGGGTGTTCTGTACCCAAGGGCTCTCTGTTGGGCAGATAAAAACGATTCCCAGGCAGCAATGTACGCCAAACACACGGGAGGGTGCACTGTTCCTTTTAAGCAGCACAGATTGAGAAAAGAACGCTTCGTCTGAAATGACCGCAGATGGTTTTCTGAAAGCCGCAGGGTCCAGCCCTGTTGCAGCTTGGTCACTTCGAAGTCAGCAGAGGGTTCTAGAAACAATACCACAAAGTAATCATGTGCGTTTTGTGAGGCCTGTGACGTCTCTGACACTTGGGGCTGCTCTGAGGTCCTGACTCCCCTTCACCTCGCCTGGAACGCTCTCTGGAGCAGTGTCTGTAGAGGTGCCTCTGGAGTGCATGTACGTGTGCTGTGGCTGCTGACTTGGTTTCTTTTTTTCTCTTTCTTTCCAGAACTCTGGAAGTGTTGGTGAGTTTGAGTGAAGGGCAATCTTTCATGTCCAGCTCATTAACGATCACCGCGTCAGAGTGTGTAAGTACATGGCTAACATCAGTCAGTGTAGAACCCTGAAATCCAGCCTCTCTTGCGGTTTTGCCATGTGTGACCTCTTAACGCAGAGAACCTCAGCACACGGCAAGCCCCACCAGATGTTTGGAATGCACAGATCCACTTAACCAAGAAATACAGCAGTACAGACACAGAACGTGCATACTTCAATGACACACAATTTCCTAACGTGCAGGCCCTAAATAGCTTTCTCTGTACTTAGAGACACACTTAGAATCTGTTTGGTAACACCACTACACACAACAAAGAGCTTTCAGCTGCTTTGGATCCCCTGATGAAGCATATGTGGTCACAGACAGCATTTTTTTCTGCAATACATGAAACAATTCCCTTAATTCTTTCTATTACGCTGGCAAACAGCTTTCTTTTTTGCAGCATCCACATAAGTGAAGCATGGCTGTATGTATCCTCCAAGACTTCCTAATAACATACTAAAGCCATCTCCTTCTCCAGGCTTGGAGATTCACCTTTGCTTTGTGACACAGGTTCTGTCCTTCTACTGCTGCTGCATCTGCTTTTCTGACTGCTCCAGGATTTCACCATATGCAGAAGTACACATAGAGGGAAAGCCCTGGAATCCTCCTCCTCTCCCAGGCTGCCTCAGCTGGCTCTGCCCTGAGATCCAAGCAGTGTCTCTGCCTTCCTTGTCTCTGTGGGCTTATGTTTTTGTGAACTGTATGTTGCTAAATGCATTACAACAAATCACTTCAGCACAGTGTGCAGCAGTGGCTTTCAGATATGGGAAGCTTCCACACTATCAGAGACTTGCTCGCTATCAGTATAATCCTGTCCTGAGAGCTGGCTGTGACACAGTTACCAGAGTCCCACTCCAGCGCAGCTTTGAGTGGGATCGCTGGGAGTGGGCTGCAGCCAATGACCAGGCAGAACCTTAGCACTTCAGCCTGGGTACAGAAGGTGGCTATAATCCTGTGGGATTATACGGTACATAACTTGAGATACCCGACCTTGGTGCCTGAATGAGGAGTGCAGGCTCTGAAGTGTGTTAATCAGGGGAGGCAGTCTTTGCCAAAGGCTGGAGAACCTGAGCAGGGTTAGGTTAGTGTGAACACCCTGCCATGTTTCTATCATAGACTTAGAGAAAAGGGTTAAAAAAAGCTTCTAGGATAAACTCCACACTTATGCAGACAGTGATTTTTCTAATTTAGGATACAAAATCTCTAATCTCACCTTTCTGCTCTCCATTAATTTCTTCTGTCTTCTGTATCACACAGAAAGGACAGGTACAAGTTCTGCAGGCAGATATAAGACTGCTGTGTAGGGACAGAGCTTTTGGAACCGTGCTGTGCACGGATACCGTATTTCTTTAAATTTGCCTCATTTGAAGTGTGACTTCAGTGCAGCTTTCCTGCCAGGCACAGAAGCACACAGAACAGTACCTTCTGCTCATCAGCATGTATTTTTCCAACAGGATTTTTATTGCTTGTAGGTGAATTAAACTAATAGAGAAAAAAATTACATTTTTCTTCTGTTCATTCAACAACTAAATACTTGGGCAACTGTAGAAATCAGAGTTGCCTCCACTTAGCTCTTCAGCTTCAGGAAGAAAGCCTGAATGAATTGAGAGCTGAAGAAACATGCAGTACCCAAATCATGGTTCCGTTTAAAGGCCTCTTTATCATTTGGAAGCATTTCAGTCTTACACCACAACATGCTCAAACAGCCTCCCAGCACAGTAACATCACAGGAGGATGCTGGGGACCAACAGTAGATTGCTTTTCTCATCACCTTAGTCCTCTCAGAGAAGGTAGCACACGTAGTCTGTCCCCACATCCCTTACAACGCCTTGGTGCAGGGCAGATCGCAGTGAATCGCTGGGTACAGCCGCCTTACTCTGCTGCGCTCTGACACTGCTGCTCTGCGGTCAGCAGCCTTCGCGCACAGGAGGTACAGATATTCACTGACAGGGAAAACAGGCACACTTCTATCACCCTCTTATTCTTTTTCCTTTGCCTTCCATACAAGATTGCGGCAAAGGCAGCTCTGTAAAAGGAGAGCTGCTGTTTCCATAGTAGCAGATGGGCAACAGCAAGAAATGGGTCACTGCTAGAAGTGTTGCGCTCATTCTGGTGGTTGAGCAGCTGATGGCTAGTTGGGGTATGAGTTACAAGTTACAGCCTCCCCGAGCAATCACACATGGCTGCAGTGAAAACAAGCAAAGAAGCTGTTGCCCCTAGGCACCAAGGTGCACATCTTACCTGTTCCTCCTGGCTGCACTAACACGTACCTGAACAAGGCTCTGTTTCACTTTCCACTTGCCATACGTGTATCCCCAGCACAACTTCTCTCACTGTGACACTGTGACTTGCTGTATTCCAGCCTTAGTGATCCCCAGGGTATCCCTCCTTTCCTTTTTCCCCAGCTGAAGCCTGAATAGCGACTGTTTTCATAAGGTCACTGTTGAATTTTTCTCTTCTTCACGTTGAAATATCATTCCTTGCGACACGCAGCTCCCACTGAAGCACCCTAGATTACTTTCTACGTAACTCATGGAACCGAGGAGACTTACAAAGGACATCCTTGAACTTGTGCCAAACAAGGATTTGGCAAAGACCCCCTTCTCGATCCTGTGTGAGGAATTTCTCTGTAGGCAAGAACAGGATCCAGTGAGTGGGAACAGTTTGTTTGGGATGTGTATCAGTCAGTAGGAAGCTGTTTTGGGGTGTATGGGAATACCAGCAGCAGCAACACCCACTGACATTGTCCTTCTGCTTTCTCCACAGTCGAGTGGCATCGCAGCGCTGATTGCAGTTCTTGTGCTGTTACTGTTGGTGGCACTTGGTCTGCTCTGGTGGTTCTGGCCCCTCTGCTGCAAAGTGGTGAGCACATACTGTTAGAAAAAGGCCCTGGATGTGTGACTCATGATGATAACTCATACCATGTTGGGAAACACAGATACCACAGGAAATAGGTTCAGTACCAGGAGAGCTCCATGAGATGTGGGCCATCTGTTGAGGGAGTTTGCTTTCATTAGTGGTACGCAATAAATGGAAGAAGAGACCAGCTCCAACACTGTTAGCAGTGCTTCTGGCTTTGGGAGATGTGCACACACACGAGCCAGCACCAGCACGCTGGTGTGCTGCTCGCTGCCTTTCTGCTGGGTGAGCACATGCCAGGCGGCTGTGCAAGCTTTGATAAAAGCCTTTTCTCTGTTATTTGAAAGTTGTTGAACATGGTGGTATGCAGATGTTGTCCTGAAATTAAGGACCATTTTAAAAGTACAATCACTAAAATTGTTTTTTGTAGTCCATTATGGGCTCTCAAGTCAGAAATCCCTTATTGTCATTAATAATCCCTTGCAGACATGGCATGTCTTTTCATCTGAGTGCACTCTTTATCCTTCCAGCAGCAGTCAGCAAAGCTGTTTAACTAACTGCCCTTCCACCTCCTGGTGTGTTGGGGCTGTTAAATCGGTGAGGTTTATTATTCATCCTTGTCTTGTCTCGGGCTTGTGGAACTCAGGGCAGCAGAGGAACTGCCCTTCTTGCCTGACCACACCGAAGCCCACGCAGTCAAAAGCTTTGGTGTGGTCCATTGACCCCAGGCTGTCCTAGGGCAACAAGTGCTCAGCACCCATTTGCATCCTCGTGATATGGTGTTTCTGAGGCAGGAATGATGGGTTCTTCTCTAATGAAAAGGTTCTCTCCTGTCTCATTTTGCCCAGTGCAGTTCCATCAGAGATCTGCTTGTCCTTTTACTTCATTTTATATCATGAGTCTTCATGCGGAAAAGGAAGTTTTCAGATCAGTAAGAAGAAACCTACCTGATTTCTTGTTTTAAAATAATTGGCTTACTGTGATGCACAGACCATCTTCACAATTCTGAGTTTCTCCACCTTCTGTCTGAGGAGACCGGCCACAGCTGGGCATTCCATGCACATCTGTCGCCTGGGGCAGGCTGAGAGGGAGACAGAGGACACGAAGGAAATAATACTTTGGCTTGCTGGTAGAAAAGCAAACCCTGTGTGTTTCAAAGTCTAGTTATTTTAAAAATACACAAGTAAAACACAATTTAAGTCCTTAAGGGAAGCCAAGTAACTTTTTCCCCAGTGTCTCCTGCCAGCTAATTGCAGCTGTACTTTGGAGTGAGCCATTCCACTACTCATTCATAGTTGCTGATAGGGATCGGCATATCCTTTCGCAAGAGCTGAAAACAGCTGCTTTGCTTTTGTCCTTCTCCTGACTTCCCAAGTTTTTCTTTTTTTCCCCAAGACAAACACCTCCCTCCTTCCGGGCTGACTGATATCAGGAAACCTTGTGTCCCTTAAGTCTGCAGAGCTCTCAGCACTGAGCTGTGAGAAAACGTCCCTTGTTTCTCATTCTCCTTGTGCTTCTGTCTGTTACTGCATGATGATTGCTGTAGGTGACAGCAGCTTACCTTCAGCATCTTTTCTGGATACAGTGTTTGGTACAGGAGGAATTGGCCATTTCACAGTATCACAAGGCTGGAAAAGACCTTTGAGATCATCAAGTCCAGCCTATGACCCAACACCAACACCTACTCATCATCTAAACCACGGCACTAAGTGCCTCAGCCAATCTCTCTTTAAACACCTCCAGGGACAGTGACTCCACACCACCTCCCTGGGCAGCGCATTCCAAAGGCCAATCACCCTCTCAGTGAAGAATTTTTTCCTAATATCGAGCCTAAACTTCCCCTGACCAAGCTTGAGACCATGTCCTCTTGTTCTGTCACCAGTTGCCTGAGAGAAGAGACCAACCCCTGCCTGACTACAGCCTCCTTTTAGGTAGCTGTAGAGAGCGATAAGGTCTCCCCTGAGCTGCCTCTTCTCCAGGCTAAACAACCCCAGCTCCCTCAGTTGCTCCTCATAGGGCTTGTGCTCCAGCCCCTTCACCATCCTCGTCGCTCTGCTCTGGACGCACTCCAGCATCTCAACATCTTTCTTAAACTGAGGGGCCCAGAACTGGACACAGCACTCGAGGTGCGGCCTGACCAGTGCCGAGTATAAGGGGCTGATAACTTCTCTAGTCCTGCTGGCCACACTGTTCCTGATGCAGGCCAGGATGCCGTTGGCCTTCTTTGCCACTTGGGCACACTGCTGGCTCCTGTTGAGTTTCCTGTCCACCAGCACTCCCAAGTCCCTTTCTGCCTGACTGCTCTCCAGCCACTCTGTCCCCAGCCTGTAGCTCTGCATGGGGTTGTTGTGTCCAAAGTGCAGAACCCAGCACTTGGACTTGTTAAACCTCATGCTGTTGGAATCAGCCCATCTCTCCAGCCTGTCAAGGTCCCTCTGTAGGGCCCTCCTACCTTCCAGCAGATTGACACTTCCTCCCAGCTTGGTGTCATCTGTGAACTTGCTGATGAAGGACTCGATCCCCTCATCCAGATCATCAATGAAGATATTAAACAGGACCGGGCCCAGCACTGATCCCTGGGAGACACCACTAGTGACCGGCCACCAACTGGATGAGACACCAGGGAAGTCCTGGCCTGTAGATTGATAAGCTGTTAGTAGAAAGGAGCCTGACTTATATGGGAGCAATGAAATCATAGCACTTTAAGCGTTAGTGCTCTCTGCTGTTTCCTCCCTCCACTCATGGATATTATTTGTTCATTTACAAAGAAAAGGCAATTTTAGGACTCACTGCTGTAACAATGCTGAGCTCCAAGCCCACATTCTGTTATTCTAAACCTGTTACCAGGACTCTTCCTCTCCTTTTGCTTCGATGTCCGTTTCCTCAGGTTGTGATTCTGTGCCTCTTTTCTTTCCCTCTCTGCTGCACCTGAGGGTCTTGCATTACATTATTGCCCCTTCTGCTCATTCCAGTTTTGGGCACTGGTGCCAGTGTCCTGGACAAGAGAGGCAGCGCGTTAGGGCCAGGCAAGACCTCCTCTTCCCTTTCACCAAGGCTGCTTCCCTGGCAGAGCGGAGTGGGCCAGCTTCATGGGATAAAGAACAGGAGCAATGAAGAAAGCAACAAACCTCTTAGGCATCCATGCTTCAGAATCAGATGGAAGAGAGAGAGGCAGAAGGTGTTGCGGACAGAATGGGATGAGTGTCCGGAGCCGCAGGAGCAGGCAAAGCAGAAAGCTCCAGGAAGTTCAGGCACTCCATCCATGCTAGGACTTGGGCTCCACAGCGTTCCTTGCTGTGTGGTCCAGGAACACCCAGAGGATGGGGCAAGGGAACTCCCTTTGCTTCTCCACCTCCCCTGTTTTAAAGGCACTTCATTGTTGACAGTTCTCTCACTCTTCCCTCAGTATCAGAACATATGATCGCATCAAGCTGGCTTCAGGCTGTGGTGCTGACATTTCCTAATGCCCACATCACGCGAACATTTGAAACGTGTTAATGAGCAGATCAAAGGGACTGTTGCCTGAAGCAACTAACTTCTCATCTCTCTTTCTGTCTTTTAAGAAATCGGCTCTCCTCCAAATACAAGTCTTCATTCTTTGCAGCTCAATAAACGAGATACAGCCCTGCCTGGTGATGATAGCAATAAAACAAAACAAAATTAGCAGTAGTCCCTCCCTATGCAGGGTTAATCAGACAGCAACATTATTCAGTCTCCCATAGTTAAGCAATCTGAATCCAGTTTGGGAGAATTTGCAATATTACGGTCTTCAGTTTGTGCAGTTTCGTGCTGCATTAGTACTGTTTTCTGCCAAAGGTGCACGGGTTCCTTGAGTTTCTGTCTTTTAAAAATGGCTTTCTGCTGATTTCAGTTGAGATACTGCACAGGACTGGAAATTATGTGCGTGTGCATGCGTGTGTGAGGACCCTGTGGAAACATAAGGATGCAAGCATTTGCATTCCACTTCTGTCAGCAGGGTGACTCTCTGCTACTCAAAGCACATTATTTTCTAACACCGCTGTCACATTTAAAACAAGTTTCATTTTATGAAGCTATTAGAGGTAGCAGCTAATTAATGTATTGGTTAGCTTCACATCAAGTGTACCCCATAACTTGAGGGAGCTCAGCAGCTGGCACAGGATTAGGTCCTCTGCTCAGGGACGTTCACTGACTCAAGACTTGAAGCCCGGCAAGGTCCAAGAAGTGGAGTTTTTCTTGATCCACTGGGGTAGAAGTTTTGATTCCATTGGTACCAACAGGCACAGCGCCCAAGCAAACGTCAGCACACACCACAAGGATGTTTACCTACGCAAAGTTGTCTTTGCTCAGGAGAGCCTACAAGACTTAAGGATTGTAGAACTATAGAAAGTGGAGAGAAAATACCGTTTACTGTGTATTTGAATAAATCCACAGCCTACCCAGGCCTTTCCCCTGTACAGCTTGCAGTCTTGGCAGCGGGATGCGATTTCTGAGATAATTGTTAGAGACAGGCAAAAGGGAAATAAGAATGGGAATTAAATAAGATAAGGTGACCCTTAATATATTGGAAATTCTGTTGTACTGTTTCTAGCCTAATTATTTCTTTCAGTGAGAATTAAGTATCTCCATGCTTTGGAAAATATTTCTTAACATCCAAGTATCCCTCTATGTTGTTGTTTCTTGTAAAGTGAGGGCAAGAATTCCAATCTGGCTCTCAGGAATGTTCCGCTAATTAAATAACAGAATTCTGTTAAGTATTCTGTTAATTCCTGATGGGTGGGAAGAAAAAGCATTCAGAAACATTTAAAGAAAATAATTCCTCGCATGTTTTTGCAACGACATAGCAAGAAAGGGATGTCTGGTTAAAATCCATAGGTGACTTCCCAGTCCACTCAGAGTACTCTGAGCTTGCTTGGCGAACGGTTCAGCATCTGAAGCCCAAAGCTCCGCGGAAAAATGCTTCCATGGGCACAATTACTTATTTCTCGTATTTTGACAGAATTCCGGCATCCAGCGCTAGAAGCCCACCGCTTGTTTAGGCAGTAACTAATCAGTAACCTTGGCGGCACTGGGACTTGAGATGTAAATCAAGAAAAACACTCTTGATCATTGCTCAAGAAAGATACGTTTCCTTTATGTATGATACTGTACATCTGTGCAGTGACATTATTTATAGGCAGTAGTAGAGACAATGGAAGTGCTGCAATTAACAGCATGGAGTGAATAAAATAGGACATGTTCCAAATAAGGTACTTAATCCTGTACAAGGAGATTGAGGCGTTTGTCATCGTGGACAATGTTGGTGTGATACTAAAGCACAGCAGAAACGGACTCCTTTAAATTCCTGGGGTATGTTTTAGTCATTTCTATACAACATACAAGCACATAAAAAGACTTGATGTCACTGAAGTACTTCTTTTTAGGTTACAAACCCGCTTTTCTTGTGGAAGAATGGCTGTGCATTCAGTTTTCATCTTGGTAATTTCAGAGAGTCACTGTCTTCTTCTTCCCCTCCCTGCACCGTTCCGTGGATTCCTGTCAGTACTAGGGCACTCCTCCAGATTTACAATACCTGTGTGACAAAGTGAAGAGGAAATAACTGTAGGTGGAGGTGTAATATAGGTGCAAGTGAAATATCCCAGGAGTGGGACGTACCCAGAATCAGTTCAAGAAGCCTGTGAAGGCACCTCCTGCTTGCAGGCGCTCTATGCTGAGCAGTCGAGGAGCTACACGCTGAATTATTACATTCAAAATGCAAGATCTGTGGAAATGATCTGGATGTCTAGAGGTGAAGCCTGAGCTAACAGGAGGCATTTCACACTTGTCACTGGGCCAGAAATTACTCAGGAGCATGGCACAAGGAAGCAGGCATCTTGGCCCAAGATTATGCAAGACCTCATGTAGACCCAGGGATGCTTTTCCTCCCAGGCTTGCTAATTAACTCCATAGGGTTTCATCACTGGCTATTACTTAGAATGACTGAATCTCATCCGGTCAGGAAGCAAAGTGGCAGACACGTCTGCCCAAAGAGTCTGCCAGTCAATTGATGTTATTTTCTATTAGATGGATAGTGTTAATTTCCAGAAGGCCTTGATAATCGATACCCAAGGGACCTAGCAGCAGTGGTTGCCAGTCTGCAAGCAGATGTGGGGAAATCGGATGGGAACAGTTCACTCCTAATGTTTTCTGTTGGCTTTTGAATGCTGCCAGTGCAATTCCTTATGTTTTTATATGTTTGGCTCTTTCAGGTCATCAAAGATCCCCCTCCACCTCCGCCAGCTCCGAAAGAGGTATGGTATGATGGTGCTGCACTCAACACGCTGGTCACATGATTCCACTCTGCGCTTCCCTGTGTTCCGCAAATCTGACTCTTTGTCTTAGCTGTTGAAGAAAAAAGAACAGCCCCGTGGGAAGCCTTAAGCTGGGAGTGGGATGGCGGAAGTCCAAATCTCTCTTCTGTCTCAGTCATCTCAGTGCAGCATGAATTAAGCCCAAATCCACAGAAATATTTAGGAGCTTTATCCCAAAACAGCTCAACATTATTTTTCCCCTTCTGCAGCAAAAGCAGGAAGACTGAGAAGCTGCTGTAATAACAGCCGATAAAGATACACGTATGGCTTAACCAGCGTTTTCCCACAGCTTTGGCATTCCAGACACCGAAGAACCTTTATAAGGGAATTTCTCTCTTTTATAGACAATAATGGTTCCTCAGTACTTTCGCCCCTTGGTCCTGGTGCAGGCAGTTGTGTGAGTGCACTCCAATCTGTGATAAGCGAACTGCCTCCACTGAGCGGAGGCAGCCAAGAGCGGGTTTGACAAAGGCCGGCTTAGGAGACTGCAGTCGGCTGCGTAACCTCGAGCTGCAGAGCTGCTGAGCACTGCCTGCTGAATCCAAATGAGTAGGGCTGGTGATCTGGCTCTTTGAAGGCATTTTATTTTATGTAGAAGAAACCACTGCTCATCCTTTTTTCTTTATGTGCGTTTTGCTTGTTTTTACTGGTGGAAAGGAAAAAGATGAGGCGAACAAATGACTTGTCAGTAGAACACATGGTTAAATTCCCCATTTGGACTTTGCTCATGGTCGCCACCAGTGCTTTTCCCATGCAAAACATCAAAAATGTTTCCAAACATCACCAGATTTTGTTTGGAAATTGGTAAACACTTGGGGAATCTAAATACCTGATCTTTCACTCAACGGGAAAAGTTACTGCATACTCTACTGAAATATACTACAGAGATACTTACTGTAGGGGGAAAAAGTGACTTTTAAAACTAAATGCTATTTGAATTTATTGACAGGAAGAAGAACAAGAGCCCCTGCCTACCAAGAAATGGCCCACAGTGGATGCTTCCTACTATGGTGGACGAGGAGTTGGAGGAATCAAAAGGATGGAGGTTCGTATGATATGGAGATGCCAGTTCGCTAAAACACAAGCTCTCTGAGGGTGCCAATGGTGGAAACAAAGGCTTTTACAGTGTCCTGAAAATAAAAGGGCATAATGTGTGCTTCTTCCCCAGTGACATAAGCCTTATACAATTTTTTACCCTATCGAACAATTTTGACCTTGCCTATGAAAGAGCAGCTTTCAGTAATTCCATCTGACTGGAACCTTAAATAGCTGCCTGCAGACATGCTCTTTCCATCAAGCTAATAAGAAAGAGGGAGCGAGGGCCTTTTCTGAATGTTTTGGAAGAAATTACAGTGAAACATAAGTCCTGCAACTGTGGGCCAGCCAAATGCACTGACAATGGCGACGCTAAGGAGAGGCTTGATCCCAAAGGAATGCACAGCGACAACAGTGCCTGTCTTTGAAGAGACACGATAGCATCATGTTAATTAGAACAGAATGAAAAATGTGTGTCCTTATGGGCACGTCCTTATGTCAGATTTTATAGTGAAGTCAGCCTTTATGGAATTTGCAAAGCATTTTTCTGTAGTTTTTAGCTTTAATCTAGGAAACTGCCTGTCTGCAATGCCCACCTAGGCCATACTGATGTATCGTGATGAACCTTTAAAGGTTTAGGCCTAGGAATCTGCTTTGCTTGAATTCTTTTTAAATGCAGCAGCAGAATATGCAAGTTTAAAGCTGTGTTGCCTCTATGTGTTTGCTTCAGCAGCTCAGAATTGCTAATTTAGATGAGCCTCAGATTTTAGAGACGGAAAACATTTTGTGCAGTGCTATTCAGAGGCAAACTGGAAAATACTTTCCAACATAAAGAATTACAACCCTGGATGTCTGATGGGAGCCAGGAGGGGTTCCAGGGTTTAAATCATTACAGTTTGTAAATAGCATCTTGCACAATGAAACAGAAAACTGACTGATACCTCAAGAACACAAATTGCATCAGCGCCGTAAAGAAAGACATGTTCATAACATGGCAAAAATAGAGTGTATTCAAGGGAAGATATTCCTTACCTGACAGCTAAATGTGGTGTCTGTGCTGTGGGCAACAACAAACTTGCTGGACTTTCATTGCAGTTCTCCTCTTTTCAGTTCACGTGGTAGTGCAGCTGTCTGGTTTTCACTGCCTCTCTCTGCTCTGTTCCTCTGCTATTCTTCTGGCATCTTCATTCTCCTGGCAGCTGCCTTGCATAGAGAAAAGGAGAGAATGAGCCAGTAAACTTGTGCTCATTGCTCCTGCCCTGCTTCTCTTTGCTGACTACGTTCTCTTTCGGGGCAGCTACTCATTCCCTCCTGCCTCCCACAATCCTTATCCCTCTGTGACAGTGAGGAGTAGTGTGGCCAGAGATGTCACCCTGCCTACGCCTGTCTTTGGCGTCACTCTGAAGCTTTATGGTGTCATTTCTAGACCACACCCATAACAGGCAGTAAGTTTTTAATGTCAAATCTGTGTTGCCAGACTGCACAAATTGTTGTTTCTTCTGGGTGAAGTGGCTTTGATCTGAAGGAGGGGGTCATTTTATCAGTAAGGAATCCAGCACCTATCTCTAAATGGTTTTAACGGTGTTTAACATACATTTTAACAACCTCATAAAAACACTGTAAAAGTACCATTGATCACAATGAAAGATACAGATGCATTTTAATGACTCAGCAGGGCCTACTTGGACATGAAAGCCCATTCCAAGAGAGCCGTGAGAGGACTCCTCAGTGAGGAGAAAAAGAAATCACTAAGCAAGGCAAACAGTAAAGTTCAAAATAACAGAGAGGTTTGACACAATCCCCCTCCTAAGGAATGATGGTCTGCATTTTACCAAGGTGAGGGTACAGTGGTACAGACCAAATTAAGCTCTGTCGCACCTCGCTGTTCACATTCGCTACATGGACAGTGGTAGAAACACTTGGTGGTGGTGATAAAATGCCAAATTTTTCTCCAAGGTATTTACATTTTTGAAGGGGGCTCAACTCTGGCTGCCTACATATTCTCCTCATATTCTGTATTCCATTTCCATTCTGCATATGGCACTCATGATGACAAAGTCAAGCTGCTTTCTCCCCCAACCTAAGGCACGGTTATCCCGGCACACTATAGCATGCCCCTAGCAAGACTTGGCGCTGCCTTCTCCCACTCTCTGGGTAGCAGGGGACGATTCAGTACCCCTTTGCAGTGGGAGAGCTGCTGCATCCCGCTCTTTTCCTACCTACCTTCCAGTGCTCAAAGGGGCAGGCAGTAAGAGAAGTGACGTTACACTCACCACGCGGTGTGCAGCAATGCTCTTGGTTTCCCTCAGGGTGGGAGGTCGCTCTTCTCCGGTGTTTCTTACTTGGATTCTTATCTTTTCATCTCCAGTTAGGAGGTCCCTGAAAAAATGAGTGTATCAGTGGAGTCCTGCTGTAAGGGTTGGCTGTTTGCCAGGAACAGCCTCCTGACTTCTCAGCGTGTCACC
This sequence comes from Neomorphus geoffroyi, assembly GCA_033558235.1. Taxonomy (NCBI): domain Eukaryota; kingdom Metazoa; phylum Chordata; class Aves; order Cuculiformes; family Neomorphidae; genus Neomorphus; species Neomorphus geoffroyi. The sequence goes on along the minus strand of JAUMJM010000092.1, from coordinate 3,407,971 downwards.
TTTACCTGAGATGTAACATTGCGATGTGGCTTCCTGGGTTTAGGTGTACTGGGTCTTCCTTACAGGCTGGGTGGTGGAAGATGGCATCATTTGGACAGTCTGGCACTGAGAGGTCTCCAGGCCAGTTTAGTGAATAGGACTTTCCAGCTCCAGCCATAGCGTTTAAAGCTCTTTTTGGATGGTAACAGTCTTGTCTAGGTTTGTTTCTTTACGCCATAGAGCAGACATCCTCGCTCAAAGTGCTGCACGGTGTTTCCAGTTACAAGATGAAATAAGATTCCTGTAGCAAGGCAAATCATCTTTCTTGGACGGAAGGTTTTTTCTGTATTTCCTCTTCACAGCCTTTTATGGAAGCAGAAATATGCGCTTGCCTCACCAACAGCAATAACCCAGCTCTCCTTTCTCTCTGAACCCTTGGGATGCATTTCATGTACCCATGGTAGTGTTAAAACATCCCCTGATAGGCGAGTTATGTTCACTTACAATGCAGGTTAAGACTCCTTCATCTGCGCTTTCTCCAGTGTGAACCTTCTTGCAGAACTACTTGGAAACCTGAGCAGTTTCAAGCAGCTCCTGCTAAAACTCGCTCAAGCACCACCTTCAGTCTAAGCTGGGGCTCTCAGCAAACACACTATGTCAGGAAATCTGGGGTGACGAAATTCCAGGCCTTCATCAGTGCCACGTTAAGGTCTGGTACTTTAGGATAAAGCAGAGTTGGAAATTATTTGGTTATGTCATTAATTAGAGAAGGATTTCCCAGATCTCCTGTCTCCTATACAGCCTCTGCAGTGCATGGTAGGATTTTCTTTCAATATTTCTCTTACCTTTTCACTGCTGAGAGGCTCATATTTACAGATATATTTACCTAGGAATGCTTGTCTTCAAAAACAAAAAGGGAACGTTTCCCTCAGTACTTCCCCCTCTTTTTATTCAGAATTTCTTTCAAATCTAAACTTTTTCAGCTACTTGTCTTACTTGCAACAGTTTCCTGTCCTTTGCACATAAGGCACTTATGTCTGAACTCTGCTTTTCCCAGGTTCGATGGGGTGATAAAGGATCCACTGAAGAAGGGGCCAGATTAGAGAAAGCAAAAAATGCTGTGGTTAAACTCCCTGAAGAACCAGAAGAACCTTTTCATCCTAAACCACCTAAACCGAAGCCTACCTCACCAGTCACTCAGGAGAAGTGGTACACACCAATTAAGGTAATGTTTTCAGTACAACATAATTCCGTTCTAAAGGCTGGGTGTTGTCTGCCATACCAGTCTTGCATGCTGAACTGCATTTTGCTTTTCGAGAACTCCCACTCAAGTGCTGTGTGCTGTTCTGGAAGTGAACATCTACTCAGGACGAGCAGCAGGGGCAGTTTTTAGCCCCAAGTTCAGTACTGCCACGTTCTGTCATGCTTCCCCAAAAGGGACACACTGTTCAGTAAAAGTACTAACATCCACGGAGGCTTTTTTGGCATTTAGCCTAGCTCAATGCATGTCTAAGCCTAAAGTGACTCAGTCTGTAGCTGTTCTACCGAGTTTTAAACAGACACACTCATTACCAAGCAAGGAAGGCAGAAAGTTGTATAAAACAGTATAATCCAAGAAGTCTGACAAACAGGTGAAACATAATAAATGGCATAAAATAAACGATATTTTCCTCTGTAGCTGCCATGAGTCACTTACAAACCTGTAACAAGCTCTTCTTAAAAACTGAAAACAGGTCCATAAATACTTTGTTTTAAATGTGTAAGAGCAGAGAATAAACAGCTGGGAGTACAGATACATCTCTTCTGTGTCCAGAACTCCTTGTGAGTTCTTTCTGATCATCAGGAAGTCCTGTAAGATATGTTGTCCGCACACACGCAAACTCTGCAGCCTGTCCACAGGGAGCGGGACACTTCTGACAGGCATCAGAGCTGCTACGAGTGCTTGCAGGGAACCTGCTGCATTCACTGCACGTAGGACTTGCTGCTCTGCGTGAACTGGTGTACACCACGTGTGTAGCAGGTCTGAGGCTTCCCCAAAGTGAACTTGCTGCATACACACAGTAAAAAAATACGTTTATGTGGGAGAAATCCCAGATAAACATGTGGCAATTCAGCCCCAGACACTGGCGAATAAACACGTTGCTTCCAGATGGCTGAGAAATAAACATGGGTTAGGGCAGAGCCACTCCGCTCCCAGGGGAGACAGGAGAGCAGGACCTCGCGTTCTCTGGTGGGAAGGAGCAGCACCACAGCTATGCAATGGGGTGACACAGCCTACATTTGTACTTTGCTTATCTGGCTCTAAGGACCTGGTGCCCAGTTCTAGCAGTAAACCCCTCCATGGATCTCCTTGGACAGTAACGTAGGTGTGGTTTGCTCTTCATTGGCTGAGTTTACTGTACTGAAAGTCCTGTTGCTCTGTTGCTGCAGGGTCGACTTGATGCACTGTGGGCGCTGTTACGAAGACAGTACGACAGAGTCTCTTTGATGCGGCCACAGCAAGGAGATGAGGTTTGTGTGCGGCGCGAGGCGGGGGCAAGTTACAGCCGGGCTTTGGCAGCTGCGTCACGCTGGCCATTCCATGGCCTTGGCTAGAGAAAGTGCTGCAGCCACCAGTGGCACAACAGGAAAAGTAACGCGTTAGAGATAAAAAGTGTGTTGAAAGATACATGACACCAGCCCAGAAATGTTGTAGAACCCGGGATCTCCTGAAGGCAGAGTGAGGGATCCTGTATTTTGTGTGTGTTCAGCTGGAAAATTAGAACACAGAACACACTTCACTCACTGTAAACTTTCTGCAACCCAGATCTTTCTTACCACGAGCTACTTGTAAGAGTAGAGTCTGGCAATCAGAATAGCAAAACCACCTCAAATTTCAGTGACCACCAATAACTTCCATGAAAGTTGCTTCAGGCTTTGCACTGCATCCCAAAGGCAACTTTCACAGAAAAAAAGGGTGAGGAAACTTGTTTCTCAGACAAGCATTTCTCCTAATACACTCGTGAGCCGTGGAAAAGTGGCCTTAACGGCAAAGACTGCTGTGAGTGGGACGCAGAGTCATTATTGGAACCTTTTATATTGCTGCTAGATTGTGTATTATTTCTGGTGGTTATTCCTTAAGAAAGTATTACGTAAAATCTTTCTGTTTATCTGAGGAAATCCTGTATCATAATGGTATTTCAAATCTACCGATTCCTGGTTTTGGCACAGCCTCTAAAGATGACACAGAAGGATTAGAGGGGATAATGGGAGGGAGGTAGCTCTAAAAGAACGAGAGGTAATCAGCATTTAGAATGTTTTCCTGGGATGAATTTTGGTGCCGTTCTAAAGGAAGGAAAGGTGAGATTTAATTAAGGACAGGAGCTGGAAGAAGCAGAGTGCATTGCTGAAATAGGGGGCACAGTCAAATACGGGTGTTATCATTCCATCTGTGATGTTGCCAAGGTGTTTACTGGTTGCATGAATGATGTGTGTTGGATGTAGCACAAGTAACAATAACAAATATATGTACAAAATACAGAGCATGATGAACTTTAACTGGTACATTCAATATAAATAGGATAATAGACGACATCATAGTGCCTGAACAGGCTAAAGACCTGTCAGTCAGGCCCTGTTTTGAGGATTTCTGGCATAAAGACAGGCTGTTACTCTAAAAACTGCTCGCCCGGGAAGGCTTTGCTGAGCCACCATGAGGTCAGGCATCCGCCTCCTGTGGCCTTGACGGGAAGACGCTGACCAGCGTCTCGGTTTATGGAAAACAGAGAAGTGGCTCACTAATCTTCAGCATCCCCACTGAAAAAGGAGCAGCATCTGTACTGAGGAGTAAAATGTAAACCAATGGTCATTCCAGTGTGACCTGTGGCGCTGTAGGAGCACAATTTCTGTCCAGTGGAGTATTTTGTATCTTGGGGGGAAAAAGTGAAGTCTTCTCACTTGTTGATGCTTGCTTGGCTGAGATCGCGTGCTGAACCCCAATGGGTTTGGGTTGGTGAGCAGCTGAGCAGTCATATGTGTATGTGGCACAACATGCGTGCACACAAGCACCCTGGGAGCACTGCCATGGCAAACAGCAGCCACATCGTTGTTTTGTTTTGTCATCTTCTGTTTATTGTGTAAGAACTTGGTAGTTCCCTTGTGGAGAAGAATTCACTGAATTCCAGTCCTTGATCAAGTAACTGAAATTTAGACATGAAGTTTTCAAAGCAGAGCGAGCCGCACCTTCCTTCTCTCCTCTCCCACCTCTGTCTCGCTGCCAGACAATGCTGAGGGTGGCCCAGTGTGAGGTGCAGCCGAGCAGCTTTGATTGCGGAAGCAAGTCCTTGGAGTCATGCATTTTTCAGCGGGCGCTTCGTGCGGGGAGGAGGCCTGTACAGGTGTGAGCGAGCAGGTTGTGGCCGACATCTGTTGTGCACAGAGGCAGAGGTCCTGGGCAGCCTGCAGCGAGGCTGCAGGACTGTCAGCAGATGCAGCTGAGAGTGGCAGAGCAGTTTTGGTCTCACATTTGCCGCCTGGGGGCTGAAACACTAAAGGTAGAGTGGGGGTGGACACAGCTGCGCTCCCAAACATGCCTCGGGCACAAATAAAGAGATCTAATGTAGTTTGACTCTGTTGTGGTAGGGAGATGAGGACAGAGCACCACTTCAGAGACAACTCTGCGCTGCAACATCTGCCGCCCAGTTCCCCGGGAGTGACAGGGGACAGCAGGTACCGATCAGAGTCCCCGCACAAACAGCCTCCATTAAGCCACTGACGCTTTTGAAGGGCTCCCATCAAACACTGCTGCGGCCGCAGCAGGAGATTTTATTTTCAAAGCCGTGTTTCGTTTTCTGTGCTAACAAGGTAATTTATAAATGATGCAGTACCCGGCCCTCATCCTCCTACGTCTGCTTGCACTTCTTTTTGCATTAAATGGGCAAGGTCGGACGAAGCCCCATAGTTTCGGGGCACTTTGATGAAGCAGTTACCTTCCGAGGGTGCTAACGGAGGCTATGGCAGCCTTTGGTCCCCGGCGTGAAGGTTGGCAGGGAAGCAGAGCCCAAGAACATGACTGGCACCAGCTCACCAGGGCAATGCTTCCCTCTAGACCCTCGTGTTTATTCCCCAATTTGCAGTTTAGCACCTAAAGGTACTGAGCAGGGGGGTCACATTCTTTACACGACCTTGCTGCTTTGCACAGTTTGGTAGTGGCTGAGATTCCAATCTGGTGCACATTCACGCACCCAAATGTCTGTTAAGTCCACAAAGAGTCTGTGGCACTTGGATTTAAGATTTTGCTCTATCAGGACACAGATAGGTGTGACTGGTGAAAAGAAAAAAACCTGGCAGTCCTAGAAGTTTGTGTTGAAGAACTATAAGAATACTGCCAACTTTTATACTGTTGCAGAACAGCCTAGTGAAAAGGAAGACACTTGCTTCGTTTTAACTTTAAGCCTGTTAGCACTTACCCACTTTAAGGATTCTTTTGCATCCGTGGGTGCAGAATGAATACAAACATCTGTCTAAGCTGCTGTTACTCTGTGACCATCTCTGCGTTGTACAAAGGCACGATATCCTGCATCGTTGCTCTGTTGGGCTCCCACGATTTACAGGTAGAGGCACACGCTCTGAGATGAGGCCCTGATACTATTCCCTTTGTGTTTCTTCAGTAATCCCTGTGCTGGGCACAGGCAGAAAATATTGAATCCTTAGCTCAGTCCATCAGTTGCAGAGTGGAACATAACTGAGAGGAGGCTGAGGCATTGCCTCACACCTGAGAGGAAACTCTGTTTTGAAGCCCACTGAGTTGCATTCCCATCGAGCCAGTCTGCGCGCCTGCAGGGCAGCGGGAACTGCAGCGGGATTTACAATAGAAGTGGGATTTGATTTACCTCTGTGTTCTCTAAAACCAGAGCTGTTTACCCATTCTCTAACCAAGGAGGGCTTCCTTCAAGAAAATGACGGTGACTTGGCTTCTTTAATCACTGCAATTGTTGGAATGCCCAGAGCAATAACAAGTCACAGTCAGAGAAAGGTCACCGTGGCTGCTCAGGAGCACCCTTCGGTTTACAGCTTTTAGAACTCAAACCACATCCAGCAATAATTAGTATTACAATGCAAGACTTGCATGGTGTAGTGTATTTCAGTGCAATGTGGCAATCATGATGCTCAAGAAATTGTTGTCTGAGAGTTTTAAAAAGAAACTTCAGTGTCACCCATTTAGCAAATTATGTTTATGTTGTATCTTCTAAGTTGCAGCAATGGTAAGAAGGTACAAAATGAGTTATGAAATGTGTGAGATGAGAAAGGAGTTAAGAGGGAATTTGTACAGACCTGAGAGATAAACTGGAGCCAAGGTTTTCCTTAAATTTCTAGAATAGACCCAGATCACTGTTAAAATTACAAAGTTAGCTGTTACTGAAAGTAGAAGTATTCATTTCCAACTGCCCTGTTCAGACTGAATTCAGGCGTCGGTCTCCAACATAAAGCAATGCACAAATGAACTAAATTTCAGGAAACTGATCATCTCTTGGCCTGCCTAAAGGAAAAAAGTCTTTTTTTAGAGACAACACCTCCCTTTAGTTAAAATGGCAAGCGATAGACAAGAGATCAGCACGATTATCAACTACGGACTTACTAGAATTGTCTTGTGCTGAAGCTGCAGAAGAATAGTCTGCACTTTAATTAATTATTTAATTGGTACCTCCTCCTAAAGGATGCTCATCGGATCACAGCTTCCCTTTGTTCAAACTGGATTGCAGGCTGCCGATCAGGAGGATTCAAGCTGTCTGCCCCATCCTGGCTACAGTGCTTACCCCAACAGTTGGACGTGCTAGCTGTCAGCCCACAGAAGCAGCAGTAATTGCCTCTATTAAAAGATGATGTTGTTCTGGTGTTAGGAGAAACAAGGATGTGTTCCTGTTTACGCAGGCAGTCCCTGTTGGCGCTCCCTCCCCTCCTGAGATAAGCGCTGCTGCTCTTTTTAAAACACGCTTTCAGGGTTCATCAGCCCGAGTATGAACACTTGTATGAGAGGAACAGGAGAAAGAAATAAACCTACCTGTCAGTTTTAAGTTCCTTACATGTGTCCCAATCTGGGTGGCGCTCCTGCAGAACCAGGTGGACAAAGCAGCCATGGTAGAGCCGGCCGGGTCCTGGGAGGCAGCAGCACGCTGGCAGGGACGCTGCTCCAGCGACGACCTTCCTGCTGCCGTTAGACCACAGCAGGTCTGTGCCCAGGCAAAGGTCCTGATGGCAGCACGAGCACATGAAGCCGTGACATACTTCAACAGACCATGTTAAAAAGCTGAGCTGCCACAGAGTGCACAGCCAGAAGAATTTGTGCTGCCTTCCCGAGTTTACAAACAGCTTTCTGAAAGAGGAGTGCTTTAGGCCTCATAAAATACAACATATGCGCCGTACTGGGCATCGCGGTGACTGGGGCTGTGCTGGCAGCGTAGGGATAGCACCTGTTACAGAAGGAAAAGTCAGTCTTGTCTGGGTGGAGTGTGAATTCGCTACAGCCACAAATACCTTCTCTGCCCCCTTGAAGGGAATTGCAGTCCTTGCCCCCTCCAAGCTGCACTAAAAAGAACCCATTTAAATTGGGAGTGCATTTTTTGCTGATAACCATTTGGCATGAATCAAAAGGGAAAAAACAGATTTGTTTTCTTAATTCCCCAAACCATCTTTCTTAGCGAGTGGATTGCAGTAAACCCAGCCACATTTGAGCAGTGCCTGGCTGCTGGTGAGGAGAGGGCAGCACGTGTCTAACCAAACCTGGCTGTCAAACACAGCCCTAACACAGCTCCTGTTAACGACGAGCACCTCATTAGCCCAGCTTAGAGACCGGCTACCCTTGAGAGCACCAAGGATAAAGCCGACAGGTTCTCTCAGCTGCTGCTCTCCAGAAGAGATGCAACAGCTTTAACTGTCTTGGGCGTCTGGATTTATGAACTAGTCCTACGCCCTAACCAGATTAGTTCCCTCTGCATTAACTGCCCAAAGTAGGGCAGCTGCCTGAGTGGCTGCTGGTAAATTTGATCATGTCTGCTGCGCTAATCTGTGGGCTTTTCAGATGAAGGAGGCAACACATAACAGGATTAAAGTTTCACGACCCAGGGTTTTCACAGCCCGAGACGCAGGCGTAGGGGGATAGAGAATGACTTCTGTCATTAATCTTAATTGATTGCCAAGAGGTTTTAATCTGGGTTATTAATTAGGAAGGTCCTTAACACACTGTCTACATATCAACATCAGATGCTCTTTTGGGACTTTTGGGACATATGGCCTATCTTATATTTACATTCACACAACTGACACACGCACACATATCTGTATGAAGAAACTCTTGTACATTTGTGTGCAGACAAAGAGCTGTAGGAGTGTCCACACGCACAGAAGCTTCGCACCGCTTTGGCAAAATGGGATGGAAAACACTTTGCACAAGGTTACATCTCCACACAATGAACACGCACGCTTCTGTCTACGTTTATATTAATCCATTTCGATCATAGATGCCATTTATCTGGATTATCCTTCTGCTGTGCAGATTTAAGTAATTTTTAACTGCATCGCACCCCTTGTCTCTGTGCCTCTGGCCATTCAGACACAGACAGAAACGTTACCACTTTTATCTTCCACAATTTCCGTGAGTTACAGCTCAGGCCTTGCTTTTCTCTCTTCTTATTTGTACACAAGTTACTGCTGGGGCAGCCAGCTCGGACAGAGGCACAGCTGTCCATGGCTCCAGCTATGGAACTACCTGGTCAGACCCAGTAACACGGCCTCAACGTTTACCGAATCCTGTTTGCAGGAAGAGACACCGAACTATGATTTGATCACATAAACCTGTCACGGGAACAGAACTGTGAGAGTGTGGCCATTTGAGTTTTGCGCAGATTCAAACTGCTATGCATTTCTGCAGCCTCTCCTGCCTTTGCAGATAATTGAGATGATCAGTCCCAGATATGGAGATGGATCCAGGGCTGAGGAACCATAAGTGACAGTGGAACACTCCTGTTCCCCGCTAAGCACACTGGGCCACGCTGTGTCCAAAGCAAAAAGCAAACCTAAGAAGGTGATGTGCTCACTTAAGTACTCAGGAGCTGAAAAGTCTGCTCTGGAAGTGTTCCGAGCAAGGCAGAAAGGTTTGAGAAGCTGCAGAGTAGAGAAAGGTGCACCTGATGGTGTTCAGGAAGAGAAGCGCTCCAATTGCTGCTGCAGAACCAGCAAAGCGCTCCCTTTAGCCGTGTGCCCACACCCCTGCGAGGTTAAGGTGCAACAGCACTGAGAGGAAAAGGCTTTGTTTAGAGCAGAAATAATGCACCGGCCATTTAAGGTCCCACCCTCCCACAGATTATTGGGAATGGTGTAGTTTATCAGAACTGGGATTCTCCATGGCTGCAGCAGCGTTCCTCAGCAGTGAGTGGCCCTGTTTTACAGTTTCACTGCCATTTGGAGATCAGTGCGGATGCTTCACGCCAGGAACCAGAGAGGCTGGGTGACGCAACGAGGTGAAAAGCAGACAGTTTTCCTTTGACTCCGCTGGGCTCCAGTTCTCTAGCTAACAGGAAAGGCTTGTGAAAACATCTTGAAAAGACTGTTTATAGCAAGGCAGAGTTTGCGTATAACCTCGGGGGTGTCTGTGCCACCCAACGGGCAGCTCTGGCAGCCCAGGCCTCGCGCAGCCTCGCACACTCAGGATGAGCTTGTGATAATAAGCTCGTGCTAAATGGCAACTAATTGGGCACTCCAGTGTGCCCACCCAGGCACTCGCTGTACCCATAGTGAGTCTATAAAGCCTGAAAGCAGTTGCACATTGATCATTTCATGCATGCAGATTTCCTCATTACCTGTAATACAGCCTTATCCACAAGAAGGCGGTTCCATCATCCTGACATTGATTGCATCGCTCTGATGGAATCAAGGAATGAAAAGGAAGGTAAAAATTTGGGAAGCATTATAGCACTCCTGCTGCTGAATGTGCCAATTGTACGTTAGAGGTGAACAGGGGGAGAAAAAGAAGAGGAACGATCAAAAATCATATTTATTGCTTCTCATCTTTTTACTGTATTCCTAAAATTCAGAATTCCGCTATGAACTACAGATCCATAAAGAATTAACAAACCCCCCTAAACGCTCAGGTTATTAGCATTTTAAAACTATTGAGTCTTCATAAGCCATAATATTTTCAGCTGCAATGTCTTTATGAAGTGCCTTCCAGTAACACATCTCTCATCTCCATCTGTGGGTGAGCTCTGTCTAAAGGAGAAATTGCTACCTAGGAAAAGAAGCAACTGTGCCACTCGTTGCCAAAGCCCATTACGCTTTAGGGTTCGGGCTGACATCCATCCATAAATTAGAACGTCTCGATGTATTTGAGTTTGTCTCTCAACAGTGTGACACGATGGCCCACCCTCGGCCTTAACGTTTAATTTTAATATTGAACATGCCGCTTTCTGATGGGTTGTGTCACAGCCTTCGTGTGATTTAAACTCAGCCTTAAAAGAAGTTAATTTAATTGCAAGTAATGACGTTATTAATGCTGCCTCCTGTCACCAAGCAGATATGGATGCAAATGCCTCTGTTTTAAGTCACTCTGAGATGGATTTTGCAACTTTGTGGTGACTGTGGTGGACAAACGCTAAATGAAAATCAATGCCAAGCTCCAGTAGGCTGAGCTCCCTGCTGGACAGCTAACAAGAAAAAAGTAATGAGATTCCCAGCCTTGCCATGTTGCGTGGGACCCTCCCAGTCAGCACCTCTCCTGCCACCGCCTGGGCTCGGGGCTCCTCACTCTCAGGCAAAGGTTACTTTATTTGTGATACACATCTCTATCTGCAGTTCCCTCCCACAGTATCACTCTGAGCTTTGGCCTCGCAATCCAAACCCTGTACTTTAAATCAGTCTCATCAAATTAAAAAGGATTAGATTATCTTGGAATTCATTATCTCTTTTTTCCCCACTGGCAACAAAGAAATTCTTTCATGGTCTTAAATATAACTTTCCTTGCTGGATGCAAAATATTACTGTCTGATCAGAGAGGGTAAGAGCAGGTGGGAGTGCGCAGCAGCTACAGCACATTTATATCGTTCTGTGCTGAAGGAGATGGATGATATTTTATTTTACCTTATAGCACAACATAAAACCTGCTAAAATTTGGAATGGTTGTAAAGTGACGGACAGGTATCTCTAGGAAGCACAGTACTGAACCCAGAAGAAAGTCGATTATTTAGGGCTGCAGAATTTCAGCAGAGCCCAAGGGCTGTCCGGACGTTTCTCCATTGTCTAAAAGGACTTTCCAGCAAATCCAGGCCCACATGGGCGTTAACGAACTGTGTCAGGTCTCTAAATCATACAGACATCTTGCGTGTTGCCCCCAGAGAACAACTGCCCCCCGCCCTCCCCCTCCCCGTACAACCTTACGTCAGGGATGCTCCCTTCTCTCCCTGCGCTGCTTCGGTGCCCTGTTCCCCACTCTCTGCCTCTGCTGGCACATCCACTCCAGCGCCATCAGCACGGAGAGCCCACAGGCACTGTCTTGGACCTGGAGAACCTGCCACAGCAGAGCCACAGCTCGTCACAGGTCACTGACTGCCTTTCATTAATGAAGTAATAATGGCTACAGAGGCCTCTGCTTGCCTCGCTGTGACCTTCTGTCTGTGCAGCTATTTCCATAAAGATATTCCAGGCCTGACACTGATGGGCTGCGCGCTGTAGCCAACGCGGGCACGAGTGCACCCCGGGCACAGGGCCAGAGTCCACAGGTGTCCATCAGCCTGGTGGGGCATCTTATTAAGATTGTGATGGCAACCAAGTCAGATTTTCCCCTCTGATAACAACAGTGCTAACAGAAAGAAGAGACGGGTGTGTAAAGGAACAGAATATAAACGGACCATTTCCATTGTAACTAGCAGTCTGTGAGTCAGAATTCCATGAATTCTACCAATTCTAGGCCTGTGTTCTCAGTTCATTGCTTTAGAAGTGCAGAGGTGTGCACTGCCTTGTGGTCGGCAGAGTGAAACTGTAATGGATGCTGATGGACCAACTGGAAAGAAAGGGGCACGGTGCAGGCTCCTTCATGGCATTCTTGCAATTGGCTCTGGCCCTTGGAATGCGACAGCCATGCCGGGTATTTTAACACTGGTCACCTCCTCCCCACTCCCGTGAAGAGAAACAGAGAGAGGAAAAATTGGAAGAAAGAGCAAATTTCAGTAAGTTTGGCCTTGCAAATGCATCTCGAGGAGTTCTGACTCTCAATACCTGCCTGCCTGTGCATCCTTTGAGCCTTAGCAAGCAGAGCACAGCGCCAGACGTTTTATCCTTGGAAGTCCTTCCGGCTCTTCCCATTTGCTGTTTTGGTGTACAGGCATTTAAATGTTTTCTGACCTACAAACCGAAATCCCATTTATCCCCACCTGTTCCCCTCCCAAATGACGTTACACTTCCATGTCTAACCTTCCCACAGAGCTTTGGGTTGCTCTCTGCAGACCTGACCTAGAGGTGTCAATGCTCAGCACCGCTCAGGGTTAGGGCCAACTCAATAAACTGCATGAAGCCATCAAGCTTGGACAGCTCTTTGTACCATTTCATGTTTGAAAGTCCTGCCGAGGATTCTTACCAAATGAAAGCTGGTTTCTCTGTGCTACACCAGTGTTACAGCTGTGGCACAAACCACAAGGGCAGTCCTGCGTTTTGACTCTGGAAGGTTTGGTGGGTCTGGGTCACAATTTTTAAGACACCCCTGTGTCTGTCAGCACATCACCCCGGCTCAGCTCGTCCAGCCTGGTCGCACTCAGGGCTGGGATTGCACAGCCTGTGTCACGCCATGGCACTCATCTCCCGCTCCAGATCTCTAAAATATACATCTGGTGTTTCCAGTGGGGACTGCAAACCTTCCTTCGAGGGCTTGTTGGAGGAGCAGTGAATATAGCTGGTCTTTAGCTGAAATAACTGTTCGTTATTCCTGACCATCAGGTGGTTCCATGTCGAAACTCGGCTTTCTGGCTTAGGTCTGGGTTTGCCAATGCTGCGCCTTTGCTCAGTGGGGGTGAGGATTTGGTAGCAACTCATGAACACAGCACTGAAAAACAGCTTGGATTTATACCTTCCAACTGTAATGTATTTCACCTGTCCAAAAGGAGGTGAACGGAAAGAGCTCTCGCTATTTCTTTAAATGTGTTTTTCCTATGTTGATTGTAATTAAAGCCCTTTTCTTAAAAGTCAGCCACCCGCTCAGCTGGCACACTGCAAGTGCTCTCCTAGGCATGCTCAGTGCATGTTTTATGTCAGTCTCTCCTGATTTACACAACTCTAAATGCTCTGCCTAGGGAAACAGAAATAATACTGGGCTTTGACTTGGAAAATGCCAGGAGCAAACCAGTGCCACTGCAGCAGGGTGGCGTTGCTGACAAGATGATGTTTGACCGTCACTGGTTTTCATGAAGATTGAGGTACAGGAATTTGCCCCCAATTTGCATCTTCTCCGCTCACAGGGAGGGGCTCCTTACCAGAGTGCCAAGAGACATTCGGATGAACGGGACCTGTGCGCAGGAGGGAGGGGTCAGACCTGGCCAAATCAGATCTCACACCAGACTAGAACAACTTATACAAAATCACATGTATTTATCAGCTGTGCCCACGCTTTACTGTTAGACTATCACAGCATTAAAGGTTTATTCCTAAGATGGCTCTGAAGAACAGTTTTATTAGTGCCATTACTTGTCTTTACCGCAGCCGCATGCCTGCAGGCCTCCTGGGAGCCAGCAGGGAGGCAGTGCTGCCCAGCCAGTGGGGAGTGGGGCGGCCACTGGGCCTGTCCAGCAGAGCCTGGGGAAGAGGCACCTTCCAAAGCAACCTCCCCCTCCTGACACTGCTGCAGCAGAACCTACACGTGCAGCGGCAAAAGCAACAGATGTCTCCATCTTCCTGTTCACAGGTTGTGTTGTACACATTAGGATAACACAACCTTCTCAGACTTGTATGAAATAACGCCAGTTGCCAGGGAAGTGCTGAGGTTCCTTTTGGCATAAGCGGATCCAGATCCGTTCGGATCAGCAATGGAGTTCAGCCAGATGCTTTCAAAGTTTTTGAGGCTGATGTTTTCAGATGTGCTGCTCCAATCCACGTAAGGCTTCTCCACGCTGTAAGCCTGTGAAGAGCCTGCACTGGAGTTTTAAAGCACTGCTTGGGGAAGCTGTTATCAGTAGGTATTAATTATTGAACGCTATACCTTCTGGAAAAGTTGTTTCATCACTGGAAAGTGACCTTGTTCGGAGAGGCAGAGAGAAAGAGAGACGTTCAGTGCCTCCTGAGAGCAAGTGGAGTGATGCGTATCAGGAGGAGACACTAAAGATTTATTGTCTGTGGCAAAAGAAACACAGCTCTCTGCTCGTGGAGTAACTGTTCCTGACATCACACACTGTAAAGAATGACTGGGTGCTGTAGGTTAGAAAGGGTTCTGCTGAAGGGAAGGAACAGCCGCTTTCACAGCGCTGTTCACATCAAGAGCTCTGGCTGCAGGCTGGGTCGCCCAGCTGGCCCTGACAATTCAGTGGTGCTCGAGTTGAGCCAGTTTTGTGCTAAAATGCAGCTGAATAATCCTCAGAGAGGATACCGAGAATTTATCCAAGTAAAAAGAAATGTAATTTGAGGGGAAAAATCTGTGGGTTTTTTTCTTTTGCCTTTTCCAGCGAGATTTACAGTTAGAGAACAAAACCACTGCTGTAGCCTTTGTAGCGTTTCACCGCTGGTATCAGGAGAGACATGGGGAGGGTTCAGCAGTGGCACTGCCTGTGCAGGCAGCACGACCTGGACTGCTGCGACACTTGTGCGCACAGTGTGTGAGAGCTGCTGCCTGCGCAGCTCCCACTGAACACTGAGGGCAGATCCCCTGACCCCGCGGTACAACTTCTCACTGCCTGATGTCCTCACCGCCGGAGAGGCCCAGCACCAGCACTGTCTGGAGGCCTTGCATGGAAATACCATTTACTAACCTCACCCTGACCTTTCCACTGGGAATTCCCTTTTTCACAGGTCTGAGCAGCACTGCGAGTGCCTTCCCGCAGGGCTGCTGTTTGGGGTTTCCCCATGGCTCTGCCAGCCTAAATAGTTAAAAAAACCCAAGATAAAGATGAACTCAGGCTAAATTAAAAGCTAGGGGAGAGTGACCACTCAGACTCGTCTCCTGCTTTTAGGAATGCATCTGTTAGATCAGAGACCAAGGCTTTTAGATAAATCACAATTAGATACACATGCAAATACATCAGCCAGCCCTAGGCACACAATTAGGCACCTAATTATGTTGAAAATGCAATTGCACCCTTAGCTGAAGTGGCCACGCTTCCTCTGGGGCTGTCAGTTGTTCCCGTCCTGTCCCTCAGTGAGGGTCAGTAATGCCTCCCACTGACAACAGGCGTGTGGAGGTGTGGTAACGGGCCAGCGCTTTCCGCCCCAGCAGCAGCTGTGCTCGGGTCTGGGCAAGGGCTTCCAGTCGGGTTTCCACCACACATCCCATGCTTTGGCCTGGTGTTCCTGCCGAGATGGAGGCGATGGTGTTGCGTGACAATGGAGGGGACGGGCTGCACGGGGATGTGGGAGCAAGCCTGGCGCTTGGACAGCACAGAGGAAGTGTCAGACATGTCATGGTGCTTGCAAGCATCGTGGAAGAAGCGGCCAGGTGGGAAGAGAAGATACCATGGCACTGCCTTGGAAGGACAAGCTGTAGCCCAGGCAGCTCCCAAAGATCACACTTGATATCCATGCTGTGTGCTCCCGGGGTATCTGTCCATAGGGCACCAGGCTGCACCAGGTTCATTTCTTGTGGAACTCTTGGTTTTGAGGAAATGAATGTGGAGGCATCACAGGGCACAGTGAGAGAGGAGGAAGTGGTTGTTCCCCGCGTCTCTGGCATCGGGCCATCGCTGGCTTTTATTTAGCTGTTTTTTCTACACTTTCTGTTTTCTTCTTCCTTTCTTTGAACAAGGAAAAGAGGGGGGAAAGCCCAGCCAACTGTGATTTCTGCTTCAGCTGACAGACAGCGTGTGATCGAAACTGCAGCTAGGCTGATTCCAGAGAAAATGCAGTTTAAAATAACACTGTCGCTATTCAGGGACAGTGTTTTCTTTATGGAAAGGGCTTATGTGGGGATGCCGTCAGTGTCACCATCCACGTGGGGCCTAGCCGTTCTGCCACTGCGCGGTCTGAAATGGCTCCTCACTGGCAAGGACCACATGTGACGACTGAGCATTTTCCAACTCGCACTGTGCCAGCTGGAAGGGAAGGCTGAAAATGGGGGGAGCAACTTTAGCACAGGTGATACGCGACACTCTGGCTTCGTTTCCGTTTACTTCTGCTACAGGTTTTCAACCTGCATTTTAAATCCTTGGCAGTGGGCATCTGAGCAAGGTGCCCGATAATCAGATCAGGAAAATGTAATGGCACTGTTCATGTGCCTCCTCAGCATCCACACACCACAACGTTTCTTTATTCTTAGCCTTTTCATGACTTACTTAAAACCCTCAAGGCCTCAGCGCGTGCCTCAGAGGTCCCTCGCAAGTACTGCGTTACAGGAACGCAGTGACGCCCTGGTCTCCGGAGGCACCACGCTACGACAGCCAGCCCAGCCCTAGGGAAAGCCCTGGTGGAGACAGAGCAGCAGGAGCCCCACAGCAGCACCAGAGCGCAGGAAGCCCTGGGACAAGGACAGCCAGAAGACCGGAATCACAAAGTTATGCACTCACTGAGTGATCCTAAAAGTTCAGAGAGCAGAAAGCTTGATACTTGTACAGTGGAACGTTTACACAACCCAAACCAGCGCCAGCCTGCAGGGAGAGGGACGGAAGGGCTGCCTGCACAGAGCGCTTGGAGCTGCTCCCCAGCAGGGCCCCGGGGCCCGCCCAGAGCCTGGAGCACCGAAGGGGCAGGCGAAGACCTCAAAGATTTTGCCAGCAGCCGTGGATATGCGTAATGCGTCTAAGAACGGCCACTGGAACTGAACCGCAGATGTCTTGTGCCAAAGCCTCTGCCCGCCAACAGCCCTGTGAGCGCCCTCCTCGCTGCTGGCTTTGTGCCTCCCCGCCCTTCACTGCCCTGGCCAGGACGCTTCAGCCTTCCCATCCCCCAGGGACCATGGGTGGTGAGGTCCATGTGAGGATGGGTTTGTCTCTATTTAGATACATACAGGTATTTTCCTCCTTTTTAATCCTTAAAATGCAGTACTGCAAAATTCAGAACTTTTTTCTCTTACTGCAGCATTTTTTTTACTGTTCAGGTGATTGATATAATTTTTTTAATGACTAATATGAGCAGTAATTCTCATACAGTGCTCAATTTGTTAAGCATCCTGAATAAGAAAGAAGTAGCCCTTAATATAAAGCAGTCACTTCTCCTTTTTAAATACTATTTTAATTAATTCCTCTGAAAGAGTGTTTGGAATTGAAAACTGCATGTTAAAAATCTGAGAATAAGACATTTTGGAGAAGTTACAAGGCAAGGAGTGAAGATGTGTTCTTCCACCTGTCCCTTTATTTACAAAACACTACAATCATCAAAGTGCTTTTTAATATGGTCGTGGTTTTTGCTCTAAAAAACTATATAAATGGTACAAGCTGGTGTGCTACTCCAAGAAAGTTTGTCTGCTTCAAGGGATCTTAATGAGGTTGATTAGAATACGGAAATAAGGGATTTCTGCACAGATTCTGGCAGAGAGGTTGCTTTGGCCTCATTTTCCTTTGTTCCAGCCCCACTCGCAACGATGAGGCCGTATGGCTACCAAGAGTTTGCGTTTCATTCCTGCATTCTCCACCAGTGCTAAACACTAAGGAAAGGCATTATTTCACTTGGGAAAAAAAACAGTGTTTCACATCTTCCTAGTTTCTTGCCTACATCTCCAAAGAATGTGTCCACATCCCCAAAATCCACCAAAAAACTCTCTCCTGGCTCTCGTTAGCACCAGCTAGGTGCTAGGAACTGCAATTGCCTTTGGGAAAGTCACTTTCCCACATTTTGTAGGCACAATCACAGGGTTAATTGAGCTGGAAAGGCACCTGGGCCTGCAAGTGCCGGTCGCAAGTAAATACTTAAACTTTCCTTGGCTTTGGAGAAATGTCAGGACCCCCAGTGAAGCGCTCGTCCTGCTCTCGCACCTGACCTGCTCTGCGTCTGCATTCCCCTCAAAGCAAAGCTGGTCCCTCCTCCTCCTGCCCATTTGTGCGTCACAGCCAGAGTGCAGGGGACAGGATGCAGAAGGAGGCAGGAGCAGGGTCTGCAGGCACACCTGGAGGGGACAGGAGCCCACCTTGGGAGCACCCCCCCTCTCCCCCGCAACTGCAGTGGGGCAGCCACCCCTGCACCCTTTTCCCCCTCGCAGGACTCCTCAGCGTTTGATGTTATCGCTGTTCCAGGGAGGAACGGGCACTGCATTTTCTTATTGTCACTATCAAGTCTGCAGTGATTTATTCCCCTAGTCTGCAACTGAATTAAAATCTTAATTAAGCTTATGGCACTTTTTTCTTCTTTTTAATTAGGTTGAGGCAAATCACTTGTCTGTGGGAAGGAGTGAGGAAAAGATAAAGAGCAGGAGCATTTTTTCCTGCTCTGTGCTTGCAGCAGAGACGCCTCAGTGAGAGCCTCCTCTCAGACAGAGATCAAAGGGGAAGGAAGAACTTATCCCTCCCCCAAAATTAAGCCTGCTGTGTTGCTCCACCCTATGTCTTCAGCGCAGGGAACTCCTAATAAGGACTCAGTCCTGTCCTGCTGAGCCCGGCAGCGCCAGCGGGTGACAGGTACCTGTGGAGAGCACGCATGCAGGAGCATTGCGCGAGGGCTCTCCCTCAGCCACAGCAGAGCGCTGTCTGACAGAACGGGAGCTGCACCGGAGAGAGAGACACCGAGAATTCCCACACAGGTGGGGATAAGCTGTCCTAGGCCAGAGGCATAAAGGCAGTGCCTGGGCCTGCAGACAGACAGACAGGTGCCTCTTCCCTTGCCTCTGCCCTCAGAAAACACCAGGACCCCTTGGCACAGCTCTGATGAGGAACACAATCGCCAGCACCTCTCTCAAGTAGCGAGTGCTGCTGCTTCACCTCCTCTCCCTGCTCCCTGCTCGAGAGAAACTCTCTGCATGCTCTCATTCACCACAAGTTCAAGCAGGGGAGTGCACAAGCGCCACTACAGCTGAATTTCATGCACAAAGGAGGGTCCTTGGCTGCTCTGGATTTAAAGCCTGCAGACACAGTGGTGCGGTCCCTGGGGAGATGCTTGACAGCCACGAGCTGTGCTCCCAGCCGAGGGCATCACCCGTGCTTTCCTGTGCGCCGCACACCGGGGCATCAGCACCAGCCACCTTCCAGCCCTGCTGGCCTGGGCTCTCACCAGAGACACCATGCTCCAGAGCGCTATCGTACACGAAATCTCTTGAGTGTTTCCTGGAGCTGTTTCGCATCCAGCTTCTACAGTTTTTGTTCACATTAGTAAGACACCAGGAGATGACGCGCTGCAGCAATGAGGTTTTGATACCTACAACAAACACTGCCTCCATCTACAACAACAAATCTCACTGAAATGGAAAACTAGTGTCGGGGTCGGCCCGTGGTACCATGCAGATGCCTGCCTTGCTCTGCAGAGGCAACCACGCTCTGAAGCAGGCTCAGTGGGAAGGTTGAGTTCGGCCGTGCCTTCCTGAACACACTGCATCTCCCTGCTGCTCAGGCTTCCGCCACAGCAAACGTCAAACACCTCTCGAGGTCTCCATGAGAAGACAAGAAGTTCGCACTGAGCTCTCCTAAGGTATCAAAGGTGCCGTCAGTAAAGTGCAACTCCCTAACTCTTAGCAGGATTTTTGTTTGGTCTTCCTTCACCGTTACCCATTGGTTCCACTCTTGCCTCAGCCAGGATCTGGCCTGGTGGAGAGGGTGCAAGCTGGCTCCTTCTGGGGAGACAGAGCTGAGCTCACGTACTCGTCTGCAGGGTGGAACCTGTCCTCGCTTTCAGCCTGTGAAGGTCTGCCTTCAGCCAAAGCTTCGTGTTTGCTCTGGGTCATGTGGGGGTAGGATTTCAATCCAAGTTACATTCTGGTGTTTCCTCTGTAATGCACCCTGAAAATTCCTATTTGTTACAAACACCTGTGTCTAAGATTCCTTAGTGTTTATAAAATGTTACTAATGCAGCCCAATTAATGACTCCTTAGGAAGAAACTCTCAAACCACTTGCGAGTGTGTGTTCGTGCCTTGCCCTGTAGAAACACGAGGCTCTCCTTTTGGCTCAAATCAGCTCTTTACCAACAACATTTTTTTTAAAATGCCGGCCTCTTGCAGTCATAACGAAACCCACTTCTTTCCACATTAACCTCACCGTTTGAGTTTAATCTCTGCTCTCTCTTTGGGAGAGCGGCAGCCCTGGCATGCGACCATTGGAACGTCCAAGTGCAGAGTGTGAGGCATGCGAGCCCATCCCTGCTCTGAAAGCTCTCTCTGACGGAGGCTGGAACTGTTCCTCTAGTGCCGAGGTCCTACCCTCCCATGCTCCACCCTCACCTGGAGCTGATGGTGTAGGGCTGGATCTTGGTCCAGCTCCAGCCTAATTTGATATTGGAGCACATGCACCAAGCCCTGTGGATACCATCACACAGCACGTGTGGGAGCGAAGCGGCTGTCCCCGTGGGTTCAGTCTAGGCTGAAGGAGCAGACACGTCCACTGGCAAACTTGCTGCAGGAGATTTCCAGAGGGGTTACGGGATGGGAAGTCTTTCAGTGGCACCTGGAGAGTTCCAGTCCCGCTCTAAATCCTTGGCTCAACATTTGCATGTTGACATTTTCTACTTAAGGGGCCCTTTGGCATCTCTGGCATCAATTTATAATGCTGCGACAGTTGGGTTGCGAGCACTGCAAGAAGACTGCTTGTTTTAAAAAGACTCAGCTTTGCAATCAGGTCTGATCCAATGTGGACTGACCACATTCCAGCTTCTCGTGGCAGGGTGTTTTGGGTTTGATGGTTTGGATAGATCTTACAAGATGCATTGCCTAACAAAATCCTCACGTATCTTTCCATTTCACATATGTTAATGAAGCGTTAGGTGACACTGGCAATACTTCGTACACCTCCATGTGTTAATGATGCCCCAGTGCAGCCCCATGCTAAAATCCCCCTGGATTTTAGCAGGATCTGTCAAGAGAACCCCCTCCCCTCACTGATGGCAGCTCCTGTTCAGGTCAAGTATTTTGTTCATACCCTTCTCAGTCTGCACCTTGTCAGACTCTGGGAGCAAAACCTTAGGCTGTTCATTTCCCATTACAGCAAGCAAGCTCCTATGCCGATATTCCACTGCAGATGGGCTGTGCGGGTCCCATCCGGTAAGGAATAACGCCGGGCACGTCTTTTCAAACCCAGCCTTGAGCGACAACAGCGCGTCTCCAGTTCCTTCACTCCTGTGCCCTCTGTAGCTCTCAGACTCTGGAGCCTCACCTGGTTTGCAAAGGTGTGATTAAGGCAGGGATTTTTAGACAAGCAGAGCAGGGCTGTTTGTGTCAGTAGGGCCTTGCCCAAATGACAGACTGGCTTGGTTAAATGTGCTGCATCTGGTACAGAGCCCCTTATCGATGCGCCTGGGCCATTTTGAGCATTTAAACATCATTTACCTTACACCAGCCGTACGCTGACTGCCCCTAAATACATGTAAGTTAAGACAGTTCATAAAGCCATCCTCACTAATTTGACTACACTTGTTTGAAAACAGAATCTGAAATATGCAACAAATGACACTCATCAAGCCTATTTCTTTTTTCCAAGAGAATTTTTCTTTTTTTTCTTTATAAGTTTATAATTTAACTGCATAAGTTTTTGTTTTATTATAGTTTCCACTAGAAATAGCTGTCATGCCCATCAACAAGAGGATTGAAAAAGGCACCAATCTATCCGTATTGTAATTAAATCCACGCTTAAGCGTGTGTGCGCCTCCAGCTTTGGAAGGTAATTGTGCACACCTCATTGCTTTTTACTTCTCAGTGTTGCTGCGGTCATTTGCCAGGTAATTCTAGAGACAAGTTTTAAATTATCAGTGATTTCATGAAGTTTGAACTATTCACACCACACAGGAGGATGATGGGGCAGCTCCTCCTTCCCTCTGTGGCAGCAGAGGACACATTCACATGGAGGGGGCACGGAAAGTGCTTCGCAGGGCTCCCAGCAGCCCGGTATTACAGCTTGCAGTGTCACAGCTCACGCTGCTGTGGAATAAACAAGCAGTCACCATAGCAACAGCCATATCACTTTGTTTCCATATAATGGACCACAAACCCCACTTCCTCACCCCAATCCACCCGTGAGATTTATCACAAGGTGTTTCAATCTCACCTCGATTTAAACAGCCGGCACCAGCTCCCTGCCCTTTGCGGCGACTGGCCATTCACTGTTTGCCAGTTACAAACATCCAATTCCTCAGGCAGCAATCCCGAAACAGACTGTGAGGAGGACTGTAGTAAGGGACTCTCAAGACCCCTAAAACGTTTTTCTCTGTTTCCTGACGTTTCCAAGCGTCCCTTTGCACAGGCAAGAAGAGCGGGCTGAGTGCAGGGGCCGCCACACTGGCCGGGCTCCTGTGTGCCAGACACGACCACCAGCCCTGCTGCTCGGACACGGCTGCCGCTGGCAGGGCCGAGGAGCTCTGCCGAGGGACAGGATCGGCAGTGCACAGCCTCGTGGTGTGCATGCAACAGCTCGGTGGGGCTTTGGGAGAGCAGGGTCCTGATTCTCCCCCCATGCTGTGTAAACCCCCTTGAGCAAGGCTGTCTGGCGCCAGGCGAACCTTCTGCCCTCCTAGGCTGAGGGAGCTGCACCCCTACAGGGACAGAAGCTGTGGGACGCAGATGCTGATCTGGCTTACAATAAAGCTGTCATCGTCCCTCTCAAACCAAAGCCTCCGCCTGAGCTTATACGGAATAATGGCGGCATATGCACAGTAACTGGGAGCACTGGTTCGCTCCCAGTCCAGCAGGATGGATCCCTCACCTTGCTGCAGCTGCGCATTAGCTGCGCTGCCTTCAGGACTCCGCTCCATTCCCTGCCCGTGCAAGGTCACCAAGGGGTCCTGCTGGGCACAGAGGGTCCAGAGGAAAACACTGTGCAATCACAGACAGGGAGGGGAGGGAAGAGAGAGGGTGTCCTAGGAACCTCTGCAGATGTCGGATGCTGGTCCGTGTGGTTTACCAGTCGAGGCCGGTTTAAGTATGACCCAAATATTCCAAGGCCAATTCCTAAGTGAGGCCAAGGGACTCTCTTCCTTAATTACAAAGCTGACAACTTGATCCCCACTTCGGCGCGGTGGTGAATGGCTCTAAGCTCTGACAAGCCTCACATCTGCTGCAAATGCAGAACCAGATGTTCACTCTCTCCACAGCTCTTAAAAGTTAAGTTCCATGTTCTGAAATCATTCCCAAGGGTGTTTCCCCCCCAGCGTGCTAAAAAAAGTACACAAAACCCCAGAAGCTTTTGATAACGAAGCAAACATATTTTTGTGGTGTGGGCTATTTTCTTCAGTCTGCTGCTAGTTCTTAAATATAAAGCCTAGCATATGTTTAACACGGAACATATGGAACCGAAGAAAAAGCAAATCCTGAATTCCAAGTACCATACTTTTAGTAGGGAAGAGTCTACAGTGTGAAAGTGGTCATTCAGAACAGAACTAGTATTTGTAGCTGCTCTGTGTATTTCGTACCTGCGTACCTGGGACAAACCGATCCAAACTGCTGTCAGCTAAGAGCATGCACAAAAGTTCTTTCACTTGGCTGCAGTGAAACTGGTCTTAAACCGAAAACATGGCAGAATGAGGAGATCTTTAGTTTTAGCTCACAGTAACTCACGGGAGATCTTTTAAATGACCACTCGGTGTGGAGCAGGGAGCTGCAGAGCTGGGAGCGATGCACCACGTGATGCAGACGCAGCTGCGCTGGGCAAGAAAGGGACTCTGGGTATTGGAGGGTGCTCCGGATGCTGCCCATCAGTCTGTGACCACAGCCACGCACAGATAGGCCTGGACTATGACTCTTCCATGGGCTCTGCCAGGAATTTCCTTCCCTGTGCGGGTGTTGAGGGTTGCTGTGTCACAGGCTGAGGCGCAGGGTGCTGAGGCCTTTCCCTGGCAGCCACCTCTGCCCAGGCAGGCAGCAGGAGCATGACTGAACACAGGATGCGGTGGGAGGTGGGGACGCTCTGCTCCCTGCGAAAGCACAGCAGCGGTGCCTGGATTGCTGCTCTCGGAGAGCCTGGGGCTGTGCAAAACGCTCCCACTGGTCAGGAATCCGTGAGGAAGGTTGCAACCCCTGTGTTTATCAGGACCCTCTTCCAACAGGGAGCACTTTCTGTTTATGGCGACATGGACAAACGCTCACCTCTCACCTCACCCTTTCCTTATAGAAAAGCAACAGCAGAGACTATTTCACATCCAAGTGCTTCCAGTGTCTCCAAACAGAAAGCTAAAATGACCAACCCAGCACGGTGAGGTCTGCACCCCTACGCGCAACCAGTACCGCAAATCCCCGTTGGTTCTGGCTGGCCGGCTAACGGCGTCACTGGGTCCCAGCACTCTCTGAACCAACTGGAACAGATACAATGGACACGACCATCACCAACCCAGTCCTGTCCCTCAGACTACAGTGGTTTCTTCTCTTAAGCTTTGTCAGTTTGTCCTTCCTTTAGAACACAAGGGTGGGAAGGATTTATTTGAATAGGATGAAGTAGCTTTTATTTTGTGAGAGAGACAGATTTCATCAGCCATTGAAACGAGGGACATCAGTGCAGGTGTTTGCACTCACCAGCACCTTCCTCCCCGAGATCCATTCGCGCCCGCAGCAAGCAGAAAGCTCTGGGCACCATCCCGACTGCCTCCCTCCCTTCCCCCTCCCTTTTTCTTTCTCCCTTTTTTTTAGTGCATGCCCAGATAAATGCCAGTCACTTGGCCAGGGCCAACTCACAGAAGGTACCGCAGGCACAGATGGTGCTAATGCATAAATGTAATGTAGCGAAAGGATGCCAACACCAACCCAGAAAGGGTTCCAAGGAACAGCAGCGCACTTGCAGGGATGCAGTGATTGGCAAGGTGAACGCCAAGATTTGCAAAAGCTCACTGTTCCCAATCTACAATAGAAATTCTACAACAAATGAGCATATTTATTTATTAATTTATAAAAGGCAATTAATACCGAGATCTCAGGGCACGTGTGTAATAAAGCCTCACCGAAACCCAAACTCATTATACAGATCGTACTGATCAAAGTACAAGAAGGGAGAAAGGGAGAGGTGGAAACTGAAACACAGAAAAATCCAGCATTGCATGCAGCGCAGAGGGGCTTCCCAGTCAAGCAATCTCGGCACTCACAGAGGCAAATGCCACGTGGGTGGCTCTGTGAGCCGTGAACACCCTGCCCTCCCTCTCAGGGTTCAGAGCACAGAAAGATGTGCACCACATCCTTTTTCCAGGAGTAGCCGATGATGTTCACTTAGAAAAGATGTACAGGGAAGAGAACAAATGCAGCGCGACTGTGTCCCCAGGGGACACTTCTAGCTCTGGAGAACATAGGCATCTCCACTAAGCACATCTGTAGCCAGGATTTCCAATGAGGAAACTATTGCGGAGAACACAGACTTCACCCCACGTAACCCAGTCCCCAGGGAAGGAATGAGCCCAGCTGCGGCAGGACATGAGCAGTGCCTGCAGCGCACGCATCCTTGAGGCTGCCAGCACCACTTGCCATGGGCCAACTGCTTGGCAGGCCTGCAGAGGAGCCCGTGATAGACACCACACTGTCATAATACAGTCAGAGGACCAGCTTCTGATCTTATTTGATGAGCTCTGCACTGCTGGCTTTAAAGGAACTATTCCTGATTTTCAACAAGAGACAAGATCAGCAGCAGGGCCTAAAAATGAGCAGAATCTGGTGACTGTGACACTAGCACAGCTGAGTGAGATGCTGGCAAACACCTTAATTGTAGGACGTGAGGGTAGTACTGGTAGCTGTCAGGATAATCCCGGACAAAAGTCTTCCTAACTCAAAGCCCTCTTGGCAAAGAAAGGCTCCAGAAACCTGCCGCACGTGTGCTGCCCACCCTGGGTGCTGGCTGGAACCACTGCTTGTACAAGAACTCCTACATTCCTCCTCCTCCACTGGTGATGGAGCGATCCCCTCCTCACAAGAGCTCTGCTATTGAGAGGCTGCTCTGACCTGTGCCCACCAGAGCCCCGCGGTGCCCAGCAGCCTCTCCTGCGCGCTGTAATGTCCAAAGGAGGGATGAAGCTCTAATTTTGAGTGCACTTGTAACAGTTTGTGTTCCTGGACAGAGGCAGCGGCTGCCAGTTCCAGCACCAGGCAGATGTGGGAACGCAAGTGGGCATTTCATCTTTGTCCCTGTTGATTGGCAGCAGCCATCAGCACTCATTACCGTAACGGACCAGTCACAGCAATCTCTGAGCATGTGGGTCAATGGCCGGGACTCCACCTGCAGCAACACCAGCAACATCAGCTGTAAATTAGCAGTGACTGAAACATGCCTGACACAGAATTCATAGAGAGCTCTGCAAACAGAGAGCAGGCAGTGGCAGTGACGGGTCTGAGCATCCATCACGCAGCCTCATGAGTCTCCTCTCTTGGGGTCCGCACGGTCTAAATCAGCTGTGAAGCAGCCACAGGAGAAAATACATTGTGGCCTCCGTAATTCTGGTGCTGCACCAGGGGTTGGCTTTTAGGCAGGACCTGGGCCTTGGTCCAAGGCAGAGGGTTCTGGAGCTGCCACTTCTGACGCTGCTCTGAGCAGAGGAGGGTTTCTTTATGGGGCAGGGATGTCCAAATACCTGTGAAGTTTGTGGTTACTGATCCATCAGAATTAAAACAAAAGCCCGATGATGCGCTGCGGGCGTTCTGCAGGAAGGAGAGCTGATGGCTGATGTGTACTCGCTGTGCTGGGGAAGCCGAGGAGCTGAGGGGTATGGACAGCTTAGCACCGCACTCCATACCGCACCCAGGGGCTGAATTCGCTGTGGCTGTGCAGGACTCAGCTCGCAGACACCGTGGTTAAGTCTGCGCCTAGCACAGGGGCAGCTGCATCGCAGTGGCATCTAGAGGACTGTGACACACAGTGTGCGCAGGTGTTCGCGTGGCAGAGCGAGCACCCTGCCGGGCTCGAGCCATCTCCGTCCACGCAGTCCCAGCTGTGCTGGAGCTGCACCCTCCTGCTGTGCCAGGGCCTTTCTCATCTACCCCGTGAGAGAATCCTCTCAAACACTGTCAACAGGGGTCTTGGGGACATGGTTTAGTAAGGGGACACATACAGTAGGACTCAATGATCTTGGAGGTCTTTTCCAACCAGATGATTCTATGATTCTATGACATATTCAGGTTGACAAATTCCCTGTTAACAGAGTCTCGTTTCCCCACAGAATTCCTTAACTGGAATCTCCTCCTCGATCTAACTGTGTGATAACTCTTGAAATAATTTACATTGCATCCTGAATGTGATATAATAGGGTGGCTTCTCTCTCCAATGATCACTATGTGCCAGTCAGGACAAATCAGATGGGCCAGGCTTTTGGCTGCCAGGTTATCGCTCTGTTATGAGGAGCATGATCTCGGGATGGCTTATGGACTTTAGAGCTGCACAAACACAGGAGCCGTCTGAAGGCAACAACATGTCTTCAGAAAAGCCCAGGTTAGAGAAGCCGATCAGCAAAAGGGAACTGGAAGTATTCCCAAAGGAAGGAGATTGCAGGAGAGGCTTAAAGAGGGCTTTCCTGAGCTGAGGTCTTGATGGAGGAGTTTGAAGAGAATGGTTCTTCTGACAGTTAGGGTTCACCTGTCATCACTTCAGATTTCAGAGAAAGATAAATTGCATTCTTCTCACTTTGGCAGAGGGGAGGAAGGAAGAATAACAAAGCTGTTTGACTTATGCTTTAGAGAGGCCATCTCCAGGAACTGTAAATTTCTGGTGTTCTCTATATTTTTAGATGAAAAAGACCCCAAAGCGCCAGGTTTCAATGTTTGTTGGCTTTAATGGGCTTAAAACTGGGCTCTGTTTCTGACTTTAGGAGGCTTAAAATGGGCTTTGTCCAGTAGCACATTCCCTTTCATTGCTTCCTAAAGAAGTGGAAGACTCGAGGAGTCATTCCGGATGCCAGCATGCGGAAACACTTCGGCACTGAAGATCAGGCGTGCTGTCAGCTTGGCAGGAGCCCTTCCATAATGTAAATGGGATCCCCGCTAACACTTACTCCTGATCCGTGATTCATCCTGGAAAGTCTCAGAGAGTTCAAAGAGTCAAGCCCCTTTCTCATGGAAAAGCTCTTTGAGTTTCTCAGCCCCAGCCCCATGGCAGCGCTGCGCACACACTGTGGCCATCAGGAAGGAGCTCGCCAAGCGTCATCTGGGAACGTCTGTTACAATCCCATCCCTCCAGCTCCTCACTGCAAGCGGAGCTCAGCGTATCCTGCCGGGAATGGCGGAGCAGAAGTGTCCTGGTTCCCATGCCCATGTGCACGAGCACCAGCACTGGGTGAGGTGTGTGCTGGGAGGGCCGCCAGCGCAGAGATCACTTTCCCTCTGGCGCTGCGCACTAGCCTGGTCTGCCTTCCAAGGCGTAATTGGATCTGAAGGAGAAGAACCCTGCATTGGCAGGCGCCCGCAGTGCAAAAACAAGAGCGTGTCCTTCAGGAGGGAAGGGTCAAACCTTGCCAGGCCATGGTGCATTTCCAGGGAGGCAGAAGCGCTGCGTGCGGGGGGTTCTGCCAAGGGGTCAGATGGGGAGTGCGCCGGGGCCCTCGCTCCAGAGCAGCCGCACTGCAGACACAGGGGCTCTCCAGGCCATTTCCACATCCTTTGCTTTGCATAAGCAATGCCTTGAACAAGTAAAACAACAAACTCCTGCCCTCTAGAGACAGGAGACCTCCAACTCTGCTGAATAAAATATTTGCCACAATCTCCTTCTGAAGCAGATGCTACAAATGCAGGCGGTTTTATTCTCCCCTAAGGCCCGTGCAGCCGGCTCAGCAGCTCGTCGCGCTCTCCTCTCCCGGACCTGGAAGGCCAACTCGCAGGAGAGGCAGCTTGTCAACACCGCTCTTTTTCAAGGCAGCAGCTTGTTTGGAGAAATGCTGAACAGAGCAGTTGCAGGGAGCCAGGCGAGGGAAGAGAAATCCCTCCCTTCTGCAGTACCAAAACCTGTCCAGGCAGGACGGCGAATGCTTACGCGAGTGGAGCACTTGTTTCCATTCCCATCCCCAGCTGCCCATGTGCTGCTGCGACCTGCTCACCTCCCGTCCTTCTCCAAGGAGCGGCTGGCGCTCACAGCGAGGGGAGTGCAGGTGATGAGAACAACCACAGCGATGGGTGCCCACGCAGCCATCGGCGCCCGTGTGGAGCATGGGTCTGTGCGGGCACAGGCAAGAAGCTGCTCCTGTTTGGCTGATAAGCAGGAATTCCGTGTGGATGGAGCTTTTAACATTACTCTGCAGAAGATACTTGGAATTTCAAAGGTGGGAAAACAGGGTTGAAAGTCTGTCCCTGCATCTCTGCTCTCAAGAACCGAAGCCTTGGCAGAAGCACGCGCCGTTCAGTGCCACAGAGCATATTGAGCTGCGAAATCCCCACAGTCCTGGCTTTCACAGGGTGACACCACTGGTAAACACGTACTTCATGGATTCTGCTCGCTGTAGCAACTGTGCTGGGATGTCCATATGTCCAGTTACAAATCAGTGTTACTGGTGGGTGAAAAGCTGTTCTCAATAGCGTTTCCTCAAAGCCACCCATGCACTAACGCTGCCGCAGGCACCACCCCTCCACTCCTCGCTGCCACGCTCCAAGTTCTCATTTACATGAAGCAAAGAAAGATTCGACACCAGGAAAGATCTCTTCACCAAAAGAGTTCTCAGGCACTGGTGGGGGCTGCCCAGGGAGGTGGTGGGGTCACCATCCCTGGAGGAGTTTAAGGTGCTCAGGGGTGGTTCAGTAGTGGGCAAGTACGGTTGGACTCAGTCTCAAAAAATTCTATGAAAGTGTGTATGAGCTGGATACCAAGCCCCCCTCAGATGAAAACAGCAGGGTTTCACACCTGCCTGCATCAGTGAAGGCTTGCCCACAACCGTTAGCAAACCATCCCAACATCAGGGCTACCAAAACACACACCTGAACCACAGGCACTTGGAAAAAACCTGCCTGTTACTGGCAGTTGTGTTTTGTTGGGCTGTACACTAAAATACAGTATTTATTTAGTGCAGAAAGATGGGAACTGTCTGTTAAGAGAAACAAGTCCTGTCTTCCTTTCCTGCACTTGACTCCACACTCACGGTCTTTGCCTGCACCTCCAGCAGGACCAAGGGATGAAGGTGGCTGTGAAGTCAAGACTTGGCTTCTGTGGTACCTGAACTGTGCTGGCATGTTCTCCTCCAAGCAGCCGTTTTTTGAGGCAGGCAATGCCAGCTCTCATCGTAAAACCACTGTTCTTGAAATCAGATTATGTGGTTTAGGAACGCTGACCTGCAGGAGCGCTAAACAGTTTGCAAGGATCACAAGGTTCATGCACACATGCTACGGCAGATACACTACATAAACACGAGAATAGTAACGATGCACCTTTCAGTGCAGTGGAAAGAAAACCTTCATAGGGTAAAAATATATAGTGCCATTCATTTGTAGGTTGTGTCTTTTTAGTATGTTGTTACTGCAGGAGGATTTGAGCCCATCCAGTGTGGTTCTGTGGGTTCAGAGCTCACCTCACCTCTGTCAGGGGGCTTTCAGCCTCCTTGTGCAGCCCTGTGTCAGCACTGGTAGTGCTGGGTGCTGTAGCAACAGCGCCAGTTCAAGACCATTCTCTAAGAGATTCACTGCTGAGTTATTCCCCAGCAGTGCACAGCACGAGCCAGCTTTTCCTGGGTGCTCAGCACCTACACCACTGGGCGGTGCAGGGACACCGACTGGGATCTCTGCCCTTGGAGCTGCCCGGGAGCCAGCAGCAGGCTCTGCGGGCAGGGATGCGCCACACACAGGAACCCCACCACTTCAAATGGCTTTTCTTTAGATAAAACCATCTGCAGGGGGTGGTCTGTGTGCCAAGAACACACAGGGTTGTCAGCAGAACCGCAAAGCCAGTTCTGAGTCCGTATGATGGTCTGATCATCTCGGCTCTCTTGAGACAAGAGATCACCTGATGGTCAGGGACAAAGAGCAAGCGTGAGGTGTCCACTCACATCTCCGAATGTGGTCTGGAGCTGCACAGGACATGGGTGGGTGAGCAACCCC
The DNA here is from genome assembly GCA_033558235.1 of Neomorphus geoffroyi. NCBI lineage: Eukaryota > Metazoa > Chordata > Aves > Cuculiformes > Neomorphidae > Neomorphus > Neomorphus geoffroyi. The sequence goes on along the minus strand of JAUMJM010000092.1, from coordinate 3,376,739 downwards.
TCTCCAAAGCAAACACATAAATCAGCTCTCTCTAAAAAATACATATAAACTTAACGCCAGCTGTGTGCTCGGCCTGTCAGCGGGTATTTATGAGGTGAGCGTAACATTATAACGGTTATAGCAGTGAAATACTTGCAGAGCAGGGAGCCAGTAAAGAGGCGCACGGATGTTAATGCCAGTAGAATTTTAATGCCCAGGAGATGGGGGCAAGGTGACACGAGCTCCGTTAATGCTGCTGTGCCAACTACAGGGTCGCTGCAGGCCCTGCCTGGGGCTGTGAGAGCATGGGGCTTGGCTGCCCAGCCCACGCCAGGTGAGCTGGCCAAGCTCTGTCATGTTCCACGCCGTGGGATTAGGCTCTGCTGAGGGAAGCAGCGGGGTTTTTCCAACAAGGGAACAGCCGCCACTGTTCAGCTCTCGTTACAGGACTGTGAGGAGGTGCTGCCAGTGCTGGCATCTCGGCAGTTTGGATCGCTGTTGATTTTGTTCTTCTAAAAGGCCCTTTTACTCTCACAACTGCCCAAGTTTCAGGGCAGGAGCATGGGCAGGAGTTCATTATCCTGAGGAAGCTCTGTCCCGGGAGTCAATGATTCTAAAGAGAGCAGGGAATTGCCTGTTCCCTTGCATTAGCGAAGGAGGAGACACTTTCCCAGTCCTGTCCTTTACTGGACGAGCTACAGGGAAGCCGATACTCTCAACTGTGACTCCTTAGAGAGAGGACACAGGGAAAACCAGTGTAAGAAGAAACAGAAACAGATAAACCAGATGCTTGTCTGCTGACCCAGACTGCCCAGCAGTCTCGGCAGGTCGTCACGAGAGCTGTCATGAGGGAGACAGCTTCCTGGGCAAAACCAACACTGAGCCACCTGGGATGCGCCGATCAGAGAGGTGAAAGATGCTGGGAAGACAGGGCCAACATAAATGACATCACTAAATATGTGCCTTGGGAGTGATGTTATTCTGAAGCCCTCTCCATCCTCACGGCCGCGCGGGCACTGATTGGGCAGAGGGCAGAGAGCTCACGTGTGCCATACCAAGGAAAAATCCCAAATGGGCACGTTCTCTTTATGGGTACACTGCAGCCAGGGTAGCAGGACACGAGTCTTCGCTCCTGCTGGTGTCGCAGTGACACAGTGAAGGATCTTGATCCTCCAAGGCCAAAATGAGCCAAATCACAATGTTATTATAGGGGGGTAATGCAACTGTTCTGGACAGTACAGAGCTGGAAGCGCTTCTCTGGAAAATGCAGTTGTTCCAGATGCCTAACAATTCACCAGCGCGCACGGAGCCTTTTCCTACATACACTGCTACTCAGCATGTTAAAGAGATTAAGTCATACACAGGGAGAAGGTATGGCTCAGCGACAAAGTACCTGATGTGAATCCTCACGTCCCACCTCCACCTGCCTTGACTTCTCCAGCTGCTTTGCCTGCCCTTTCTGAATCAGTGCAGAACACTACAAGCGAGGGGAACCGCCGCAGGGACAGTGGGGTGAAGGTGGTTCATTAAATGCTACCTCCTAAGACCCCTGACTGCCCAGCAGCCGCCAGCTACTTAAATGCAAAGTGAATGATGGGAAGTCCTGCTCCGAGCTGGGGACATTGTCCCTTCAGCTTCCCGTGCCACACTGGTTACGGTTCATAGGTACCTGAGCCTGTGAGCTCAGCAGCATTTGGAGGAAGGCTGTGAGGAAGGATGCACAGCCTGAAAGGAGATGCTACCTCACCTAGACCCTTGTGACAGCACCCAGGAATGGATGCTGAGTTCAAGGTTTTACACAGGGAACCTGACTGCCTCTTCACAGCAACCTTTTAGGCAATGACACAATGCAGTGAAGGAGAGCAAACCAGAAAACCTGAAGCATTTGTCACCCGACCCATGCTCAAGCACTCATTCTGGAGAGGTCCCTCCCAAGCAGCCAGGCCCGCAGGTTCAGAGAGCACTGATGAGCACAGTGTTTCACACCTGAGTACGAAGTGCCTCTTGTGCAGGGAAAGAAGGAGGAACAGCCCTATTGCCAGGTTTCAGCTTCGGAGACAGCACTGTGAGGGCTGCTCTCCCTGTTCCACAAACCCAGTCCATGTTCAGGATACCAAGAGCCTGCGTCTCCATGTCTGTGTCTCCCTTTTGCATGTGTCGTATACTGGAAGAGACGCTTCCCGCAAAGCTCTAGGCACTCCAGATGGTGCTTAGTAATAGAAGGAGTTCTACGCTTGACACGACTCAAGGCGATCAAACCCTCCCAGGCCGCAGGAAGGGAACCTGCCTTCATTTCAGCGGTCACAACACACACAATGCTGTGATGGCCACTCACTCTGAATCTACTGTTAGAGCTTTTGCTGCCTTTCCTCTACCTCACTGTGAGAAGATCCAGCAGAATTTACCAGTCACGGCCAGGAGTGCGACCTTTCACTCTCACCACGGTGCATTCTGAGGCTCGCTTTGCTGAGCTGCGCTACTTGAGGAGAACACTCACCTCACCAGACAGTCTGAAACAGCCTTGCTGTAATAGGAAAGTATTCCTTCCCAGGTGAAAACCTTGCCATAGATCTCCTTCCTCCTCCTTTCTTCTCATGGCTAAGTACCAGCCATGTCCTCTTGCGGTGCCTACGGTGCAGCTTACAGAGTTCAGGGTGGGTTTTAACCTGTTGAGTCTGGTGCATGGGCACAACTCCCACATTCCACACAAAGAATGCTTGCATAACTCAGTTTTTAATTACTCAAGTCCTGAATCACTAATTTGGTTCTATTTTATACTGCCATGTTGGTACTGTTAAGGTTTATGATCCAGTGATTTACAAGGTATGGCCCATCTGATCTCAAATTGGTTGTATTGATTGTTTAATTGAATACAGGGACATCAGTGTAACATCACCTCACCGGCATGGTGGGTCACGGCGATGCTGCTAGGGATCAGCTCCTGGAATTACTGTTATTGCCAGTACAAAATACTGGTGGAATGGTGGAATTACATAGTTACAGAGAACAAGCGTGTTTGAACAGTGAGGGCCAACACCAGACTGATCAGTCTACTGTTTGGAAAATAGTGCTTCTATTTCAGTAAACAGTCCTTTTCCAAAGTTCACATTCATCAGACAATGAATTTAATAATCTGTTTCTAAAAGCTGGTCTTAATGATGAAATAGAAAAACTACAGAGCAAGTTCTGAATTCACAGAGAAATTACTGTGCATCCTCTTCTCAAAACCAGTTTGCACAAACATAGTGACTCTGGTTACATCGTGTACAGCCTGGTTTTAGAGCACACACAGCCAGGTGCTCTAGGTGATGGAACCCCATGGTTCCTACTGATCTGGAGTGATAAATCCTTAACAACTGAATTTACCCAGAACAAGAATGGTTTAAAATCTCACTTACAGTGTATTTGTTGTTATCTGTTATTGTCTGGTAGTGGCAGCATTTTGATAGTGGGTATTTCTTAGCGATTCCCCTCCAGCTAACGGTGTTTTGTCTGCATGCTGGATGCATTGCAGGATAAAGGGTCTGGCTGACCAAACCATTCCTTCTTTTCTCCCTCCTCCTCCTCCTCGAGTAAGGAGGTTGGGGCGGAGCCCATGGGAGACAAGTGCGGACCTGTAACGGGAATTGCTCATTTAGAATCATAGCATGGTTTGGGTTGGAAGGGACCTTAAAGATCATCCACTTAATTATCCAGATTGAGGGATCTCCTCTGTCCCTGCTATGTCTGGAACCACTCATTTCCAAAGGGAAAACCCTCCAAGCCAGCATTTAGGGGCCAGTTCTGTACCTGAAACAACCTGCGGCAACCAGAGAGAGGATGGCTGATGTGCACGTGCCTATTTCTGCTAAGGAATGTTAGTAGGAAAGGTATAAATGGTAACTGTGCAAGTGAGACTCAAACCGCAAGCACGGTGAGAGCCCAGAGCCCTCTGCGTTGGCTGGAGAGCCACTTCTTAACGCATTTCATGCATAGGTATTGCGAGACCAGGCACCTTGTCACTTCCCATTACCTAAACACAGAAGCTGTTCTCTGCGATGCCAGCGCGCTGTATCTGCTGTTCCGTTAACGACACTACGGTGTTCCTGACCTTCTCATTAATTAGTGCTTCCAGTATTTTCCAGCATCCCAGTTTCAGCTCTGCCCTCTGTGAACGTCACATTGCACACAAGAAATGGTTCTCGGGTGGAAGGCTTTGTTTCCATTTGCAACCTCTCATCCTCCATTTTCTTTAGTAAGAACAGGCAGTCCGCGTCGCCAGCACAGAACTCAGAAGGGATTACAGTGCTGTCTGACCACATGTCAGATCCCCTCGCCAATGTAAAGCCTGCAGCAGGAGCAGAGTGGAAGGGGCTCTGTCTCGGGTAGGAGAAGAAAACACAAGTTTCACAGGAGCTTCTTCCAGACCTCCCAACGCTTACTGGGGGCTGGCAGAGAAGACAAAGCAGAACGTGCTTTCTTTAGCTCCAGTGAAAGCCGTGCCCTGTTAACTCCTAAGATATGGCCTCTACCTTTTATTTTAAGGCTCACACACCTTCCAGATTGATCTGGGGATGGGTTTATGTTCCCTCTCCTCCTCAGTGCCCCCTTACCCTGTTCACAAATCATCCACTGGTCAGCTTTGAGGTGATGCTGGGCCCTCCAGAACGGTGGGGCAGCTCCCGGAGGGTGGGAACCGCTGCAGCCCCTGCACTGCCTCTTTTCTGTTGATACTCTTCAGACTCTTGTTTTTCCACCGGGGCGGTAACTGGGATGCCTTGCTGTCAGTGTTTATTGAACATCAGCTCTGTTCTCAGAAGTGCTTGACTTGCACAGCATTTCTGCATTTTATACTCCATCAATACTTGGCTTCTACCACAGCTCCATCAGAAACACCCACCACAAAACAGGCAAAGGGAGAGGCGCATGGAGACGTCCAGCATGGTTACGCTTTGCCTTTAAAGGAATCTGTGTGCGCTCCAGGTTTGTGATACAGGCAGTGGCAGCCAGCAGCGACTACGGCTGCGGTAGCACCAGTGTTGTGCTTACTGCATAGTGGACAGAAGCAGAGTCACTGGAGAAGCATGAGGAAAACCCACTGCCCCCCTCATGCCAGCCCAGAGCAGTCACCAGCAGAGACTCCCTTCAGCAGTGCCACCTAACACCGTGTGCCACTGCCCCGTTACCCAGCAAAGCATCCAGACCAAAACCAGTCAGGGAAAGGAATATGGAATTGAGCCCTGATTTCATTTGTTAATTTCATAATCTCTGAGGTTTAAGAAGAAGGCAGTGATTTTCTCCAACCTCACACCTTTAAAAGGAAACCCGGACTGAGAGCATGAGCACAGCTCCCTATACACTGGGCATCGCCCTTTGCACTTCTTTTACAGGGCAATTCCAAAAGCCCCAAGTAGGAACCGAAGGGACAGAGAAAAGGACACGTGCTCGGCTGTGCCCTTGTGAGGAGGCTCTCATGTAGCGGCCCACTCACCCTGGGCAGCCTCCACCCCTCCTCACCTTTGATTTATGTTACAGGGCCCACTCGAACACAGGGACTTTGTCATTAATGAAGAGCCTCAGGCCAGGACACGTGGCACTGGCTGGCGTTCACCAGTCGTCCACGTGCTTTTTCATCCCAATACCCAACCATTCCGTCCTGTGTCCTGGAGAGCTTTCTGCAGGGGACATCCCCAGCACAGTCTGGGAGCAGGCTGGCTTTCCCATGGTGGGTGGGCACTGCTGCTGTCCCCACAGGAGTTGGGCTGTATGAGCGCACCCTGCCTCAACCCGACGGTCGGTGCAGAACTGGGCATTTCAATAAGCTTCAAGACTGGCAGGTTTTGGTCCTTATCCAAAATTGATAAAAGGAGTCATGATTTTTGCTCAAGGATTTGTGTCATTCAGTTACACCAAAGCTGTCAGGGGTGACCTGGGCCCGTTTGTGGGTTTTGTTTGACAGATGCCAAGCCTGGGTTATTGCAAATAAAACACAGTTTCAAAGGGGCAGCAGCTCTGCCTGTGTGGCACCAGCTCTCCCTGTGTGGCACTGTGTGGGTCTGGCTGGGAAGGATCTGTCATCACCCTCACCAGGTACAGCGAGGTTTGTGTTTGCTCACTACAGTTACCAAGAACTTGTAAATGACCCTCACGCAGGACCTGAGAGCGTTCAAAATGTGTCCTGTGTGTCACCGCTGCTCCCCAGCACCATTGACCTGTAAGGCAAACGCAGTGCCTTTCTCCAGGTAATCCCCAGTAATTCCTAGTGGGATTTTTGTGGCTATGTTATTTACACAAACATCACAATTTAAATTACAGCCCTCTCCCAGCAGCGCGTACTCAGCATTAGAAAATCCTGGTTGCATTTATCACTCCGCCAATAAGATCTTCTCTCTGTTTCCCCCCCTCAGGGCCGATGCATCAACTTCACCCGAGTTCAGTCTCAGTAGAGGAGAAGAAGATTCCAGGAGCCAAGACAGCCACATTGCCACTTCCCAAGCCAGCAGAGAGAACTGAGCGCTTCCTCACCTTTCTTGGATCACCATCAAGCCCGAACTCCGAAGGTTTCTGCGTTGCCCACTCCTGGGAGCTGGTGCTGCCACCCGGAGCTCCTGTGCCTCCCCCAGCATGATGATGCTCTGTGCCTCGCGGCAGCGACCACAAGTGCAGCACTGACTCGCGTGCCCGTGCACTCAGAGAACAGACACCAAAGATGATAACGGTTTCTATTTTTGATAGTTTATGTTTTTCTAAGGACTGCAGACTCTCAGGACATCGTGTGCTCTCAGCAGCGACGCAGAGCTTCTCCGAGGCAGAGCTGGCACGTGTTGTTCAGACAGGGACTACTGGCCAACGGCGGAGGGTAACAACTCCCACCAGGCTCAGCGAGCGCAAGAGCAGAGTGCCTTACAGCGATGTCAGATCACAAAGCCCCATGCGAGTCTCCATCGCGTCGTGCCTTACGGGAACCTTATGACTGGAAATCTTGTCACTCCAACACTGAAAAGTGCACACGCATGACAAAATGTAGACAGGGCGCCTCAAGGTATTGGTAGCGAGCAAGACTTTGCCCTTTAGTTTTTGAAGACACCTTTCTTTCATTATGCACCCGGGACAGGAAGAAAATTAATAGAGCGTTATTCCACGGGAAGACAGCCTGTAACCAGAGATCTGGAGCGGAGTTTGAGGGACTGACGCTTCAAGACCTTGACACTGTGGCTGGTGGTTTTTCCCCTCTCCTGCATTCAGAGCTCAGTAGCGCATAAAACATCACCATCTATAAACATACCTAGCAGTCGCAGCCTTCTCTACTGCCTTTTCTTTAGATTAAAAAAAGCAGTAGCCACTAAGCTGGTATCTCAGGGTTTTTTCCCCCCCTCAAATCTCCAAGGGCTCTTCAGCGTCACAAGCCAGCAACTCTCTTTGCATGAGAATTTCCAAGTTTAATTAATATAATTAAAGGCAACAGCAAGCAGCAGCCTGTGAAGATTTTGCTCATCTTTTTTATGCCTTTTGACATTGAATGACCTATTACTGTATGTGCATCGCTCAGCTTCCAAGGGGGCACCAAGCATTGGTTGCGATTCTGCAGCGGAAAAAGCCCTCCTTCCATCAATTTAGAAATTAAATTTACGGGAACATTGGCCATCACAAAACATCGACAATGTATGTATTATAATTTTTTAGAAAAACCAGTGTCGTGTCACGTCGACGATGCCAAATTATGTTAGCGTGAGCGGAAACACTGTGGGGGAGGAAGGAGGGAGCAGCTGAGGAAAAAGGCTCAAATGATCCAGTCACTTTCGATACTGTACTTCAGACGCAAAATGGATATTCGAGGCGAAACCTGACAAAGCGCGCCCGCTTTGATGGGAACTGGTATAGACAATGACCAGTGGCTGGGTCAGTGGGATGTCTCTCTGCGAGCGGGGAGGCTTATCAAATGACACTAAAAATAAGTTCAGCAACCATCACGTTGGAGGGGGAAAGGCGAACATTTCACATTTGGTGGGCATGAATGTGCACAAGATGGAAAGAGCAATGCGAAGCATCCTGGTCTAATTATCTCCTTTGTGCTCTTCATGGAAATCGCAAGGGACATAAATAATTCTCTTGGTCGATGTCCAAATCCGTGGCACTGCCCAAAGAAGCCTTTACATATATCCACTCGCTTACGTCTTCTGCTTGAGTTTATTTATGTCACCGGCAGCCTCATCATCAACAGCCATGTGTGCACGTTAGACTACCAATAAAATTATTACCTAAGTTCCACTGCTTATTTCCCCCTTTTTTTGCTCCCGCAGCTTCCCATCCTCCTCACAACTCACATTTTGTCAGCTACATGGTCACCCTCGATGCTTCAGCAGAGAGCCCACCGTCCAGTGGCCCTCCATGGCACTCCGAGGAGGCTGACCACAGCCTGACTCGGGGGCTCCCAGTGGTTCTACAGCTTCTGGGACCCTGTCAGCCCCAGCTCGCATGGGGCGCAGTGTCCATCATGCACAAAGTGCCCCCAGACACAGCCTGTTGCTCCTGCACCTCGCACAATCACAGCATCCATCCCACCAGCCATCAGCTGGGGACAGTTTAGCCCAGGTGCACTGATTTTAGCAACAAAGGCCAACATCAACGAGTCCTGGGCTTCCTTAAGCCACTACTTAACTGGAGCTGAGAAACCCAAGCTCGGTAGGTCTGCTAGGACACAGGTGAGGTTCCGTACCACTCCTCGAGATGCTGAGGCACTGCAGGCAGAAACACTAATCTCAATAGGCACCAACTTCAAACAAGCCTCTTCCTTTTACTGATTTTACCCTATTTTTAACATCAACACAACACTTCTCTGAGCTTTCACTGGGGTTTGTCAGCTTGCACTCTGAGCAGCGCGTTGTGTAACGGAGAGGAGGCAGATGAGGAGGGTTTCTCCCCTCACGTGTCTCTGCTGTCTCTCAAGGAATGTCTGTAACATCAGAGCCACAGGAACAGAAATCCCCCAACAATTCTTTGTCCTCTCTCGCTGTCTGTCCATAATCATTAAAAACCATGGAACAAGCAGTTCTTCACAGAGAGCTGATACCAAAGATCTATTTCCTGTATTGACACTGCTTTTCCCCTCTAACTGGCATTACAGTACGCTACACTTTCATAGAATCATAGAAACATCAGTTGGAAAAGAACTCCAGGATCATTGAGTCCAACCGTGCCTGTCTCTCCACTAAACCCTGACCCTAAGGAACTCATCCACCTGTCTTTTAAACACCTCCAGGGATGGCGACTCCACCACCTCCCTGTGCAGCTGTTCCAATGCCTGACCACCCTTTCAGTAAAGAAATTCTTCCTAATGTCCAGTCTAAACCTCCCCTGGCACAACTTGTGGTCATTTCCTCTCATCCTATCACTTGTTACCTGGGAGAAGAGCCCAGCACCCACCCCATCACAGCCTCCTTTCAGGCAGTTGCAGACAGGGATGGGGTTTCCCCTCAGCCTCCTCTTCTCCAAGCTAAACAACCCCAGTTCCCTCAGTTTCTCCTCACAGGACTTGTTCTCCAGCCCCTCCCCAGCCTCGTTCCCTTCTCTGGACGCGCTCCAGCCCCTCAAGGTCCTTCTTGGAGTGAGGGGCCCAAAACTGACCCCAGCACTCGAGGTGCAGCCTCACCAGTGCTAAGCACAGGGGCACAATCCCCTCCCTGCTCCTGCTGGCCACGCTGCGTCTAATACAGGCCAAGATGCCATTGGCCCTCTTGGCCACCTGGGCCACTGCTGGCTCATGTTCAGCCTCTGGCAACCAACACCCCCAAGTCCTTCCCTGCCAGGCAGCTCTCCAGCCTCTCTTCCCCAGGCCTGTAACGCATTGAGTCTCGTTGTTATCCAGGGAGGAGAATCTGTCACTGACACTTTGGGGGGTAAGAGGCACAGGGTAACAGTACTTCAAAATCCACTGATTCACAACACAAAGTGAGAGATTTCCTTGGCACGAGAGCTCAAAATGCTTGAGGAAACCATGGTCAGGAGGGCTGACAGAGCGTGTCCCTTGCACAGTTCCAAACCCTGGGTATCACCTAACAAAAGCCCATGTCCTGGTAACGTCATCGGTATCGATTCCAGCCTGGGTAACAACAGCCAATGGTCTCTTGGAACATAAGGAGCATCAGAGTGATCCAGAACACGTCCTACTGTGAGGTACGTGTGAGCTCCACAGACTGAAACGGTTCTGTGCCGAGGCGCCTGCTCTGATCCCAGTCTATTTCCATGGCAAAAAGGTCCTCCCTGTCCAGACACGACAGCAACTGCTGGCACTGGGCAGTGGGACCCTTCAGGGTCCTAACAAGCTTAGGAAACCTCTGATCTCGCAAAGAATGATGGGAAAGAGCGCCTCGTCAGATGCTTCCTTCTCAGGAAGGCACAGTTTACACAGCCATGTGCATCCCTGTCCTTGGCACTCGGGACTCGGCACTCCAGAGACTTTCCCTGGAAATCAGAACACGCTTGGGGGTTGATGTTGCAACATGGGGATTGACACAGAGCAAAGGAAAGAATAAAACCTAGAAAATCCCGCTGCACAGCAGTTCTCAAATGCCTGGAGAGTGGCAGTAGAATCATGGAATGGTTTGGGTCGGAAGGGACCTCATAGCCCATCCCATGCCACACCCCCTGCCACGGGCAGGGACACTTCCCACTGGGTCAGGGGGCTCCAAGCTGCATCCAACCTGGCCTTGAACACTTCCAGGGATGGGGCTGCCACCACTGCTCTGGGCAACCTGGGTCAGGGCATCCCCATCCTCACAGCAAAACATTTCTCCCCAAGATCTCATCCAAGCCTACCATCTTTCAGTTCAAAGCCATCGTGCCTTGTCCCATCACTATACGCTCTTGTAAAAAGCCCCTCTCCAGGTCTCTCAGAGACCAACTTTAGGTATTGGGAGGCCACTATAAGGTGTCCCCAGAGTCTTCTCTCCTCCATGCTGAACAACCCCAACTCTCCCAGCCTGTCCTCACTGCAGAGCTGCTCCAGCCCTCGGATCATCTCCATGGCCTCCTCTGGGCCCATTCCAACAGTTCCATGACCCTCTCAGGCTGGGATTCCAGAAATGGACACAGGACCTGATCCATTTTCCACCCAGCTGGTGTTTGTACTTGGGATTGCCCCGACCCAGGAGCAGGGCCTTGCACTTGGCCTTGTGAAACTTCACGTGGTTTGCACAGGGCACCTCTCCAGCCTGTCCAGGTCTCTCTGGATGCAACCCTCTTGTACAACACTGGGCAGTAATTATGGGGAAGCAAACATCATCGACAGGGGACAAGAAATAAAGTTGATGCAGATTCTCATCCAGACACCAGCAGCCACCCAGCCCCCACTTCAGACGCAGCACAATCGAGTAGGAAATACCTGAAGGGGCAGGAAAACAGAAAGTCAGTTTCTCTGTCTTTAAGCTCAACTCCCCGGCAATCCCAGGTGTCTGCAAGCGCTGCTCCCAGGCAGCCGTTCAACTACACCAGGTCTGTGTGAGACATGGAGAGGGCTCTGCAATAATCTCTCCAATTTTGAGGGATTTATTGATGCTCCTTTCACTTGATTGTGCCAAGAAACGGCATGCAGCCCTCGCCACGTACAGTGCATCACCGTGAGAGATGCAGCTGGGGAGAAGAGCAGTGCACAAAGGGCATGGAGATGGCACCAGCAGTCCTCAAGGAGCCCCTGCTACTGAGACAAAGCCGAATTTACAGGGACAGGAAACATCTCTGTGGACAATGGGATACCCTAAATATAACAAGGCTGCTTTTATTTCATACACTTTGTTAATAGCATAAATTAATTTGCTGGATTTTATGTGAAATAAAAATCCAAATGAATTTTTCAGCGTTCCCTTTCGGTCAGTTTTTAATTAAACAAGAGCTACAGCTTTCATCAAACATTAACCCGTGGGGCTCAGACCAAAGGAGACAGGTTGCTCGAAGGGGAACAGGAAGGGGCTTTTCTGGAGCACACGACGCAGGCTCACTCCCAGCAACGAGTGGCACATGGAAGCCCGGGTGGGCTGGTAGAAAGTCACGCTGGTGTTTGTCCTGCACAAAAATACCGTGCCTTAATGCGACAGCGCGGCTCTGTGCTTCACGCACTGATGTTTGCTTATTGGCATCACATAAAATGTCCTCACGCACCGATGCTGCACAATCCCAGCTCTTGGGTGTGCTGGGGCTCTTTTAAGGGCCAAAGATAACATTATGTTTACCCATCTCGGTGAAGGGAGCCTCACGCAAGTCATGTTCACATCCCTTCCCCATGACTCGATACACTGCGAGGACATCCAGCCTCCTCAAAATCTACAGTGACACCAGACTGCGCTGCTCATCGTTCTCACTTTTAACATGTCCTTACAACTCACATCATGTTGACGTACTCAAGGGAGAAAAAAAAAGAGTGAAAGCCACAAGCAGGGAGGTTTTACCTTGTGCTTTGCCTCCCTGCACGTGGAAAGGGACTGCCGAGTTCCATGTTCCTGCATTTTAGACGGATCCCCCTTCTCCAGCTGGGGAGAACCATCTCTTCTGTTCCTCAAAACCCAGAGTGTGGAAGGGCTCTCAAGCTATCAACGAGGCTTTTTCCAGGTGGGAAAAATCTACATTTGTCCCTGTGGTGACTGACTGCTGCCTCAAGACTACAGTAATGCTGCCCTGCTGCACAGCTTTCTCTTTCCCAGCTCACTGGGAAGCAGCAAAGGCGCCGTGCCCACCTGTCCTTAGATCTGAGCTCCCCAGAACTTCTCACTCGTAAGAGAAGCCTTGGAGAAGACTTTCAGAAACTAAAACCTGTAGTGCTGGGAGGCAGAGCCCGACTCCAACTGCTCCCACTTGTGCCTCCACTGCACCTCTGGACGTTTCCCACCTCCTGGGAAGCTCCAGGGATGCTCCACAGTGAGCGCACCCCCCCCTCTCCACAGCTCATCCGAACACATCAGTTCTGCAGAGGCACAGCTGCTTTGCCCTCATCCTGCGGCCACTGAGGCTTGGGAAGCACCCACGGCCTGGAGGATCTGCTACGGGATAACACAAGGAGCTGGGAGGAGAAAAAAGACACAGCAATAACCTGTGCGCAGATGTGAGCACTTGCACCCCACTGGAGCTGTGACTGCCCTGTGTGGTCAGGGAGAACGGACGAGTTTCCCAGGAGCTCAGCTCTGTGATTCCCAGGCCAAGAGCAGCAGGAAGGGGGATGGCCAGCAACACGCTCTGCAGAGCCCGTGCTCCGCCGCAGCCCAGGCTCCCTCTGCACAGGCAGCTCTGCTTGGTGATGGCTGACACCAAGGGGTCACTGCTCCTCCCATGCCAAGAACTCCAACATCTCCAACAGAACAGGCTGAAATGCCGAGGCCACCAGCTGCCGAAGTCAAGCTCAAGCGTTCTAAGGAAACGTCCCCTTCCCAACGGCAAAAGCAGGTGGGGAGGCTCTGGCCTCATCCTCGGCAAAGAGACTCGGGTCCAGCCCCAGCAGGTGCGTCTGAACACGACACCAATACATGGGAAGCCTCAAACGTCAACAGCAGGCAGAGAGACAGCTCCGAGGAGAAACGACAGCAGGTAGAAGCGTTAAGGATAAGGAACTTAAGAGAGATCGCTACAGGCAAGTGAAGTAAACGATGCACGTGCTAATGAGCATCTCCCAAATACCTCTTGTGCTGCTACAGAACTACTTCATGTCAAAATTCCTAGTTAGGAACCTTATCAGACCTGGCATGCACTATTTTATGTCACAAATCTGTTTTGCATTGGCTCAATTAAAATTGTTATATATTTTTGGGTCCTGTGTAGGTGCCATCTGTTTAACAGCGCAAGCGGGTCCTGCGATACACTTGTAAATTTTCTGCTGCAGTAATTTTCTTAATATAATGAGGGACGTTGGATACAAGAAACTGCCTAAATTTAATGATTTTTTTATATTTTGGCAGCAAACTCACAGCGATCCAAACCATGGTACAAGGATGGCTTCCATCCTATGGAAAAGCAAACAAATGATCTACATGTTTGCACCAAAATCATATTATTTAATTCACACTTGTTTTTTTCACTTGCTTGTTCTGTAACTGAGCTTATTTCCCCAGGAATCCATAGGATTGCTCTCCTGGTGCCCTACAGCTGCAGCTGCTCCTTCTGTGGAGCCACAAGGACCATGCACGGAAGTCACCTCCTCACGCCAGTGACAGAGGTGCTGGTGCGTGTGGGAGCAACTCCGCCTGCCTTACGGAGCGCCCTCTGCACAGATTGCCCTGGAGTGCTGGGCACTGCACAAAGGGAACAGGTCTGACAGCCACGAGCCCTGCAGTTGCCTCCGCACGGGCCGCGCTGCCGAGGGCCAGTAACACAAAGCACATACCAACCCGCCAGCATGAGCTGGGGCAAATGCACCTGTCTGAGGCAGAAACCCCACCTGCACAGAGCACACATGCTCCAGCAGAGCCAGACCCAGGCACAAATCTCCCGGGAAACAGAACTGGAAAGGTTTTTATACTTTGGGGGCTTGGGGCACAATTTTTAGCTCTTGCTGTTCTCGCAAGCACTGAAAGGCTCTTCTTAACTCACCATGAAGCATAACAAAGTCCCAAACCCAACCCATCAGTTGCTTTTCCTTTGGAAAACATAGCTCACATGCTGAATTTCCTACAAGCTGTAGGATAAAGGTGTTTGCGACGGTTACATCGCTGCAGCTGATGCTGAAGCTCTCAGCTTTGCTCTGCTGCCAAGAGAGGGACTCCAGGTCTGAGCATGAAATATAAACACAGAGCCAGGCTTTGCAGCCCAGCACACGAGAGCACGCTCAGCTCCCTGCTGAGGATGCTCAGCCCGACTCCCTCGGCAGAAAGGAAAAGGGCAGCAGCCCATCACAAACCTCCAGATGGTCTGTGGTACCTTGGCCGCCTTGGACAACCCTCGTTTTCCCTCTTGCACTCCCTGCAAGATGAGTGAGTCTTGACTCACTTAAACACAGCAGACACATTTTTTTATCCCTAGCTGACGTGGGCTGAGGATTGCTGAGGGCACCGACAACCCCAGCCCTCCCACACAGGGCCCTCCAGGGTAACCAGAAGGGAAGACAGAAACTTTTCCTAACTCACACTTCCAGAGAAACAGATGCACCCGAAGGACACTTCTTGTCAACCTCTTGGTTTTACTTACAAGGCTGGAATTGGCCACGAAGAGCTCTCCCTCCCAAGTGATGGGTGATAGAACAAGAGGAAATGGCCTGAAGTTGCACTGGGGCAGGTTCGGCTTGGACATCAGGAAAAATTTCTTCACGGAAAGGGTTCTCAGGCACTGGCAGAGGCTGCCCAGGGGGTCGGTGGAGTCTCCATCCCTGGAGCGGTTTAACAGACGTGCAGATGAGGTGCTCAGGGATGGTTCAGTAGTGAACAGGCACAGCTGGACTCGATGATCTCAAAGGTCTTCTCCAACCAAGCGATTCTATGATTCTATGACCCAGCCCCTTGCTTTAGCGTTGACTCAAGACCCCAGAAGCCAAGCACCTCCCCTGGCCACCTGTCTGAGCCCTGGCCATGTCCTTCCCTCCCCTGGATAATCCAACATTGCAAGGAGAGCAACCTGCTTGGACTCCAGGGCTGGAGCCCAGCATCCAACTTACTAAACTGGGCAGCCGAACACTGCAGCAAAGAACAGCACCACCGCAACGGCATAGACCACAGCAGCCTGAGACGCTGCACTCCTTCCTGAAACCTCTCCGCGTTCTCCACGCACTCAGCAATTCCTCACTGCCCGGGGCACTGCCGACACCCAGAACACCCCATCTCTATTGACAGAATCACAGAACACTGACTGAATGACATACCTGGGCCAATCTTGTGCAGGGAGGACTAACTGAACTGCAAACCTGATGGGTTCAGCATTACCTTGCTGGAACGGGGAGGCTGGGCCAGGCAATGCTTGATCTCCTTATATTTGATGAGGCAAATCAGGCAACAACAGTGTGAAAGGCATTACTGTCCTGATAGGATGTCCAAAACGTGAATCTTGTTAGAGGTCTGGCCTTGATACTCTTTATCAGAGAAGCTGTGGCTGCCCCACCCCTGGAGGTGCTCAGGGCCAGGCTGGATGGGGCTTGGAGCTCCCTGATCCAGTGGGAGGTGTTCCTGCCCATGGCAGGGGGTGGGACCGGGTGGGCTTTGAGATCCTTTCCAACTCAAACCATTCTATGATTCTATGACTCTATTTGGTTTCTCTGCAAGTTGAGGAAGAATGAGTAGCCAGAAATGTATATTTGTCAAATTTCAGTGGAAATGTCCAGTTATGAACACTGGATTCCGTTCAGGCTTTAGTCATGGGAACACCTCCTCAGGAAAAGCAATTCCAAGCTTCTGGATAAGTTCAGTGCAGAATGTAGTAGAAATGGAGGAGACACAGCAAGGCAGACAAGGGAGCGTTACCCACAGATCTCAGTTTGCTTCCAGCTGGAAGCAAAGCAGCTTTATGGGGTGAGAATCCCAGGAATGGGGACATTGCAGCTCCTCAAGACATGGTGGAACCGTCAGAAATGTGTTCTGCAAAACCTGGCCAAGGCACACGTTGTGGTTATGTGGGGAGGAAGAGGAGAGGGGCAGGGATGAGGGACAACAGGAACTCAGGGGACAGAGCCTGAGCCCTTGGGAACAGCTACGGGAGCCCCGGACGACACCGGTCCCATCTAGGAAAGGTGGGAATCCAAGGTCACTCCCTAACCTCAGGGGAGAACAAACACCTAGTGTAAAAGTAGAACAACCCCACACTTAATCTGAAAGGCTCAGACAGAAGTTGGTGAAGGGTCACTTCACCACACAGCCCTTGCAAATTGCTGTTCAAACTCGGAATTAATTATCCTCTCACTGTCTTGGGTTTTCTTTTCTTCTTTGCCTCGCATTAACTGCAGCTGAAATTATTTTAAAGCAATGATCTTGAACATTGTGTCCTTCAGCTGGCCCTGAAAAGCCATTTTCTATGGAAGCCTCCGCTCTTTTCCAAGATTTCTGCGAGTGCATGAAGCTCATCAAGGCTCAGGCTCTCTGGGGTGCCAGGCGCTCAAACAATACCCAGGTGCCGCCTGCTGGACTGGCTCCAAGGCACTTTATTAGCACGAAGAGGCCAATTGGAAAGCAGTTTAACTCCTTCTGCTTCCCAGGATGCGGGAGCAGGACACCCTGTGCGAGTGCACAGCCACAAACACGAACTGAGCTACTGCGTTGTGAGGCAGAAACAGCACCAGGGGCAGCAGGTGCAGGCTGGGCCACGCTGGCCTGACAAGGGGGAACGCTTTGCACACAAGGATACCTAGAGAAACGTCTCTTGGAGGTCAGAGCTACCCAGAACTTTCCACACTCTTGGAAACGTTGCTTTCCTTCCTTCCTGTGTTGACTCTGGGCACGGCAGTGAAACACAGCGGCTTCCCAACGCGGAGCCCCCGCAGACGTATTTGGGATCTGCTCACCCACATCAGCCGCTCTCAGTGCGCCGTCAGGTGAGCAGTCTGGCAGAAAGAGAGGCTGCTGGGCCTCGGATCATCTCTGTGGCCTCCTCCAGGCCCGTTCCCTGTCTTTACATTGGGGGCTCCACAACCAGACCCAGGGCTCCAGGTGGGGTCTCACCAGAGTGGAGCAGAGGGGCAGAATCCCCTCCCTTCTGCTGGTGAAGCTGCCCCTCTCAGCCCGAGGTGTGACGCGTGGCTCTGTGTTCCCCCGGTTCCACCAGGCCGGCGCCCACACGGGAGCTGTGATGGTGCAGGAGGCCGGCTGTAAGGCACGGACCTCGCAAGATGTGCGCCCCTCAGTGAGCAGGGCATGGGCCAGAGGGGTTCTGCATGCCCACGGCGACCTGGTGAGGTGGGGCCGCATCCCTGATCCATCCATGCGCACACGGAACTGGCAGCAAGGCAACGGAGCATGGAAAGAGACTGTCAACACACACCTAAAATAACAACTGTGAGCAGATACCCTTGGCTTTCCAGGGACTGCAAAACCGTGAGCTCCTTCCTTGGAGCTCCAGTGTTTCACTCGAGAAACAGAAGAACCACGAAGGATCTCTGGTTCTTCCAAGCTATCTAGGCCGATTTTATTAAGACCACCCCGAACACCACTAGAGCAGACACAGTTCCATGTCCAAACATCCCCCAGCCCAGCGACCCGCGGCAGCACCAGCACAAACACACGGGCTGTAAGTGCAGTGCCCGCAGCTTCTTGCATCGCTCCAGACCACGCTCCGCAGCTCCAGGATGCCCTGACCCAGAGACAGGGATTTTCATACCTCGCTGCAGAGGTCACACGGTCTCAGTCCCAGCCTTGAACACGAGATATTTCCTTTAGTCTCCAGCATGCCGAGTCGGGCCGAGCAAACCAAAATCAGGAACCCTACAATCCCCAGCCTTAAAAATCAGTGTCCACTTAAAAAGCAAAGCTCCTCGTGAGCTGCTCAAAGTATTTAGTGCTTCCAGGGCTGCGATGAAGATCTAAACATGTGAGCCACCACGATACACAAGATTTGAACAGCCCAACCACCAAGAGTGACAGCCGAGCCCTCTCCTCCATTCCCCACGCCGCCAGCTCCGTCACAGCAAAGGACATGAGCAACCTCACCACTACCACAAGGGTGGGGAGGCCCTGGCCCAGGTTGCCCAGAGCAGCAGTGGCTGCCCCATGCCTGGAGGTGCTCAAGGCCAGGTTGGATGGGGCTTGGAGCTCCCTGACCCATGGCAGAGGATGGGACTGGATGGTCTTTGAGGTTCCTTCCAGCCCAAACCATTCTGTGATTCTTCACCTGCAGAGAGGTGAGGAGGACTTGTTATAAGTGGCTGATGTGACGCTGGGTGCCCCCTTCACGCAGCAGCTCTGTTCAGGACAACCAGTGGCACCAGCTGAGCACTTCTCCTCCAGCCCCAAACGCAGCACTAAGCAAAAAAACGTCTGCAGGACAATGAGCCCCCCTTTATTTCTGTTTGTTTCCTGTTACGTGGCTGCTTCCTCAGTGGCTCAAGTTAAAGCAGGACTGGCTTAAAAGGTAAATGTTCCTCGCAGCTTCCTCATCAACTTTATTAAACACAGCCAGAAACAAAAAGCCCCACAATATTCTCTGTATTTGCTGAAGGATGACGTCCCCCTTGCCTTAAGCGTGTGCCAGATCACTCATAAACCTGGACCATATGCCACCGCAATTTACTGATGGGCCCAAGCTGTTTTAGTAAGATACAAAATCCGAGGGGATTAGGGAGGCTCGATCCACGCTGAAAACAGAGCAGCAGCGGTGGGGCAGCTGCTTGCTCTCTTTGCTCAGTTCTCAATTTAGGTCAGTAGCGACCAGCCTGCCCTGGCACAACGCTCGAGAGATGCTAGGCAGAAGCCGGCCCAGCCACGGGCACTGGGGTGCTCTCCCTTTGTCAGGACGCAGCGTCCAGCCCGGGCTGCGCAGGAGCAGGAACGGCCCTGGGTTCTCACAGAACCACAGAATCGTTTGGTTGGAAAAGACTTTTGAGATCATCGAGTCCAACCATACCTGTCCTCTACTGACCCATCCCCGAGAACCTCGTCTGCCCGTCTGTTAAACCCCTCAGGGATGGGGACTCCACTCCCTCCCTGGGCGCCTCTGCCAGGGCCTGAGAACCTTACCTGTAAAGAAATTTTTTCGGATATTCAATGTGGACCTGCCCTGGCACAACTCGAGGCCATTTCCTCTCATCCCATCACTTGTTACCTGGGAGAAGAGTCCAGCACCCACCTCACCACAACCTCCTTTCCAGGAGCTGCAGAGAGCAATGAGGTCTCCCCTCAGCCTCCTCTCCTCCAGAATAAACACCCCCAGGTGCCTCAGTTGCCTCCCACAACCCCTGTTCTCCAGACCTTTCCCCAGCTCCGTTCCCTCCTCTGGACGCGCTCCAACCCCTCAAGGTCCCTGTAGTGGAGAGGCCAAAACTGACCCCAGGATCTGAGGTGCACTGAGCATCCCATCCCTGCTCCTGCTGCCACCCCATGGCTGAGCCAAGCCAGGTGCTGGTGGTCCTCTTGGTCACCTGGGCCACTGCTGGCTCACGTCCAGCTGCTACCGACCAGCACCCCAGGGCCTGCTCTGCCAGGCAGCTCTCCAGCCACACTGGACGTGCTGCCCGAAATGGGGTCTCTCCTGGCAGTTCTTTCTTGAAACAGGGGTGCTCGCAGGCAGCACGACCCCAGCTCGCAGTCTGGTGTCAGGGCTTCTTCCTAGAGAGTCTGATACTCATATGAAATACCAATGCCACAAATGATCTGCTGGTCCAAGAAAAGCCTAGTTAACACCCAGACGTACATCGAATTCTGTTGGAGAGAGCAGCAGCTACACGGTGAACAACTTCACTTGATCCCGAGGATCTCTCCCCTCCACATTATCTTAAATCTTGGAGCAGCTCCATCTCTTAAGGAAAGGCGCTGTGCATCCCCAGGGAATGGGGATGGGAAATGGGGACCAGGGAGGCTGTGTGTGAACACTCCACAGGGATGAGAAGCACTCGAGGTCATGGCTGCTGCACCCGGAATGCCAAACTTAAAACCTGTGAACCTCCTTTCAAGAATATTCCTCTGCTGGCTGTAACTGGGGATTGTAACTTCCCAGCAGTAAGATGTGATCAGCACAGCCCAACTGAGTGTTTCAGTGGCTGGAGCAATCAGACTGTCTCATTCACACATGGTTTGTACCCTTGCAAGGACAAGTCGCACCCAATGACTTCACTGCTTGGCACAATTAACCAGACAGAGCCCGACCATCGCTACTTCGAAGCAAGATTCCGCGACTTTGGCCTCAGATGTCCCACATGGACAGCTGAAAGGCATCGAAGAGTGACACAGCGGTACCTGCCAGGCTCCAGAGGGAGCTGCGACTGGGTCTGACAGCCAAGGCTTGGCTCAAGATGCCTGTGCAGGGCGAGGCAGCGGTGGGATTCCAGCTGAACCCATCCTGCACCCTTATGCCACCCTCACAGACTCCAGCACACTGACCCCTCCGAACCACCCATGGGATGGGGACAACTTCCCTGGCCTCCTGCTGAGGCCAGAGCGGCTCTTCCCTTTCAGACGTGTTTCTCATCCTCTTGCCAAGACGCTTGTGTCCTGCCACACCATGTCACATCTGCTGCAACAAACCCTGGCCCCAAGTCCTTGCTGATGGAGAGACCCCTTTGTACCAGGCTGGCGGAGCAGAGCCTGCAGGGCTGTGTGAGAAGGAGCCCCAGCAGCCAGCAAGGGCTTCCCAGGAGCCAAGGACGTGGACGTCTACATGAGTGTTTATTAGTGTTTTCACTTATTTTACAGATTTTCTCTCCTCAAGTTTGTCACTGCTGTCACAGAGCGACCCTGGAACGCGCGCCACCCCTCCTGGGCCAGGGCAGCTGAGGTGGAATCCTGTCCCTCCCTGCTCCGCGTGCCCAGATGTGCCACACAGATGGGGTTTGAAGAGAGGGACACGGTCTGGCTGATGATAATTGTTTACAATTTTTATTAAACCCATTTTCCTTTCCTAATTATTATAACAGTTCCCAAAAACGTCACCCATGGACTTTAAATGTTTGATGACTGCACTTTTTAATAGAAGCCTGGAGCGATCCTGTGCTCAGCGCCACATGGCCCCGCAGAGCAGTGGAGAGGCTCAATAATTTTTAAAAATTTATAGTTTACAAGACAGATTTCCCATCTGTGGCCACGCAGTAGCTCCCAAATGCACTGAATTTCACCGCATTAACAGCACCTCTTGAAAACAACTGCCCTCGCTCCACAGGATGACTTTGTGTGGACCCAAGGAGTGCACGGTAACGCATTCACACGCTGAAGGTGAATGCCAGTGTGATCCAAGTACATAAACTCCACGTCCAAGGCGAGTGCTTCTACACCTCCCAGTAACGCCTGGCGGTGCAGAGCATCGATCCCAGTAATGTCAAAAGAGAGAAGTCCCTGCTGACGCTCTGCAACGGCCCAGCCCAGCCCCAAAGCTGTGATGGCGACACAAACCCATGGAGTTTGCAGCGCTATCAAGAGATGATTGATCCCCAGGGTGAGATGAGTGGCAGCATTTCCTTCCCTCCCCTCCCCAGAGACGCCCTCTGCTACGAGGCAAAAATACACAAACTGTGCCCAACTTACAAACTGGTTTTGGGCGAGGAGCCAGAGCAGATGGCTGCAGCAGCTAAATACCACTGATTTATTTCGTACCCTTTACGAAGCAATATTAGAGACAATGGACCTGAGCTGAACAAATGAGAATAAACACGGAGACACAGACTCAATGGAGAATTAACAACCAACGCCACCACATTCCATTATGCGATGATTAATCCTGAATTTGTGGCAGCATTACCAGCAGCAAAAAAGTCCAGCTCTAACAAAACCAGTGCCGAACTGGACAACCTTTTCACATGCGCTCTTCGGCTCACAAGGTGCTTCAGCAGCAGAAGAGCACAGAAGGTGCCAGGCTGTAAAGTCAGCTGGAAAATGTGCTTAAACACCACCCTCCAGCCAACCCCAACAAACCAACAAAGAGCCTACATGGGCTCCCATCACCACGAGCCTCCGAGTGACGGAGCCTGAGGGATCTCACCAGGCAGAGCCGGGCGATGCGGGCAGAAAGCTCTCACCTTCTTCCCTCAGAACAAATGGCCTTCCTGCTTCCTACAAACCACGCTGCAAGGCCATGGGGTGACACCATCGTGGACTCCCCATCCCTCCTCTTCTCCTGCTACACCTTGCCATGCTCCGATCTCTGCTCCAGACGATACAAGGGTCACAGGACAAGTGACTCTGGCCCACAGTCACATAATCAAGGAATGCCAGGTTGGAAGGGACCTCAGGGATCATTTGGTCCAACCCTTCAGATGATCTATAGTTCAAATGAGGTGGCCCAGTACCTGTCGAGCTGAACCTTGAAAGTATTCAGTATAGAGGAATCCTCTGCCTCCCTGGGGAGACGATTCCAATGTTTCAATGTCCTCATGGGGAAAAATGCTCTTCTGGAATCCAACTGGAATCTCCTCAGGAGCAACTGGTACCCATTGCCCCTTGGCTTTTCCAAGTGACACCAAGTACTGGTCCATGGCAATAAGGTCTCCCCAAAGCCTTCTCCTCTCAAGGCTCTCCAGCAACACCACAGCGCTTTGGCACTGGGAAGCAGCAGGTACTGAAACGCTTCTGCAGCTCTGGCCTCTGCCTCTGTGTGCCTCAGTTTCCCCATCCCCATCCACCATGACCTTCCTGTGTGCCGCAGCACCATGGCCTCTCCACGGCAGAGCTCTCCTCCTTCCGGCAGAGACAAAAGCTGCCCAACACTGTTTACTGCCTCGCGACCATCAAGGATTCCTTGTAAGCAGGGTGTATTAATGACTCAACAACAAACATTTACTGCAGTCGTCTATCACCCCTAGGTTCAGGCACCTCCACGGAGAGAAGATCCAGCCCTGGGTAACATTCCTGGCAGCACAAGGAAAAGGACTTTCTGACAAGAGTGTGCGAGGTCGTTATTTGTGAGATGTGGCCAAGGTGTGGTGTAATGAGTTTGGTCCCGCTTTGCCTCCTTTACCACAGCCAACGCACACTCTAAAGGTTTGGGTTATTCTCTGGTGCTGTCACGTGTGAATGTCTCATTGCATCTGTACAGACTTTTATCGGGACCCGTAACAGCGCTGTGCTGGGTCCACGTAATGTGCAACCGCCGTGAGGTTTCCTCCCTTTCTCTTAAGTGGGCACAATGAACACTGCGGTGGCCTGCAGACAGGACACTTTAAAGCATTATTAGACTGTGGCTCAGTTACAAAACACACAGAAGACAGCGAGGAAGTCACTCCGAACTCGGTAGAGCAGCCGTGTTGGTGCCACCTGCAGAGCCCTCCTCTCCCTTTGGGTTCCAGCAGCACCCACAGCACCTCCAGCAGACCTCCCGGCAATGCTCGCTGCTCCCTCACCCCTTCTCATCCCAGCACTTCTGCCACATCCAGCAGGGAGACCCACCATGTCATGAAGAGTTGCTACCACACTGGAGCTCCAGGGCACCACGCAGCCTCTGCTGTCCCAGCATCCCTTCCCTGCCCTTCCACCGCTCGCACTCCGTTTGCCTCCTAAAGGCTACGAGAACAGGCTGAGAGTTGGGTTGTTCAGCCTAGAGAAGAGAACGCTGCAGGGAGAGCTTAGAGCAGCCTCCCAGTACTGAAAGGGGCTCCAGGAAAGCTGGGGAGGAACTTTTTACAAGGGTCTGGAGTGAGAGGACAAGGGGGAACGGCTTTAAATCGGAAGGAGGAAGATTTAGATTGGACATTAGGAAGAAATATTTCACAATGGGGCTGGGGAGGCCCTGGCCCAGGTTGCCCAGAGCAGTGGTGGCTGCCCCATCCCTGGAGGTGTTCAAGGCCAGGCTGGATGGGGCTCTGAGCCCCCTGACCCGCTGGGAGGTGTCCCTGCCCATGGCAGGGGGTGGGACTGGATGGGCTTTGAGATCACTTCTCACCCAGACCACTCCACGGTTCTATGATTCTAAAGAACCGAGTGCTTCTGCCCCAGGTGCCCTGGGCAGGGCCCCACCACCCTCACAGCACGCTAGGAGATGGTCGTAGGACGCACTTTTAGAGAAGGGGAAGGAAGAAGGTGCTAGCAGGTCAGCAGCGGAGCAGAGATGGGCACCAGAAGCAGGATTATATCTATTTTAGGACATCCTGTTCTGCTGAACATCCTGGCTACCGGGAAAGTCAGGCTGCTGCTGTCCCACAGGTCAGACTCAGACTCGCCAGTGGTGAGACCACAAACATCACCTCCTAACACACAGCCAGCAGACTAAATCCCAGCACGTTATCACACCCTGCCTTTCGGAGAAGAGGCTTCTTGTGACACTCGGCCATGCTGAGGCACAGGCACCACTGGCAGTGCTAGGAAAGCCATGTTAGTGGCTTGGTGACCGTGTCTTAGGGGGGGCCGGGATTGTTCTTTGGACCCTGTGAAAGCTGGGACTTGGCTTCACCTTCACCCCCGGCAGAGGAAGCCTCTGTGCAAGAGGGCTTCTCTGAACACAGCCTATAGGCCTGTAGCTTCAACAAGGTCACACTGCCCAGCTCCCTCACACCATCCCTACAGCAGAGCCAGAGAGCAGGGCGCAGCCTGGGGACTTCGAAGGACTCCCTGCAAAGGGCACAGCCTTTTTTACTTCTGAAAAGCTGGAAGCTCACGAAAAAACAGACAGGAGTGAAAGCACATGGGGAGGAAATCCAAATGCGGAGAAAGAGCCAGCACGTAATGAAACAGCAGCACACTGAACATCTGGATACTTACTAGGTAACACAATCCTCCAACCCAGATGTATTTCACAAAACTGAATCCTTAAAAACACCCGGTGCCACCTCTTCCTTTCCTAAACATTGATATTTTGGAAAACTCCCCGCTGGAAGCAGCTCAAGCGGTCAATGGTCCCAGGCTATGGCTGCCGTGAGTCACTGCTACAGGCAGTGACCTCCTGAAAACCCCCAGCCGAGCCCAGCAAGCGGCTGCCGTCACAGGAATAAAACTGTCCTTTCTTAGGGGCCTCCAAGACCCAGCTCAGCTCTGGCCAAAACAGGTACAAAGCTACTTTGTAGCAGCGACTTTTGACCCAAAAGGCCAGATTCCCAGATTTGTGTCCAAGAGCAACAGCTGAGCAGTGGCTGGTCCTGTGCCCTCCTCGCCCACCAGAAACGGGTTCTGCCTCTCCAGGTTTACAAACTTCATCCCCTTTTATCCCCAAGAGGTTCATGCAAAGGTTCTCTTCTCGTCAAGATGGCTTTGTCCTTTCGTGCTGCTGTTTGCTTTCAGCTTCAGAATCCCCATGGCTGGGGCATTCGGGGCACCAGCCTCACTGCCAAAGGGAAGCTGTGATTCAGGGGGAGCCTCCCAGCATGTGTTGTTCCTTCTGGGACTCTTCTCCAGCACGTGGGACCTGCGCTCCTCATGTCTTGCAGCAACAGGAAGGACACAGGGCTGTGTCCTCAGCCAGGAGGTGGTGGAAGGCATTTGCCAAGACTGCTGGGGTGAGAGCCTTGACAAAACTTCCCAGCTCTTGTCAGCAAAACAGGAACATCCGTTACTGCTTTTCAGCCTCTTTCAGCCCTCTCCTGCTCTCCCACCCGTTAGTGCCGCTGAGCATGTGACACAGTTGCATTGCTATTCACACTTCATTTTCTTCAGTTGGTCTCTCCCCAAAGCTGAGCAAGGTCTGAGCTGCCATTTGGCTCTGCCTGACCTTTCTTCCTTCACCTTCAGCTCTGTCCACCAGAAGGGCTTTCTGATCTCCACAGCTCCAGCCCAGCCCTGAGCCTGGTCCCGGGCCAGGTGTGGAGGTGGGGTGGCCCGGCCAGCATGCGCTCACCACCCCATTGCCACGAGGCACGCTCCAAGCCAGAGCGGCTCCTGGCAGAGCTGGGTCACCCAGGGCCATCCAAGAGAGGGTTCTGGTCAGATCATCTGCCCAGGGCTGCATCAGCTGTGGCAAAACAAAAGCTCTGGCAAACTCTGCGCTGGAGAGGAAACAGAAGCCCTCACAGCCTTCCTGAGTGTAAACTGTTCAGTAGAAGTGCAATATTTTTAGGCATTGCCCTTACTCAAATGTAAGGTCCAGGCTGCAAGCTCAGCCCCAGCAGCACCTCATGCCCTGTGGTTCAATGTAACTTCAGCTCTCCAGTGCTCCCAGTTCAGATCTCGCTGGTTAACGACCCCAAACCACGATCTCATTGTTTACCCGGGCCAACCAGGGAAATTGTCTGAAACTCCTCCAGTTGTGCTGCACTTGCAGATTGGCTCCAAGCTGGCTCTGAGCTGCAGCTACAGCAACAAAGGTGAAGCCAGATCTTTGATCTAGCGGAGCCAGGCAGCCGCCAGCACACACGTTCTGTTCTATGCAGCAGTCACCTCCTCTAGGGTCAGCTCTTGTTTACAGCCAGAAACTGGCCCCCAGACCCACACAGAATCACAGAATAACTTGACGTGGGACACAAACTCTTGCTTTTGTGATCTGTGGTCAGAAAAGCTTGGGAGATATGGATCTGGCAATGCATACTTTTGGTGTGACTGCAGAAAACCAGTGTTCGTGGGTTTTGACTCTGCAAAGGAACAGCGAGCACAGCTCTCAAAATTGTACGTGTGTAGCTGGGAGGGAATGGAACTTCTGCCTACAGCAAACCACAAACCTAGCTTACACCATGTGAGCACTGCTGCTCTGAGAATACAGGTGGTGCCAAGTCGCTGAGAAACAGCATGGGAGACGCACTCCAAGCTGTACTGTGGGAATGGTTTGAACTGGAACACAACAGCACTTCTGGAAAGGGAACTCTATCAGCATGACAGAGGGGAGGTGTGGTTCTTCACTTTCCGGAACACCTGATTCTGTAGGAATTGTTGCAGAATAACATATCATCCCACTGGTGCCCTCCTGGCTGCATCCATAGCGCTCAGCCCACCTCACTTTTACTGATGTGCAAAACACCTCCTCCCTGAACTGCTGACACAACAGGGCCACTCCTTTTAGCTGTTACAGCTCCTCTTCCCTTCAGTTCTGAGACACCGTGCACTGGCTTAGTGACTTCCCCTCTCTGCTGCTCCAGTTCCCCACAGCGGCTCTGTAGGAGGGCAATACTTTGCTGCCTCCATCCCCTGCACGGCACAGAGGCCTCGTGTGGCAGCTGAGCCTTGTTCTGCCTCCCTCGCAGACTGGAGCTCTCGAGAGCCAGCATGCTGCGAACTGCAGGTGCTTCTCACCTTTTGGGTTGCAAAACCCAACCAAGCAACAGCTCCTCGAGGGGCAACAGTGGCAGTGGAGAACAGGAGTTAAGAACTTGCTGCTGCATGTGCTGTTCAGTGCTGAGGGATGAGATGGGAGTGCTGCAACCTAAAGAGCTGCTGCCTCCAGTGCATAGGCAGCTCTCCTGGGAAGGGGTTCAGGCCCTGCTGCTCCCAAATCCCATCTCCTTCTGTTCCAGAGAGCGCTCTTCCTCCACCCCTGTAGGGGAAGCGGGATAGATGCAACATGTGGTGCTGGGAGAGGAGTGCATTACACATGCCTGGCCCTGGCAGCTGGTCTGTGTCCTTCTTTGGCCCTGTCAACACTCTGATGCTCAGGCTCCCTCCTTTCCAAGAGTCTGTGTAAGGACAGCCGCTCTGTGAAATCCAACAGCATGACTACAAAGGAAAGGAGAGCACGGAGCTCAAACCTGAGCTCTAGATGAACAGGAAAAAAACAACTTGGACCAAACAGCATCCCGAGGGCTTCCTGTCCGGGCTCAGCAAAGTCACGCTACACCACTCAGAGAAAGAGAAGCAGCAATGGCAGTGCCTCACCCACGGGTTACAAGCTGTTCCTGCTTGTGGTTCTCCCCAACTTGTAACAAAGCCCTGCCTGTACGCACTGAAGAGTCGAAGATGCTCTCAGAACAAAGAACAAATGGAAGCGGTGCTGGCTGTGATGCTGCAGTCGGAGCACTCCTGCCCAGGGCACTGCATCACACCCCCATCTGGCTTTGAAGAGGCTTTGGGTAACGCAGGGTGCTTGTGGGCAGCCCCCCCACTGGCACCTGTGGCTCTGCTCCTGCCCCGCACTGCTCTGAGAACCCAGGAGGCCACAGCTCCTGCTGACTGGGGCTGTCACTGGTTGGGAGGGCTCACCACTGCCTCCAGCTCCCAAGCACCAGCCAGCCCTGCTGCCACAGACTTGTGCCTTGCCACCCCCCGACACACACGGAGAAGTGTTTCCTGCACAGGGCAGGAACAAGACAGTGCAGTGCAGACATCAAATGCTCCAGGAGCTCCAGTTACATCCAGGGCTGTACCTTCCAGGAACCTGCAAGCCTTCTCACCAGCCTCCCTTTGATAAGGATTTTATCTAACAACTGCCTCCCCTGAGCAGATCTGTATATCAAAATAAGTAAAATAAACACAGCTCTGCCGTAGGCTTTGAAAGACGTCCTGATCACTGTGGCAACCGATGGAGAGCAAGAAGCCCTCTTAAAAGCACCACTTTTAATTCCTGCTTAGACAATACATTCTATCACCACCTCGGAGCACGTCGGAAATCCCCGCTCAGAATTAGAGAGGTGACAGCAGAAAAAACAGCACTTCAGGCAGAACATTCTCGTTCGCTGTGCTCCGAGCAAGGTTTGCCTCCCTTCCCTACCTCCTCCAGCCTGGTTTGAGATCCCACACCCCAAAATCACTCTCAGATCCCAGTTAGCTACATTGCTGGGCATTTCTGTGTGGGGAAAGGAAATCAGCTGTGCTCCGGGTTAGGCCAAATACAGCTCAAAGCACCAAGGGATCCGATTGCTACATCGGGACAAGGTGGGTTGAAAACAGGTGTCCACAAGAGCTTCTCTACCAGTGCAACAGAACAGATCAATGCACGCTCATAGCAGCACGACTGTGAATCACGCGTTCCTGCCCCTGCCACTCGCACTCCTCTGCCAGCTCACGACTGACAAGAAGAACTGGCAGGGAACGCTCAGGATTTGGCTGCACCAGCTCCATGGAGAGGTAACACTGCGAGGCACCAGGGATTCAGGCACCTCTCCTCCCTCAATCCCTTGCACCCAGCTGCACGTTCAGGGCGCAATTCCCTCTCCAGCCCCTGCTCCACACACAGCCTGCATTCCCAGATCCATGGCAGGCAGCAAGGGCGGCCCCAGCTGTACACACAGGGCACGTCTGGATCACCCAAATGCAGGAACTGGCGAGTTAGTGCAACGCCCCCGGCCTCGCCTTTCACAACTGAATTGTGATCATAGCAGGGCCTCCTGCAATGGGACAGGGAACGGTTTTAAACTAACAGAGGGGATTTAGACCAGATATATGGAAGACATTTGTGACACTGAGGGTGGGAGGCACTGGCTCAGGTTGCCCAGTGAAGTGGTGGATGCCCCATCCCTGGGAACATTCAAGGCCAGGCTAGACAGGGCTCTGAGTAACCTGGTCTGGGTGAAGATGTCCCTGCTCACTGCAGGGGTCGGACTGGATGGGCTTTAGAGGTTTCCTCAAACCTAAACCATTCTGTGATTCTATCGGCATCTGATGAAAGTACAAACCCAAATTATAAACAGCATTACACTGCACTGACTAAACAATCCACAGAGGTTTGAGTCAAGGTAAGGCGCAGTTTGGCCACATTAAAACACCTTGAAAATGCAGATGTGTAGACCTGCTTAGAGAGAATACTGAACGCTAGCCTTAAATGTTCACCCAAATCTAACTGCTGCATCATAAATGGACACTGAACACTCAGAAACTGTCATCACTGGAACCAAGGGGTTTGATTCTTCTCTACCTTAAGTTCAGGAATAATTTCAGACACACAAGATGAAAAACCACCCCAGAACCTCCAGCCAGAAAACCAGTGCTGACAAATTCTATGCCATCCTCCCAGATCACAGCATGACGCACCCTGCAAACCCATGCAGGATGATGCTCATCAACTTCAGTTACTGGTAACGTGGGAAGAAAGTAATGTGGGAAAGAGAAAGGGACTGGACAAGAGGAACTGTGTCCTGTGCTTTGAAACCACTAATACCTGAGTTAGAACTCCAGCAGAAAACTGAGTGGAAGCGCTTTCTCACTGAGCAACCCTGCCCCATTCGGGCTGCTGCTCACCAAGAGAGCGAGGTTTTACCCCTTCAGGACCAGACACAGGATCTCCTAAGGCAGCCACGCCCGACCATCACTGTTCTGAGGTGCCTTCAGCCTTGTGCCTGACCCCAAACCAGTCTGTGCTCAAACCTAGGTACCTGCACTTGCTCTTAAAGCAGGGGATGGACTTCCTTAGGACTGCGCTCCCAGGTGAGGAGCAACGGGGCTGTCTGAGCCACACCGCACTGAGCTGGCTCACTCTGGCGCAGCGGAGCTCTGCTGGCCGGTGCCCAACATCAGAGGATGTGCGGATGTATGAGCACCCTCCCAGCGCTGTCAGCCACGTCTGAGGTGCAAGGAGCAGAAGTGAGAGTCCTGCAGAGCATCACAGTTTTTCAGTGATACTTCACACCCCAACGAATGCAAACGCTTGCAGCTCTGGGGCTCAGGAGGCGCACACGCAGGAGAGTGAATCAGGACATTCACGCTTGCTCCTCATGACTTCTGGAGCACACGCTGAGGCAGACTGGTCCCTGTATCGCCAACTGTCCTGTTACCCGCCCCGAATGAGAAATGCATCAGGTCTGTGACATTGACAGCTCTCCTTTGGCTGCAGGTCCCCTTCCAGGAGGACACAGTGCGGAACGGCAGGAGCTGCTGACAGTGTGCACTAGAGCCAGCCAAGATGCCCGGGCTGTGGGAGATGGAGTTGGAAGGAGGCAGACGAAGGGCCAGGCACCGTGCATGCATGGCCAGTGATCTGTGAGGTTTGGGCTGTCGGCTCCTGAAGGTCCACAGGCTTGGCAGGCACCGCTCCCTGACCCGTCTG
This sequence comes from Neomorphus geoffroyi, assembly GCA_033558235.1. Taxonomy (NCBI): domain Eukaryota; kingdom Metazoa; phylum Chordata; class Aves; order Cuculiformes; family Neomorphidae; genus Neomorphus; species Neomorphus geoffroyi. The sequence goes on along the minus strand of JAUMJM010000092.1, from coordinate 3,345,359 downwards.
TGCAGAGAGAGGCAGGTGCCAGAAACACTCCCCATCCTGGATGCATTTCAGACAGTGAGGGGACGGTGAAGAGCTGAACTGCACTGCGGCTTGGGAGCCATTGCGATCTGAGAACTCAGGCTGGTGTCAGCCTACCCTACACAGGAGAACTTGCTTATTAAAGCAGCACCAAGCCTATGACCACTTTGCAACCATTTGACATTAATTTTTCCACGAGGAGTAGGCAACAGCATGGAATGAGGGGTTTCCTCAGTGCTCTCCTCGCCACTCATTCTCCGGGTGCTTCTGAGCTTACACAAAGCTTGTCTTTTGCTTTGTCCATGCGCGGTGGGAAGGGGCCCATGGCACAGCATGTGGGGCACTGCACACACAGCAGGTTCACATCAGGCTACTGTAGCCATAGGCTTTTTTATTTCCTTCCTAAAATTCCCATGTTTGAATGTAAAAAACCCCAAGAAATATCCAAGTACTTTAACCAAAACCCATATTTTTCTGCAACGTGATGTTCCAGTATTGAGAGAGGTGGCTGAGCTTTTCTCCCCCCAAAGTCTGCAGTTTCCAGTTGAGAAGTGATGATGCTTACAGTCACTGGTTTTCCTTCAATGGGACAGCTTGGGCACAAAAATTATCAGCAAGCTGGGCTTTCAGTTACAAAAATCACTCCAAAACACTCAGGCTTTGGTGGTCTGAGCAGTCAGTTGAAGGTCAACTAACTCCTAAATAAATATAAATAATAAAATAATAAACATTTAATTCCACGTTCTAATGGGAGTTCAGAAGACGAGGCCCAACTGCTGCGATATACGTACATCCGTTAACCAGCTGTCAGCCGTCTCCTGAGCACTGGGGTGCGGTGGCTCTTGATCCTCACAGGTTTGTGCTGTTGGCATTTCCCACTTCACAGTATCGTAAGGTTGGAAAAGACCTTTGAGATCATCGAGTCCAACCTATGACCCAACACCTACACCTACTCCTACTTGTCAACTACACCATGGCACTAAGTGCCTCATCCAGATTCTCTCTGAACACCTCCAGGGATGGTGACTCGACCACCTCCCCAGGCAGCGCATTCCAATGAGCAATTACACTCTCAGTGAAGAATTTCTTCCTAATGTCAAGCCTAAACCTCCCCTGGCGAAGCTTGAAACCGTGTCCTCTTGTTCTGTCACCGGTCGCCTGAGAGAAGAGACCAACTCCTGCCTCACTACAACCTCCCTTTAGGCAGTTGTAGAGAGCAATAAGGTCTCCCCTGAGCTGCCTCTTCTCCAGGCTAAACAACCCCAGCTCCCTCAGTTGCTCCTCATAGGGCTTGTGCTCCAGCCCCTTCACCATCCTCGTCGCTCTCCTCTGGACGCACTCCAGCATCTCAACATCCTTCTTAAACTGAGGGGCCCAGAACTGGACACAGCACTCGAGGTGCGGCCTGACCAATGCCGAGTATTAAGGGGATAATGACCTCTCTAGTCCTGCTGGCCACACTGTTCCTGATGCAGGCCAAGATACCATTGGCCTTCTTGGCCACTTGGGCACACTGCTGGCTCCTGTTGAGTTTCCTGTCCACCAGCACTCCCAAGTCCCTTTCTGCCTGACTGCTCTCCAGCCACTCTGTCCCCAGCCTGTAGCTCTGCATGGGGTTGTTGTGTCCAAAGTGCAGAACCCGGCACTTGGACTTGTTAATCCTCATGCTGTTGGAATCAGCCCATCTCTCCAGCCTGTCAAGGTCCCTCTGTAGGGCCCTCCTACCTTCTAGCAGATCGACACTTCCTCCCAGCTTGGTGTCATCTGTGAACTTGGTGATGAAGGACTCGATCCCCTCATCCAGATCATCAATGAAGATATTAAACAGGACCAGGCCCAGCACCGAACCCTGGGGGACGCCACTGGTGACTGGCCGCCAACTGGATGGGACACCAGTTGGCGGCCAGTGGTGGTCCCTTTGGGCTCGGCCATCCAATCGATTCCTAACCCAGCACAGAACATTCCCGTCCAAGCCACGGGCTGACAGCTTCTCCAGGAGTCTACTATGGGAGACGGTGTCAAAGGCCTTGCTGAAGTCCAGGTACACCACATCCACAGCCTTCCTCTCACCCACCAGGCGAGTCACACGGTCGTAAAAGGAGATCAGGTTGGTCAGGCAGGACCTGCCTCTCCTAAAACCATGCTGGCTGGGCCTGATCTCTCACTCATTCTGCAGATGCTGCATGCTTACAACCAGGATTATCTGCTCCATAATTTTGCCTGGAACTGAGGTCAGGCTGACAGGTCTGTAATTACCTGGATCGTCCCTATGGCCCTTCTTGTGGATGGGCGTCACATTGGCCAACTTCCAGTCATTTGGGACCTCTCCAGTGAGCCAGGACTGCTGATAAATGATGGAAAGCGGCTTAGCAAGCTCACTCGCCAGCTCTCTCATCACCCTAGGATGGATCCCAATACCAGGTTGTATCTCTCACAGCTGCACACAGACTGCCCTTGGCTCTGCCCTGAAGGTGAGGTGCATTTTCACTTCTTGACACACCTCCCACAAAAACTATTCTACCTATTTTCCAAAGGTGGCAAAACCATTACCATGTCTGACAAAAATCACTGTGGGGACCTTTGGTGAGCAAATCCAGAGTCCAGCGGTGGGATCGGTCAGGCACATCCCTGCACTTCCTGCCACCTTCCTGTGCTCCGACAGGGCAACAGCAAAGAGCCCTGGGGTGCGCAGCCACATCCACCCACCAGGACCTCGTCCTGCACGCCAGACAGAGCTGGCACTGGGGAATCAGAAAGGTAGTGGAGTCTCCTGACTGCCCAGGAGAGAACAGAGAGAAGGGTGAAAAGGGGAACACCCAGAATCATAGCCTATAATAAAGTCAAAAAAGTGAACAACAAGGAACGTGCAGCAGGACACAGACCTCAATCACTGAAGTACACTAAGGTACACGGCCAACGGAGAATGCCGAGTCTTGAGCAGCAAACAAGAAGAACTGGTATTTGCTAGAGTGAATAAATGTGGCAAGGAACAGGTTTGGGAAGCATAGAGAACACGTCCCCAAGCAAAGGCATCTCTGCAGCGATGGAAGCAAACACGCCAAGTGCGCTAACGGGCTGTTGGTCCAACCCACAGGACGAGGGGAGGCACGGTTACCCACAGCATGGCCCCCTCCCTGCCCTGCCCTCACAGTGAGGCACCGGCGCACAGTGCTGCAAACAGGCAGGTGTGGGACAGCACAACTGCAATTTATCAGAGCCATCATTAACCACCTCACCAACCCAAAGCACAGGCACTTACCTTCTGTACTGTACAGCACCCTTCACTTTTCATTGTGTTTTCCTTCTCTTTGGCATCACCAACTACGGCTCCCTTTGACAGCTCTGCCCAACAACAGACTACCCACAGCGTGCTGCCCACACAGGGCTTTCAGCAAAAGGAAAATCAAATGCACACTCACTGGGATGTTCTTGGCTGTGATAGACCTGAACCTGGCATCCTTCCCCTCCGACCACCATAAAGCCACTTCTACAGTACGGCAGCAACCACTGAGCCTCACATTTCAGCAATCTCCCTCTTCAAAATGGCTTTAAGTTGAGCGTGGGGAAGCCCTGGCACAGGGTGCCCTGGGAAGCTGTGGCTGCCCCATCCCTGGAGGTGTTCAAGGCCAGGTTGGATGGGGCTTGGAGCCCCCTGATCCAGTGGGAGGTGTCCCTGCCCATGGCAGGGGGTGGGACTGGATGGGCTTTGAGCTCCCTTCCAACCCAAACCATTCAAAGATTCTATGATTCTACAGAATGGCACTGTTCTCCGGTGGGGGACGCAAGGCTTTTGGAGACCCTACATCCTAATGACCCATCCTGCTGGCGTAACGGCTGGGAGGGGACACAGCCCTCTTGACTCCTGTCTCCACACACTTTGTGACACTGAACATTTTTCACTGCCAATGTCAAGACCTGGAAAGCCGTCTCCACCATCAGTTGCTCCATTGAAACCCCGCTGCCTGCAGGACAAAGGTCGCAGCACTGGGCGAGCACGATGGGCTCCTTAAAACAACACGAATTGCTCAGCGAGTGTTACTGCCAACATTATTGCCGCCTGGAGATAAATATGTATCCAAACTATCATTTTCCTGTAACAAACGGTAAAAGCCATTCAGGTGACAGCGAGGCAGTGATGGGGAAACGGGGACTTTATCACCTGCCTACGACTGTTTCCCAAGCAACCTTCCCGCCAATCCGCAGCCCCGCGCGATCATTAGTTCCTGCACATGGCAGCAATGAAATTGTCCCTTAAAGTAAATCACTCGAGGATTTTTATAATCCAAAATAAAATTTTCTAATATTTTTTTTCCCCTAAGTTTTCCAGGTTTAGGGTTTTAATCTTTTATTATTTATCGCACGGCAGTTGCGAAGGGCGAGATGAGAAGCCTTGCGTAAATAAAGAGTTGTGGTGGGAGGATTGGCGCGTGACAATGCTGCACTTAAGGAATTAATGATCTCTTTTCTTTTCCTTACAGCTTCTGAGTTCTGTCTGAGGGTGCTGAACACAACAAAAACTAAGACTAAAGCAAATCGAACCGGAGACGCACTTTGGCTCCTGTTCCTTTTCCTCCCTTGTGCTGGAGCTGCTGATAAATATTCTTTAGCAGCGGCACTGAAGGAGGAGAACGGCAGATATATTTTCCTTTCTTCTTCACACTCGGAGCATCACATTCAAAAGGCGACAATTTTCCACTGTTTGAGATGCAGAGGACTCCTGTATTTTCAACCTCTCAAGGATTCATCTCTCTTTTAACCACTACAAACACAATTTAACCTCTGCTGTCTTTACCTCTTGTGGTTTTTTCATCCCACCACAGCCTGAATTTCATGCTAATCATAGCCAAATGCTGGACATTCTCCTAACCGCAGGCTTAGGCGTAATCCTCTTGCAATAGAAAAAGACATAAAACATCTCATTAGACCAACACCATGAGCAGGCACGATCCGTCCTGAACTAGAACAGAATTTATGCCACGTACCAGTTTTTTCTGCCTCAATTCTGTCCCCTGGAACTCAGAGAAGATTTTGCTTCAAGTTCACTGCTAAACTGAGTGTCACATGGCTCCAGGTCTGCTTCCAGCTCACACCAACAGCAAGAACAAAGGTGCACACAGAGGTCTCCTGAGCTCCTGAAGCACCCAACTGTTGTATCAGGGTGTGATCGAAGGCATCAAATCAGGCCCTTTATTTTCGTGAATCACATTTTCAGCCTTCATGTACCCCTGCTTCTCCAGTATTTCGTATGAGATGTGTGAAGTCCTTAAGGAAGGTGTCCAGGAAGGACTTCAGCAGAGCCTGACAAACCTCTGCTCGCCATGCGTGACCAGAGCAGCATCCGCCCTGGCAGCAGTGAGCTGAATCCAGGCTGGGGAGGTTGCAGTGCTCTGGGACCAGACACCCCAGGCAGCCCCACATCGCCTGGGCCTCACGGAGCACAGCCTTTCTTCCAACCACAAACCCATCTCTCATATACAAAGCCACCACGTAGGGTCCATACAATGAGAAATGCCGGGGGGAACCAAAGTGGGAGCAAACCGTCTGCTTCCAGCAAAGAACACTTAGGGAAGGGAAGCCTGGAGGTGCCGGGGAGCGCAGAGAACAACTCCCAGCCCCACAGACACTGCTTGCTCACCCAGCACCACAGAGGACAGGGTTTCTCCTTATCACATCTACTCACACTTGACTTGAAAAGCAACTACAACACTTTTGGGGCTCAATCACATGAAAAATCCATGACTGATCTGCTCCTGAGGTGCAGCTCACCGAGTGCTTGTAGGATCCAACCCAGTGGATCCAACATCCTTCCGAACCCCCATCCTCATTGGAGACAGCTGAGGCTCCTCCTTGCGTTTCCCTGTTCTACACCCTTCACCTCTTTTTCATCTGCGTCCCTTGCGCTGGGACGGAATCCACACAGCAGTAAGGACATATAATTCATCCCAAATGATCAAGGATAATTATATGCTTAAAGAGCAATATGCAGAGGTTCTCCTACAGATAATTAAGGAGAAAACTCACAGCTCACCCATGTGGGAAGTGAGCCAGGAAGTGCAGACATACCTTGGGAATTCATTCATTATTTATAACCTGCAGTGTCTTGTCACAAACCCTAAATGAGGAGTTAAAGCTTCAGCACATTGCCCAGCAGACTGTGGGGCCACCGCCTCCCATTAGTTTTTAAGTAGAGCTCCCAGTGGGCCAGATTCATCGGACAGTCTCCTGCCACCAGCCTGAACTCACTGGACCTCGCTTTGCGCGGCTCAAGGAAGCTCAGAACTGGCCACCAGCACTGCCCGTGCCATGGGACTCCATAAGCCGCGTGCCAAGGCAGCTCGGCAGCGTGGTGTGAGCCAGGATCAGCCCTGCAGGGCTGTCCCCACCGGTCATGAGGTGCTCTGGGTCTCAACCTTGCAAAAGCGTCCTGCTTCCATGCGTGTATGATGCCGAAGGTGGGAGCAGTCGCAGAGGGACGGCTGCTCGCAGCCAGAACTGTCACAGCCTTGTGCACCCATTGGAATCGGGGACTCTGCAATCTGCATCCGAAGTGACCACGCTGCCGTGTTGGCACTGCAACGCTTCCCTGTGTGTCCTCACAGAGACAACCTCCCACACGGTTTTCCCTCCACACCAGAGCCCAGGGTGCCACCACAGATGGACCCTGCAATATTTCAATTACAACAGCTCATCTTTAGACCCATTTTCTTCCCGGACACCCTTACACTTCCATTTGCGGCCGAGGCACAAACCCAATTAGTTATTAATTGAGGCACGTTAAAATTCATTAACTCTGCTTGTGAGGCTAAAGCTATAATTAACTGTCTTCCTGGGCTTTTGTTCTGCCATCTCCAGGTAGAAGGTCCCTCTGTTAATGAGAAAGACAACGCGTAACTCTCCTGTCTCTGGCAGGTGGGTTGCTGGGTTCTGGTGGTGATGTGATACCAACCCCAGGAAGAACTTCACGTGCTCAGGCTCTCCTGTCAGCCTGTGCCTCCCCCATGACACGTGTGGAAATGTTTTGAAGGCCGTTTTCCACAAGCTCGGTGTCCTGCCACGGCACACATGCAGCAGTCTCGCTGCTCCGCGCAGAGCCTGCCTTCCATGTCTGACCCTGCAAGGATGTTAATTTTACAGAACTACCAAAACCGCAGCTCCTGGCAAATCCTGGTTTCACGTATGGAACTGCACGAAGCCAGCCTTTATTTTAAAGCAAAACAAAGGCAGAAAGTAACTTTCATGTCAAGTCCCAAGGCTGAACACGGCAGCACTGGCTGAACGCTAACGTACACAAACCCAGCCCCTGCAGGAGCTGCTTTTGGGCTGGGGTTCGAAAAACAGCTCAGAGGAAGCGACTTCCTGCTGTCAGTACGAACCATCTTCGGTTGAGTTGAAATGTTTTGGCTTTAGACTTGGAGATGGTGCAGAGCCCCACCAAGTGCTGGGTCCTGTGCTTGGGCCACAACCACCCCGTGCAGCTCCAGGCTTGGGGAAGAGCGGCTGGAGAGCTGCCTGGCAGAGAAGGCCCTGGGGGTGTTGGTTGGCAGCAGCTGAACAGGAGTCAGCAGTGGCCCAGGTGGCCAAGAAGGCCAACAGCACCTGGCTTGGCTCAGCCATGGGGTGGCAGTAGGAGCAGGGGGGTGATTGTGCCCCTGTGCTTGGCACTGGGGAGGCCGCACCTCGAATCCTGGGTTCACTTTTGGGCCCCTCACTACAAGAAGGACATTGGGCAGCTGCAGCGCATCCGGAGAAGGGAACGGAGCTGGGGAAGGGGCTGTTTAGCCTGGAGAAAATGAGGCTGAGGGGACACCTCATTCCTCCCTACAACTGCCTGAAAGGAGGTCACAGGGAGGTGGGTGCTGGACTCTTCTCACAAGTAACAAGTGATAGGATGAGAGGAAAAGGCCTGAAGTCGTGCCAGGGGAGGCTGAGATTAGATACCAGGGAAGATTTCTTCATGGAAAGGGTTCTCAGGCCCTGACAGAAGCAGAGGTGGAGTCCCTGGAGGGGTTTAACAAGACAGCACACGAGGTGCTCAGGGATTGTTCAGTAGCGGACAGGGACAGGTGGACTTGATCTCAAAGGTCTTTTCCAACCAAACCTCTCTGTGATTCTAAGTGCCACCTGCTCAGAGCCCTGCAGCCTCCCTGGCGCAGCAAACCAGACAGCCTAATATCCCCACCCTTCCCTGAGGTCTCACTGCCCAGTGACACCAGCAGCTGATCTGCCTCACCACCACCATGGAGCCATGGACAGGGCAGGTCAAGATGGAGACGACGGAGCCAGGACACTGCTTGCACTCCTCCCCTGCGCCCTTGTCTCTGCAACGCGCCAGCCCACACACTGGAGCTGGTACACAGGGAAGGCAGCCCCTGCCAGCAAACCAGTCTGGTGCAGATTATTTCCCTGCTGGAGCACCGGGTGAGCCGCAGAGACTCTGGGAGTTGCAATATGGTTGCTAACCCCGCTCCTGCTGCAACACGATCCGATGCTGCTGCTGCCAGTGGCCGCACCACACAGGCCCTCACCCGGCACAGCACGAAGGCAGCGAGAGCGGCACCACTGCAGCCCCGCAACCGTTCTCAGACTCCACCAGAGCTCTCAGGATGAGATGAATGCAGTACGTCATCTCAGTACGGCATGAGCTCATCCAGCAAGCACAATCCCAGTATCGGTCTGGAAATGTGGGAGAAGTACCATTTTCTGCTTCCAGAAGTGGCAGCAGCCAAGGGAAATGAAACTGGAAATCATAACAGCCAGAACACAGTCCCATTTTTGCATCACCCTGTGTGTATGCTATGCTTTGTCACACTATTCCACTTCCCAGAGCACGCGGACACCATGCCTGTCCACACAGATGCGCCTTTGAACACCTGACCTGCATCCCTGTGTTAGAACAGCATCACCCACCGCAAATCCACATCTGGGATGTGTGAATCCGTCAGCACAGACCCAGCTCCACCAGACACACAGGCCCACCAGCACACTTCTCCTTCCCTTTCCCTCTTTGTATTGGTATCTCTGCACCACAGATTTGTGGACCTGTGTTGGAATGCTCTGCCCACCGGCTGATCGCCTGCGGAAGTGCTGTCCGGAGGCACCGTTTGGACTTACACGACAGGCATAGTCCCTGTGGGTACCACTGCGTCCCCAGCAGCGCTGACAGACTCACTGCTGTGCTGAGGAGACACGGGGCAAACGGGGTGTTTATGGAGCCTGCATAGTCCTGCCGTACCCATCACACGGTCCCGTCCTCAGAGCTGGAAAAGCAGCTCTAACACCACCACTGATAGTGCTGTCAAGCCTTGACAAGAGGTGCCTGACAGCACCGCGCAGGCCACAGACGGACAATCAGCAGCTCGAGAAGAGTCTTACGGAAACCACCGCTCAGTGCCAGCATGGGAGAGGCTGCAAAAAGCCTCCTCTTTCCCTTTTCTCACCTCACAAGGACGAATACCTGTGGGAGTCACTCCCCTCACCCCCAGCCAGCACGACACTTGCCTTCACAGGAGAAGACCAGACCAAAGACCTGTTCCTGCCAAGGAGCATCTAAGGCTGAGAACTGGCAGCGCCCTGCTGGGAGGCAGCTGCATGGAAAGCAGAGGATGAGAACCATCGTGTCACATCTCCACCTTTGAGCATGGGAACACCAAGGTGAACGTGCCTGGGTTTTCCTTGGTTGGGTCCAAGCTGAGACCAGCTCATCCAGCAGCCCTTCTCTGCCCTAAATCCAGATGGCTTCGTTAACTGTATCAAAATATGAATAGCCATGTTGCAAGATCAACATTTGTTTTGCAAAAAGCAATGAATACTGCAGAGCAGCACCACCTAAAATCATTATTATTTCATTTAGCTCAGAGGCTGAGCGCCGCCCTCTGATCCTGCGCCAGAGCTGGAAGAAAATGCAGCATGCTTTGAGCTGGCGAAAGGTGACGGGCACAGGGGCATGGAGAACAAACGGCTTCATTTATCACAAACTATAGCAACCCAACAGCAGCACCGCGCTCCCCACACCTGCCAGACACACCAACATCACCTTTCCTGTCCCCTTCAGAGCCCATCTCCCATGGAAGGCGAGGAACATTTGTTTCTAGAAGGAAGGTTTCCAGTTTGCTCCTTTCTTAACTCAGTGACCCAACCCCCTGTCATTAGTAACAATAATTAGAAGGTGCCATAAGAGGGTGGGTGGGGATGATTGCCCTGGAAGGAACATTCTCATTAATTTACTACAGATTCCTGACGTGGCTTCATTAGGACACGTCTGTTGAAGGCCCCCATAGGACTCTGGGGATGCTCAGGGACTTGAGGCTCCCCCGGTGCTGCTGGGAAGCAGGAAGGGCTGGTGTACAGTTTCACCAGGCAAGTTATGCCTCTGTCAGCCCTCTGGCCATGGAAAAGCCCCCTCCCCAAATGAGGGACCTAACCAGTTGTGCAGTCATTCCAACACTGTCCTTCTGACACTTCCCATCTTACAAACACGCCAGCACGGCCCCAGAGAGGAGCAACGCATTGGGAATCCCAGCAGTGACCGTCTTTCCACAGCACTGGCACATCTCGCTCCTTTAAACAGTTTGGGAGGAACTGGTTTCACTGAACATTTTCATAGAAACACCCAAGGTTTGCTCTTGAATGTAGCTTTTTATCTGGGACACAGAGAAGAGACAGCGACCCTGCAAACCAGCAATAACTAATGGAGAGCACTGGGGAGGAGCCCCCTTGTTCAACAACTCCTGTAAAGCAGAGTTAACCGATAATTAACAAATCCAGCAGACACCAAGTGCGCAGCCTTCTCTGCTAGAGCAGAAGACAGGGAAATAGGAAAGAAGAACCAACAGCTGGCTCTTTCCTACTGTGGAAGCCAACTTCTTCCATAAGACATGAATGGGAAGGCAGAATTGTAACTAAAGTCTGTTTTAAGACAAACAGAAAAACCCCATCATGACTCATCTCTTTCATTATACGTGTGTTTCGTGACTGCTGCCTGCCCAGTTTCGCTGCTGCCCCTGCTGGGACAGACCCAGTGGTGAGGAGAGGCTCCCCCTGGGCAGGCGCTCAGCACGGCAAGTCAGGCAGAGAAGGCTCTCGAAATGCACTTTGCGTGGGGAAGCTTCACACACGTGGGCTGAGGGCTCACATGCCGAGCAGCCTGGGCTGCACCGCCTTCCTCCACCATCTGGCCAAGCCCACTGGCCACATCATCCACCACTGGATGTCCCACCGCTACAGAGCAGGCAGAGTGCACAGCAGGCACTTGGGAACAAGAAGCAAGGCAAAGTCCTGCACAAGCGAGACGCAGGCCACAGCTGACAGCGTTGTGGGTGACTCCCAGCCCCCTGGAGGGGTCGGCGCCTTAGAACCAAAACTTCATAACAGCACAGCTTTAGACTGACGTGTTCTTACAGTAAACTCCAGGAGAGCTTTGGGGCGCACGCCTTGAAGGAAGCAGGCTGATATCCCTCTGTTTCCCCGAACACCCACCCTGTGAGCTGCCCCTGTTTTCACATTCACCAGCAAAGGCGGCATCGCTGCGTGCGCTTGTCCTCTAACCACAGCCAGAGAGCACCGGCCCAGGGCTATCATCAGAGAGCGAGTTATCAGGTTAAACCCACCCTGCGAGGTAACAGCTAATTAACTGGTGCTGAGAAAGCGCGAGCCTTCAGTCATCAGAAACGCTCTCAGCCCCAGCCTGCAGAGATTCACTCCTGCACTTGGAGAACGCAGCCACCTCGTTCACCCAGCACAACTTCACCACACAGCTCTGGGTGTTCATGTGCTGCAGGGAAACACAAGGAAAGTATTTGCTGCCGACACACAACATGCACCTGAGCAGCTCATACAGCCAGGAACTGTTAATTAAAGTAACACCTAATGCAGCCACTCATCTTTCAAGGCAGTAAAGCTGGAAGTGCCGCTGACCTTTCCAGTGAGCGTAGATCCGCAGTGTTTTAGAGAGCAAAGGGAACAGAAGGAACACACATTCTAGGTCGTTGCGTGTCTGAACACTCTGCCTTACCCAGAAACTCTTTTCCCAGCAGGAGTCCTCCATACTCAGATCTTTTCATTATCAGACCAAAAACGTCGGGTTAGTCAGAAAGGACAAAGCTTTGAGAAAGGACAGTTTTGCCGGCTGTGGTTTAATTGCGCACTGGCAGCCGCACAGGACAGGTGACTGCTACGTTCCTGAGGTGTTTATGGAATCCTGTCCCGAGGAGCTGATCCAGGGCTCTGGGTGCAGCACCCACCTACACACAGAGCAGCCCAGGACACATGACGCAAAGCACAGGCTGGGTATCTGTGGTGGCAAGCAGGGTCCTGATGTCACTGGTGTCCCTGCCAGAGAGGGCTGAAAGCCCACAGCGAGGGCTCCCCAGGAACCCACCGGCACACGGCTGGATTCACACAGCTGGAGGAACCCAATGCTGCCAGGTTTGCGGCAAACAGCTCTGGCAATTGGACACCTGTAGCTCCAGGACCAGGGAGAAGAAATTCATGTTTTACGACTAGGATCTAAAGCAAATTTTATTGGAAGCTTTTATGTTTGTAGGTTTGAGTAGTTTTTATAGAGAGGAGTTCTGAAAACTACCATAAAATGTTGCCTTGGGGGCTATGATTACATTTGTATCACTCCCAAACTTAGATAAATAAAGACGACAGCTTTTACTGTCGAAGCTTAAAAGGTTAGAGTGGTATTCGGTCCGTGATGAACCTTTTATAGACGTGATGTTGTGAGAATTTATTCTTAAATATCAATAAAAAAAATACAACTTTACATTTCTTGATAAAGCAAGGGTGATTAGAAAAAGAGCTGTCGAAGGGGCGGCAGCAACGCTAGCGGCTCCCCTCCCCCTCCCTTATTACAGATGCGTTCACTGGAAACTACAAACTTGTTCCCCCCCTACCAGAGGAGGAACAGGCTTTCTACGGACGATGCTCCGTGCTGTCCCAATATTGGTGTCGGATCCACCTCATGCTTGATTTTGGTGGTGCGTTGATACAATGAGTGATGGCACCTCATACAATCACACCTTGGTAATTATGCTTTCTGTCTTTGTAAAGACAAATAAACAGTGCCTGAGTTTTGTGCAGCATGGAGGCCCCCCTGCCTTTGGGCCTGTTACAGTGCTTTGCTTGAGACGCGCTTACCGAGAGGCTGGTGCACAGCCCGTGTCCTGCCCGCCCGCTGCTCCAGCCGCAGCCCCTTGGCTATTTCAGCCCAGGCCTGCTGTTCCAGAACCATGTGACACGAGCTGTGCTTTCTCCAGGGCTCCGTGCGCCTGCTTCCAGCGCCGCCTCGCTGCTTTTGGAGTACCCTGATCCCAAGAACATGCAGACACCCAGCAGCAACCGCGCTCCAACCCAGAGCTGCTCCCAGAGCTCCCAGCAAAGCAGCTGGAGAGCCCAGAGGCTCTCTGTGATGGGCAGCGTTGTTACGCACTGCGCAGTCTCCCTTCAGTGCCCGGGAAGATTATGGAGAAGATTATTCTGGGAGTTACCAAAAAACACCTGAAAGACAATGCAGTCATTGGTCCCAGCCAGCACGGGTTCACAAAGGGAAGGTCCTGCCTTACAAACTTAATACCCTTCTACGACAAGGTCACCCACCCAGCTGACCAGGGAAAACCAGTCCATGCCATTTTTTGGGATTTCAACAAAGCGTCTGATCCTGTCTCTCACAAGATTCTCATAAACAAACTGTCCAGAATGCAGCTGGATAAACACATCCTACAATGTGTGCAAAACTGGCTGATGGGTTGGGCTCAAAGAGTCACAGCGAGTGGAGTCACATCAGGTGGTGCCCAGTCACCAGTGGGGTCCCACAGGAAGCCATCCTGGGGCCAGAGCTCTTCCATATCTTCATAAATGACCTGGATGAAGGACTTGAAGTTTTATGGGCACAGCTCTCGCCTTGTCAGCAGAGAGGAGCAGCTGAGCCCAGGAACCGGGCTCACATAGAGCCCATCCTGCCTGCAGCACCAGCCCAGCTTTCCCTTTGGAGAACAAAGACTGAGCAGCACTGTCTGGCTGCATCGCCTGCTGAGCGCAGCTGCTGGCGCGCCCAGGGGACCGGCGTGCCCTGCCAACAGCAGGGACCTCCCTGCGCTCCACGCAGCTCCAAGACCTCAGGAGAGAGCACAGATGTTTCCTGCTGATGCTCTACCAGTTGTTGTCAGGCCGTGCGCCCATCTTCTGCCCATGTTGAGATCAGTGAAGCCCTGACCTGCACACCAGCCCGGTGTGACAACAGCACCTGTCACAGCAACAGGTCTTTCCAAAGAGACACTGAAAAGGTTTAACTTTCTGGACACCACACCACACGAACTTTTCAGCAACTGTACCAGCGGGTCAGCGCGTGGGCACTGATTCTCCTGCATCACAAGGATGCTCTGTTCCCCCAGAAGAGGGAAGGAGTCAGGGAGTGCAGAGCTTGCCACCTCCTTGGTCCTTCCTAGAAGCCATCTGTGCTGCCACTGGCTCCTGGTAGATGTTTCCCTGCAGCCCTGCTCCCTTTCTCCTGTCCCCCTCCCCACACAAGTGCACCCATGGCCAAAATTCAGCAGGGACAGAAATACAAAAGCCAACGCCCCCAGTTCTGGCAGCAACTGGTTAAAGCAGGCACCGCAAGCTGTCCCAGGGGAGCGCAGCCAACCCCAGCAGCAGCTCTTTATCGGGATTAATAACTGATTTGGCAGACAAGGAACAGATTGTTTGCGAAGGGAACACTCCAACACTGGGAACGAGGACCACTGAACTCGCTCACTCTCCTCAAGCACAACCACATCATCAGGATTTTAGATTTCAACAAAAACCAATGATAATCTCGTTAGCTGCAGACAGGATGGCTAATTAGTGAGAACTCCCTCAAAGCACTCAGCGCGAGCAGCCTTCAGGCCCAGTGGGGCGCCACGTGCTGCATTAGTGCGGGCACAACCTCCCATCCCAGCCCTGCACAGATGCGCTCCAGAGGGAGCATCCCTGTTAAACCCTGCTCAAGGCTCTATGAAGGTACGTGGTCCTGACCACACGCCTCAACAAAGCCTTCTGCCCACAAACACGTTAACGGAGAACAAATCGGACATCTTCATTCAAAACTCAGACATATTCAGACAGGTATTCACAATGAATTAGTGCTCTGCATAACTGGCAATAGACGCACAGTGAAATGATAATCAGAGTACACAAAAGGAAACAGGACAGCAAAAGCACACACTGGGGCACGAAAAAACAGCTTTTATTTCTTTCATCTCTTACCTCGATTTCCTCCGTTGAACGCTGGTGTGTGTGTTCTGGCCAATGGAAACACATGGGTTTCACAGAACGCAATTTGGGATCACAACACTCGCACCTGTTGCTGCACCTATCTCAGGCCCAATGTACTTTTAATAATTACCCGGTAAGAACGCTGTGGAATCTCTTACCTTGACATCTTCCTCTCCCGTTGTGCCTCAAGACTCTGCACCGGGGCGGACGCTTCCTGGTGGTGCTGGGTCACCAGAGGTCCCGCTGCACGGCAGCTGCCAGCACAGAGAGGAGAGCTGGTCTGCCAGGCACTGCCAGAGCCCTGCAAAATCAACAGGCAGGGTTGAACCAAGACACAGGAACATCTCAAACTTCTCATAGTCAGAGATTTGGTATTCTGTGAGAGATATAACTGTACTTCAACCTTTTCTACTAATCAGAACAATAAACCCTGAGCCATTGTGGACAGCACTAAAACTCTCTTCTCCTGACTCCAGAATGTCCCTCCTTTTCCCACCATCTCTCCACGTCCTCTCAGACCGGAAGCCAGGGACTACTCAGCAACTGACAATTAAAGAGACGTTATAAAGCCAAATTCATTAGTACTTTTTCCTCCTTCCCTCGGAAGCCAGGTCTCCCTAAAGCTTGAGACACTAAAATACTGTTGCTGAGGATAAGACAGAGGCTGCGGGCCCCGTGATGGCTCCTTCCTCACAGCAGTACCTTGCTCTCCTGCCAGTGCCAGGATTCGCTCCAAACAAGACATTTCTGCCACTTCCAAACCTTCCCTTGATCACACTCACACACAGGTATACGGGCCTTTAGGACAATCACCTAACGGCGAATGGTGAAAAGCAAATGTTGGCATCTAAAAGCTCGTGAGAGTTAATATAGCTGAAATTTCTTTCCATCAAGTATTACCTGGGGAGTTAGAGCCGTGTATGTGTGTTAAGAACCTCAGCTGCCTTCAGTATTTTTGGGTGAAGGAATAAAGTTTAAATCAGGATGTGATTTATTTGTTATTAATGGTCTCTTCAGGTCATCATTTATATCATTTAATACCTCATCATTTGAATAGAAGGCCTGAAGTTGTCACTGAGAATGGCAAAAAGCTTCATCCCAGGTCAAAACAACACCAAAAAAGAATCTTAATTCAGGTTTTTTTGTGTCATTGTGTTAAACAAGAGTTGGTTGGTGTCACTTTGGGCATAAGAAATCCTATTTTAATGAAGTGTTTGTGGGATCTTCCTGACAAAGAAGGATTCAGAGAGTGCTTCTGCAATCTCCCCATCTCTAAGTAGAGCTGAGAAGACAAGAGAAGACACCTGGAGAAGACAGGGACAGAGAGCTGAACTGCAGCCCTCAGCCCCTGGATCTGACAAAGTTCCTGCCAAAAGAAAGGACACAATGAAGCAGCAGCTGCAGAAATTCACTTGGGTGCAGCCTCTCACCTGAGCCACCCCTGACAAAGCCTTTGCAGATGGTGAACCCTGTTCTTGACGCCAGCCCTCGGGATTCCAAGCTTTCCTAAGGCTGCTAATTCCTCTGAACTCCTGCAGACACCCTCAACAGCACGTTCCACACATGTCACCCGGGCTCAGAGGACCGCAGCAGCTCAACACTGCCCAAGGGTGAACGGTTCCGGAGTTACAGCAGGAGGCAGAGGAGTTGTTACCTGAGGCCATTCCCTGCTGCCGTCTCCAGGGACGGAGCCATGTGTCTGCTCCTCCACATGCCGAAGCCTTGCTTTGAACACACCTGCGGGGAGGCGGCACGACGACTGGCTGCGGCTGCTGAGGCGCATGTTACATCAACCCTCAGAGAGCATGGACTGCCATGGAAGCGTCCTCAGTGGCACCAGCCTGAGGGTTCCTCTCCAGAACCAACCCAGCAACCTCAGAGACAAGCAGTGTCCACAGAGGCGCTTTGTCTCCAGCTGTTCAGCACAAAGCCCATGCTCCACCTGGGGAGGCGATACAGAACGTCCCAGAGGAGTTCAGAGGCTCAAGGAACCCCTGAGCCCATTAGCCCCTTACCACCACGCCTTCATTTTGGGTCATTTTCCACCTCGTAATCCAACATGAGGCGCGTGCTGGGGGGATAAAACGACTAAGGGTGCACAAGGGTGCAGCACAGAATACTTGGTTTGGATCCCACCGATTCCTGCAGGGTCCGTGCAGCAGCGCTGGAGCCTCCAGCCTGGCTGCCTCACCCTCCTCATCTCCCCCTCTCCCATGGGGTGTGCGGATGAGGTAACTAAAGCCTTGGGGAGGAATCTGTGCCAGCGCGCATCTTTTCACTGCTGTTACAGGTTGGCATCTCCAAAGAGCAAGGAGAAGGTGCCAAGTTTATTACTTCCCAAGTTCTATAATTTACAGCCTCGAAGGCTGAAAACGCAGTCGTTTCACAAGGCAAGTCTGGGAGGCAACCATCCTGCAGCACCAATTATTAAAACCACTTGCGCATATTAAGGCTATAAAGATTAAAAATATAACACCCTTGCCATTAAATATGGATGCAATCATGCAATATGCATCACCCGGCAGTGTGATGGCCAGCCGCCCGCGCTCCAGCACAGCCCCCGGCTCCCAGACCAGCATGCTTTGTCAGGGCCCAGGAACAAGTTTGTCATGCAAAATAAACACAGATGTTCTGCGCACTGGCGGAGGCTTCGGTGCTGCAGGGAAACCTGGCCCGGCACACACCGTGCTGCCACGCCAGCCCAGGTGTTCAAAGGACACAGCCTGGTGTTGCGTTTCAATCACTTCACTGTTTGTTGTGTTTTGTCCTCCATAACCCTGTCCTGAAGCACATTCCCACAGCTCCCTGTGCACGGCACACAGTGACACAGGCACTGAAACCACCTCACGTGTGGGAAAGGATGGGGTTTATTGGCACCTTGGGCCTCGCGCTGCCTGTTTATTGCAATTGTTCCCTCTTTTTCCTCATTCTGTTCCTCTGAATCACTTTCCATCCTGCCACACACAGGAGCAGCTTTCAGCTCAACCGTGGTGTGCGACCCCCAGCAATGCACCAGGTATGCACACACCTGCATGAACACACACATCCACACAGCATGTGCGGTGGCGCAGCTCAGCTTTAAACCCACCTCTAACATTTGTCTGGGTGATCCGAGGGCTGGAGCAGCTCTGCTGTGAGGACGGGCTGGAGAGCTGGGGTTGTTCAGCCTGGAGAGGAGAAGGATCTGGGGAGACCTTAGAGCAGCTCCCTGTGCTGAAAGGGCTCCAGGAAAGCTGGGAAGGGGCTCTTGGTCAGGGAGGGCAGGGACAGGATGAGGGGAACGGTTTGAAGCTGAAAGAGAGGAGATTGAGATGAGATCTTGGGAAGAAATGTTTTGCTGTGAGGGTGGGGAGGCCCTGGCTCAGGGTGCCCAGAGCAGTGGTGGCTGCCCCATCCCTGGAAGTGTTCCAGGCCAGGCTAGGTGGGGCTTGGAGCCCCCTGATCCAGTGGGAGGTGTCCCTGCCCATGGCAGGGGGTGGGACTGCATGGGCTTTGAGGTCCCTTCCCACACAAACCACTCCATGGTTCTATGACTCTGTGAGAGCATCGTCAGTGTTTCCTGGTACAGCTAATATTTATCTTGGCCAGGAAAAAAGGTCAACTGAAGCAATGGAAAAGAAAGTTCGGATTCTGCCTGTAAATGGCATTTTTGCAAACAGCCTCTGCAGCTGTAACGAGCACTGAAACTGGCTGCCTTAGACTTGGCACATGGAATTATTTAGCCTTACGGAAGACAGGTGGCCAGGCTACATGAGACTCCAAGTGGAGACCCTGTTTCTCAGCTTGGCTAGAGCCCCGGGTGACACTAATACGCTTCTTTCTTCTCTGCTTTAGTCCCTTAGCACAGCAACAACATCAAAGATGGTGTTTCTGTGGTGTCCTATGAAAACAGGACACAGAGATGGGGAAACTTTTGGACAGCCCAGCAACAAGGACATGGCAGAACGACCCTCCTCCCAGCAAGGATTCTCTAAATCTGCTTTTGGCAACCCCACGGAAAAAGCTTTTCAGCTCTGTACTGCAACAAACATCCCACTTTGGTCTGCACAGTGTGGCTTTGGGCTGTTTCCCTGAGAACTCATGGATTTTATGAATCCAGACATGAGATATCGGCCTCCCTGCGCCAGCTCAAATGCTGGGCCTGCCCTCTGGCGCAGCAGTTTGTATTGCGAGCGCAGCCTCGCCCCCGCTCCGTGTGTACCAACAGAGCACAGCTGAAGCACAGCTCCACATGCGGTCAGCGTGGCAACCAGTGCTGCTGAAGCTCGTAAGCACATTTAAACCTTTCTCAAACACAAGTCACCCCTGGTTCTGTGCCAGAGTGTGACAGCACAGGTCCCACCTGCCGGCCACATCACCGCCCCAAACCAAGGGCAGCTTCTTCCTCCAAAATTGAAACCACATCAACACTAGCTCATGGCCCCAGGGCTGGCTCTGCTGGAGGATGGAGATTGCTCTCCTCCAGGATACCTGCCCTCACTGAGATCAGTCCCACAACAAGGAGGATCTTGTTATCGACTGCAAGCCAAGTGCAACCTCTGTATCTGCTTAAAAGCACTCTGTGCAGCCCAAACGTAGCTGCTGAGAAGTGAAACCACAGCTGCTCCCTCTCATGCCTCTCAGTTTGGCAACATGCTCTGCTCAGGGCCAATCTGTGCCTACAGCTTCTTCCCTTGGCAAGGAGGAAGACGGAATTGCTCCCCCTTGTTAAGATGTGCAGGGCAGCAATTGACTGTGTGGCACACAACCGTGCAGAAATGTTTCTCTTCTGTATCGATACCTGAATACTGGCATCAATACTGAGGATGTGCCCTGCTTCACCTTCTGACCCCTTCCCTCATCAGGAAGCAACACAGATATTCACTGTTATTGGTTTACCCTCTGGAAGGCACCTCCTGGAGACCCTCTGTTACTGTTCTTGACAGCTCCTTCTGACCTTCTCCTTCCCTTGACACCAGTTTAGTCTGGAGTGCTAGGCACCGCATGGACCAGAAGGTGGTGTTTGGATCAAAGCATTAAATTCAAAGACCAACCAGGAAACTCTCCCAGCCCTCCTGAGCTCCAAAGAACCTTCCAGCAGCTGCCCCAGCTCTGAGGGAACACAGTTAGAGAGTCTTCAGCCCTGACTGTGGTCCCGAATCGGCAACGCGACGGGCAAACAGCAAGCTCACGTCTATCTTAAACACAACATCCTTTACACACAAGCCCGGCAGTGATCAACGCCACTGCCAGCAGCACAGCGGTGCCTCCGAAAGCCCTCGTAGGGCTGCAATGCAGCTCTCCAGCACGCTACGACCATGCAACTGAATTCACCTCCTGGCCCTGAATATGCTTCTCTGGCCCATGCAAGTGTATGTGGGGAAAACTGTCGGCGATTGTGCCCCAGCGACAGCCTTGATGAGGACCGACAGACCTGCAAGAGCGAGACAAACCACCCACCAGGGATCTGAGCTGACCTGTACAGAGCCACAGAGCCTGGATTTCCAATAGAGTTGTGAATTCTCTGGAAAACTGCATAACCGCAGCCACAGATGAGGGAAGGAGAAGGAAAGAGAAGTTCTCTGAGTAACTTCAAAGACATAAACGGGCACAGGAAACCTGGGGCACTTGCAAAGATTCACCATGAACAGAACAAGAGGTTAAATTCGTCAAGTAAATTACTGGCAGGCCATTTTTCTCCCAGCCCTAGTTAGCTTCATGAGCCTGAGACAATGGATAATTCATTACCCACGCATCTCTGTCTGAGCAGGGCAACACAAGTCATTTGGCGTCTGTAGACCTAATTAGGTGTCATTAAATAGACGGATGCTCGTTTTCCTGCCACACGACACACGGAGAAGGCAATTTGTTTGTGTGCTGCACTTGTGTCTTAGTTTAGATGAAAACTAAGATATGTTATCAGGTATTAAAGATCTTTAATCAGGAAAAAAAATTTGTATAGAAGAGATAACAGTTCTTAGCTACAAATATCTGTGTATACAGAACAGAATCAACACTAATCACAACTAAAACCATAAAGCCTTAAAAACAGATTGAGTCCTGTACCCAAAATCTTGCAATGCAGGTCTCTAAGAGATAGTGATCAGTCGCTGCCTTGCAGGGGGAGGCGCAGCCCCCAACCCCTCGACCAAGGAAGGGCGGGGGAGGGAGACAGAAACTTAGTGCGAGTTCTGCAGGAGTTGTGGAAGATTCAGATGACCCGTGATCTTTCCTTCAGAGACTGCAAAACGCATGCACGCAATGACTGCTGCTGCCGTCACTGCCACTGCCGTCCGAGAGGAAAACGGATGTCCGGGCATGACCTCTGTCCCGGTTTCCCCGGAAACGTCCTCCCCCCATCACCCCTCGTGTCTGCTGAAATTCCCTTTATTGGCAAGAGGAAGAAAATTCCTCGGAAAAAATCCCAAACCACGACAACTTGCAAAGGTGGAGGAAGCGTTAAAATCTGCTTCAGCTCCGCATAACACGACTGCAGCTGGAACTGCGGCAAAGCCGGGGTGGGAGGAAGTGGGGCACAACATGGGATGGGTCAGATTGGTGCTGACACAGCAGGCCCCACAAAAAGCACATGGAAGCAGTGGAAAACTGGAGAAGGAAGCAGAAAATCCAAACATCTAGAAAAAAAATACCTCCTTAATGAGGTATTTTACACCATTTATGAATGGCTTCTCCTTACAAGAGCAGAGCTTAAGCCAGAGCCCACTGAGGTCAAGGTAACATCACCAAGGTGCTTCAACACAGGCGTTCAATGCCTCGCTGCACAGCCCAAAGGCACCGAGACGGAACTCGCTGCTCTACATCCACCTGGAGAGGCATGTGAATTGCTCCCAGAGCGGCTCCACCGGGCTCTGTACTCAATAACAGCTCTGTGCACGGCCAGGTTAGCCCAGACGCACGCAACCCCTCCTGCTGCTGTCTGCAGTTCCTGCTTCTTTGTACCGACCACCTCAGCTGGAGCCCCAGAGCTGAAGCAATTCAGTGCTTTGAAGCTGCTCCAATACCTGGATTCTGCTCCGATAATCATGTTCTGCTAAACCCATGGCCTCTTTGTGGTGTGAGGATGCACCCCAGAAAGCACTAACCCCGATATCCTTGCTCTCTCCTCCCTGCTGCCCTGCTTGCTGTTCTTTGTGCTTCGGAGAACGTATCAACGCACCAGAGTGACTGGTGGTGCTGTCTCAAGCAGGTGCTGCTTGTTCTGGGAGCGATGCTAGTGTTTCACATCTCACGTAAGGACAGTCACCAGGAACACCTCTACTGCCCTTCCTTACAAGCCCGGTTCCGCTACCGCATGCACAGCGCATACGGAGGCTGCAGACCACAGGTGTCCCCCCACCTTCCTGGTCACCAGCCTGCATTGTATCTGTGGTGGTGGCAGTTCCTTGAATACTGCAGGGTTCAGGCGAGGCTCCGTAAACGTACTCAGAGAAGACAGCTCTCACCATGAAGAACTCCTGGTGTGACATGAGCTCCAGCTGCCCTGGTTCCTTTACACGCATATCATGCCCAAACACTGTCACTGTGCTGCTAGCAGAAGCATCTTTGGCCATTTACTGCTCACATTGACGCTGGTGCAGGTAAAAACA